>OZ002744.1:39784798-40003905 GCA_963924295.1 Dioctria rufipes | reverse complement strand
AAAAAACTTCACCCCCTTACCCTTCCCGATGCGAGCTCATCCGCCAAATTTCGACTTGACCAAACGATGTAGAACATGTTTGCGCATGTCTGTACAAAATTTGGTGAAAAACAGTTTATTGCACCTACCATAAAAAGTAGGGGGCCCCCTAAAAAATGTTGACCCATCGTCAACCCTTTGATGGATTCTACATCCGCCTGTACCAAAATCATGATCATAAAACATGTCCACGCCACTGTTAACAACTCCGGGAGAAATTCGGTTCTCACTCAACAGATCAGGTGGCAAATTCGGGTCATGGCGTCGGAAGTCCTGCCTTGCCACATTTTCCAAACGGTGATGTAGCTGCATCTACTGCTTTTGTAGATGTACTACAGGTTGAACAGTTACCAGTAATTGTTCAACAAAGCCCCGTTTTGGGAAGCAATGCATGGTTTAATGACCCGAGAATTTCGGAATGTATAGTTAGTGCTATTCCTGGACGTGCTGACGTTCAGGATTATGATAGTGACGACAGTGACTACATTCAGGGATATCCAGCAGATAGCTTGGTTAATTTGCCTACCTCAGAATGGGTAAATGATACAAACATCAATGCTGGTGCAGGTACATCGGCATCTTTCTTTTCCGATGTACCTACCACCGTTCCTCTGTGTGTTACTGTCCAAATTAGTGTACAAATACACAATGTCCCACAAGACACTAACACAACATCACCACATGTTGTTCCGGAGATTATCTTTGTTAAACCAAGGGTATCTAAAAAGAGGAATCGTGGTTGGAGTCGCAGGAAAACAAGGACTACAACGACAACGGAAGTTAATGAAATTCCAGATGGAGTCTCATTAGTTGTGGATGAAATTGAAGTTCTTCCTGATGTTCCGCAAAGCAATGGCGACAACATTCCAGATTTGAGGAATTTCGTTTATCCTGTCGCATGGTGCACTTTAGACGATTTAAATCCAGACATTGACATGCATAGCTGTGGTGAATTGAATTCGATCTGCATCCATTGCAATGCATTGTACTTTCCAGAAGAGCGAAATACTCGGGGAAAATATGTTCTTATGTCAGTGGAGATTTTTAAAAGAGCTGTCTCACAGCTATGCCCAGGGCGAAAGCCTGACTGCCATCGGCACAAGAAATTCACGTAATCTAAGTTCTCAGAGCCTTCGCTAGAACCACTAGCCCTTTCTTCCATAGAGAGGGAAATTCGCTGTACGTCAAGCAGCTATTGGATACCTTTGTAATAGGGCCAATAATGAAGGGTAATATAAGCTTTACAAAGTGCGGTGGAATACCATCAGGTCCAATCACACCAGACTGTCTTATCTATACAGAAGAGGCGGCCTCAATCTCATCAACGCAACGAAAATAAAATTCAAATTCGGAGTGAGTGATAGGAGCATCCAGAAAGGATGGTGAGGAGCTAGTATTTCCTTCATTTGCAGTAGTTTTGTGAAGAACTCATTGAGCTCATCAGCGTCTAGGTCAGTTGTTGAACCATCACAGCCATTAACACCTATGTCACGCAAGACACTCAAAAGCTTCTTATGTGTGACCTTACAATCCAACTTGGACGCATAGTATAAAGACTTTGCATCTCTCACTTTTCTATTAACAAGACTTTTAAATAAAGACAGAATATTAGGAGAATGTTAGGAGACCTAATCCTTCTGTACTGATGGTATAAAAAGTCGAGTTATATGATTAATTGCTTTATCTCTGGGGAAAACCAAGGACATCCTTTTATTTTTATACATTTAGTCGGAAGGGGGTATAAGCATATCATTGAAAGCGTGTATTTGTAAGTCAACAGAGTGTAACGGAGAAGCAGCGTTCTGCGCCAACACTAGGTTCCAGTTTATATTACTGCATTCTTCAAATAAGCAGTCACTATTTATGGATTTAAAGTTACGGAAATTAATACGACCTCCGCCCCAAAACCCGCCATAACTTTTTAATATTATTCAATATTATTTTGTTTTGCTCTTTCGCTATGGCTTCAAAGAGGACAAACACAGAGAAAGCGTCTTATCTGGAATAAAAAAATAGAAAAAATTCTTAGCAATATCATTAAAAATAAAACCAACGGTGATGCGTTGGCTAGTTGGCCAAACTGGTAGATGGTTGTTCAGATCGTGGGTGTTAGCTACCATTGGGTTCTTAGTTGAGGAGATTCGGTTCATGGGTTGAAGAGTTATGTCTGATTGAGTGGAGGTAGGTCGGGAAAAAAATACAAATGCAATAGAAATCCTCTTGAGTTAATGTTGTGGTTGAACCCCTCCAAGCAAGTGCCGTTATTATTGGGGTTTGCGGTTGGTTGGTGTGGATATTGGCTACCGTGTGCAAAGAAAATTTAGGTAAATCTATGAAGATGATAAAAAGTTATGGTCGAAATAGTGGAGGTATGTCTGACGATTTCTAGACATATTGAGATTTGTGCAAAGTTGAGTGTGACGAAACTGTTTGTTACGATCCATAGTTTCAAATTTAAAACAAAAAAAATTGAGAAAAAATAATCAAGAGGAATTTCTGAAATCGGATCATATTTCGCGGAGTTATGGTGTTCCAAATATCTGGTATATATGTCTGAAGATTTCTAGACATTTTGAGATTTGTGTCATGTTTTCCTCTCATACATAACACCCCCGATAGAGTTGATACGTTGGTAAATTTGACATTGGTGAACAGATGGTGGGTGTTAGGTATCATTGGATTCATAGTTGGGTACATTCGGTCCATCGGTTGAAGAGTTATGGCCGATTGAGTGTAGGTAGGTCAGAAAATTTATATTTTTTCCCAATACATATGCTCTAGAAGTACTCTTTAGTTAATGGTGTGGTTGAACCATTCCAAGAAAGTGCCCGTTTTTTTGGGGGTGTGCGATGGGTTGCTGTGGGTGTTGTCTACCGTATGCAAAGAAAATTTTGGTAAATCTATGAAGAGGATCAAAAGTTATGATCGAAATAGTGGTGGTATGTCTGATGATTTCTAGACATTTTGAGATTTGTGTCATGTTTTCCTCTCATACATAACACCCCCGATAGAGTTGATGCGTTGGTAAATTTCACATTGGTGAACAGATGGTGGGTGTTAGCTACCATTGGGTTCTTAGTTGGGTATGTTCGGTCCATCGGTTGGAGAGTTATGGCTGATTGAGTGGAGGTAGGACGTGAAAAAAATGTTTATGTCGCAATACAAATGCTGTAGAAGTACTCTTCAGTTAATGGTGTGGTTGAACCATTCCAAGAAAGTGCCGGTTTTTTTGGGGGTGTGCGATGGGTTGGTGTGGATATTGGCTACCGTATGCAAAGAAAATTTTGGAAAATCTATGAAGAGGATAAAAAGTTATGGTCGAAATAGTGGAGGTATGTCTGAAGATTTCTAGACATATTGAGATTTGTGCAAAGTTCTCCCGTCATACCTAGGACGCCCGCTAAAGGTGATGGGTTGGTTCGGTGGGTGGGGGTGCCCGCCCAAGGGGGGTGTGTTATGCAGAGAGGGTGCAGATGAAGCTGGTGTATGTTAACTACCATTGGGTGGAAGATTGAACCAATTCGGTCCAGACGAAGAGTTATGGCTGAAAGAGTGGAGGCATGTCTGAAGAATTTCAAATAAAATCAACCATTTTAGTGAGATTATGTTAACTGCGCAGACGCATTTGCCCGCCCCTAGTTCACAGGAGGGGTGGAAAAGTTAGAGATTCCTGTGGTAGCTACCATCTGCAAAAAGAATGAACCAATTCGGTCAAGGGGTTGAAGAGTCATAGCCGAAAGAGTGGAACCGTGTATAACATCGTTATCATCAGTTTAGTGATTGGACGCTCCAGTACCGAGTTATAGGTAAAAACGCGAAAAAACCGATATTTCCCTTCCCCTGTCGGTTGTGGGGTCGGGATCGAAAATCGGTAAATGCCAAAATGTCGGTCATCATCGGCTACCCCTACCTAAGCACCGAATCATTGAAATCGGTTGAGATCTGCGGAAGATACACATGAAAATGTAAAACCGGAAATTGATGGTAAAAATGCACTATCGGCCGGAAATTGTTCGGAGATAGTAAGATGCAAACTACTGGCCGAAACCTTTTCCTCAACTGCCCAGTTGAGTGCTTAGCCGTTATAGTAAAAATCGTGATAGTAGATTGTAACTACTTGTTAACTGAGTGTCAGTTTTGCGATGAAACACCACACTATCGAATTCCCCCTCCCCAATCGGTTAAGGGGACCCTATAAAAAATCGGTAAATGCCAAATTGTCGACCAACATCGGCTACCCTTACTTAACCACCGAAGCAGCCATTTTAACAAATCATGAATCCACCACAAATAATAACGAAGAAAGCAACACACCACTATCTAAACAATTGGCGCAATTAACATTAAAAGCGGCACCTCATCGAATAAGGACCTACTAACAGCAAATGAATTATAAAATACAAAATAAATATAACTAGTGATACACTATCGAACTCAAAATATTTTCAAAAAGAAGGAAAAAATACAAGAAACTGAAATTCATCTAAGTAATATATGAATAAAAACGTCAAAAAAGGATAAAAATTAAAATAAAAACAAAAACAAAATAATCTCAGCAAACGCAACACCACCGCCAAGGAAAGACAACCTCCCATGGTAAGAAAGAAAGAAAAAACGCAAAGATAAAACCAAATAAATTTAGCACAATCCAACTACAGGAAGAAATAAACAAAAAATAGAAAAAAGAGAAAAGGAAAATAAACCAAGGCACCATTACAGCAAAAACAAAAACGGAAGCAACAAAAAGCAGTAAAAACTAAAAAAGGAGCACACAAAAAAGGAACACAAGGTAAATACATAAAACGCATGAAATAAGTAACTACAGTAAATGCATGTAAAGCAATCTAGAAAATATAAAACTAACATAGAAGTAGCTAAACTGACAAGCACTTACATATACATATATACAAACAAAAAAGAAAAATAAGGCATGAGAATAGGCATGAAAAGAACCACTAACTTAACACTAAATACGGCAAGCACTTTAGCACAAATCATACAATAAAAAATTAACAAAATTTGGTAAGGATAAAATTAACAATAAATGAAAGAATGAAATAACAACAACATTTAATGTACATATAGCAAAATCCCAATAGAGCAAAATGCTAGAGAGGATAAAAAATATAAAACAATACAAATAATAATTAGCAATTTCTATATATATTACTACATAAGAAGAGACACAGGAACCGCATTAAGATCCAGCCAAAAATCCACACATCAAGAAGCATGAAACAAATCCCAAGATAGTCCCCATAGTAGAATCACCTAAAAAGAAAATAAAAATCAAACAAAGAATACCAAATTCTAAAACAAACAATAACTTATCTGACATAAAATAGAGCCAAAACACCCCATCAAGGAAATCCTAAATTCCAAGCTCCAGAGGGTAACCTACAAAATCCATGGATAACAGCACTGAAACAGAAATTTGAAAAAAGAAAGAGCAAATAGAAAGCACAATTAGCATAATCAACTAGAAACGACACAAAAAAGAAAGCTAATAACTAAACACAAAACAACTATGAACAAACTCATAATAAATAAATAATATAATTAATAAAATAAAATAAAATAAATAAGGATGCAGACTACAAAATAACTAGCAAGCAAAACACAAAATGACAGCGCAACTTAGCAACCAGAAGTAAGCAGCAGTTCACATGAGATACAAAGCGGCTAGTACAACATAATTAACATAGATGGCTTCATAAAAAAGCAAAATTCGGTGCATATTAAAACTAAAGCATATATACATTGTCATATATATATATATATATATAAGAGAAAAAATAAAAATAAAATAAAACAGAAATCTACATAGAAAATTAGAAAGAGAAAGATACACAAATAAGTACTTACCTGGAAACACTTAACTTACAAAGCAATAGCACATAGCAGAATAATATAAAAACATAACACAATACACTGGCCTGAAAACACTCTTTAGAAACACAATAGAACATAGTAAAAGAAGAACACAAAACCACAAGCATTCAGTCAATAGCACACAACTAAATAGAAGTAGCACACAAACCTCTCTTCGGTTATTACATTACCATGGGATACCAAACAATAAAGTAGATGCAGTTCCCAAACAGAGCCCATGGCAAAGAAAACCTTTAGTAACGTGCAAGGGTTCACTGGTGGATAAACTCCAACAGGTGATGGTGGAAAAAAAAATTAATTAAAATTTTGAGCCCCCGCCCCTCCCAGAGCTTGCCCTTCCCGCAAAAATGAAGATGCGGAATAACGAAATCTACGTAAATATCAAGTTTGGTAAAAAAATGTTTTTTCGAAATTACCCCCTCCATTTTCGAAATTCGAAATCGAAAAGTACCCTATCTAATAGCCAGTTCAGATTCCCGTACAATGACATATAAATGGTTGTCGTAGGTTAAAAACTGTAAGAGGAGATAGAATCCTACGAAAAAACTGAAGATTACCTCGATGGGCACATCTTCCAAATGTTTGCTTATAACTTTTGATTGTTATTGTTGATAGCACTTAGGGAGGTCATTTTGGAAAGGGGACATAATGCGCAAATTTTTTCATAGTTTTGCCAAGTTCGTGCAATGGTGATATTTCGAATAAATGTACACTGAAGCGCGACAAAAATTTTGGTGAAATAAAAAATTCTAGAGATAACTGTTTTTTTTTTAATAATTGAAGGCACAATTATAACTTATTATACTTTCTTAAAAAGGCCAATATGTGTTCTTTTAAATAAAAGTTTGAACGTCACAATCCATTAATTACAATAGAACTTATAACGAAATTACTCTGAAAAGGTATGCAAAATCTCGAAAACCGATATTATCGATTTACTCGAAAACCAAGCGGAGTTCGATATAAAAGTATCTAGACTTTTTTGACCCAAATGACCTCTACTTTCATCCCCTTAAAGGATTAAAGACATTTACGGAACACCCTGTATATATATATATATACACAAATTTGGATTATATATATACACAAATTTGGATTATCTCAGACGGTAACGCCGTTACCAACCTTAGAAAATTTGGGGTTCCCACTCTTTAATATATATACAAAGGACAAATCCACCTACAAACCAAATCCAATAAGGATGTAAATGTAGAAACCAAATCCAGGAAGCAAATTAAACAATAATTTACCAAAAAATCTCGAAGAACTACAAACTGCACTAGATAGGAAATAATTTAAAGGAGAAGGAAGAATACTGAAGGGCAATAACAAACAGCACACTAAAAGGTAGGCTTAGGCAATTAAACAAGGCCGTAAGACCAATAGGTGCAGTGCATCTTAATAGTATCATGCGGATTGGCCTGTACCAGCCAAGGAGGAAAAGGAATGCCAGATTCACATAATAGGACAACACAAACGAGAACAGATCCAGCTGGGAGCAAAGTCAGAAACGCACATAACAAGGAGAAGAAGTACGAAGGCACGCACGACCCTGCGAAAACCAGTCGAATTGGTGAATAAGAGCTTGATGATAGGAGAAACAATCAAGCACTACATAAGAACCACGAACGTAAAGACAGAACTGGATTGCCCAAACCATGCTTGAATGAAAAGCGAGGATGGACAAACCAGGACCTGGTCACACAATCTAAGTCCTACACGCAAGAAGCATAGTAGCCGATCACACTGAGTAGCAAAAAACACAAGTAGTTAACATCCACAAGTAGCACAAGTAGCGGAAAAGTTGAGCCAGATTAAATTAATCAATAAGCAATAAGATAAATCGATCAATTAAAAGGAGATAAGTTTTAAGAAAACAGAATACAGATAAAGCAGCCCAACAAGGTAAGAATCATATGCATCATATGTCATCATACGTCATTATACGTCATAATTTGCCATTCTTACGTACAGTTTGTGGGAAACGTTCAACAACAAAATCTAATCATAACCGACATTTAAAAATTCATCATTCGCGCTATCTCTGCAGAACGGAACCGTAATTTCTAATTATTAATTCACTACCACATTGTTAATATGGGGTTATATTACGAAAGAAGAGGTATGCCTAATGGTCACGTGTTCGGTTTGAAGTGATTTTGTGGTAAATAGCGTAATTAAAAGTGTTATTCACTTAATAGTAGTGAAATATTAAAGTGAACGGGATTTTATACATATAATCAAGACTCGGGAGTCTAGTTTGTGTGGTGGGAAAAGATTTTTCAAGCAAGTTTAATAGTTTTTACTAATTAATTATAGTGTTTTAAGTAAAATAAAAGTGAAATATTTATAAAAATAAACAGGAATAGCAAAAGATTTAACTTTTCCCAATGCCGGTTTGTTTGGTTACTATTGAGTTGTGACAAGTGGATTAAATTATCAAATGCAACGCCAAGAACTATTATCTGAAAATAAAGAGACTCTGAAAATAATGGAACGTTTATTTTACATAGCAATTTGGATTGTTAAAAATAACTCCCTTCAACATTTAGATCGCCCCCAACTATAACATCCCTGGTTCTGTGCACCACTCTCTAGCACGTTCTTCAATAAAAATACTAGAGCCAAGCTCGACCTCAATACTTAAGATATTCGGTGTTATCATTCACAATTTTTATTGCAACATCAGCGTAGAAAAATCGCGACATGATGAGGGACACTATCAGGGATATTCTGATGGACAGGTCCAGATGATGCGAGACTGCGTAGATCCGAGAGCATAATTTACTAGTATGGGGTCGACATGATTGGTTGAGAAGGGATGACCAGGTTGTCAAAAAGCAGGTTAACGAGCTCGTCATTAGCGGTATGGATAATTGCAAGAACGGTACATCTTATGGGTTGGGTTTTAACGAGGTTGAAGGCCAGTCCACTAGTTAGGCACTAATCATGTAACCGAGAGTCACATTGAGGGGGACCCAATCAGGGGTTGGATATCTGAAATTGCCTAGCGCTGTGTAATATTATTAATGTAGATAGAGAACAAGAGTAGAGCAAGGACTGACCCTGCGGGAAACCCGAGGTGATAG
Organism: Dioctria rufipes; assembly: GCA_963924295.1. Lineage (NCBI taxonomy): Eukaryota > Metazoa > Arthropoda > Insecta > Diptera > Asilidae > Dioctria > Dioctria rufipes. Next base: position 39,994,885 of record OZ002744.1, on the reverse strand, counting down.
AAGATGACCGACGGTCATTACTGTTGACAATTAGTGTTCTGTCAACAAGTGGAGATGGTCAGGCTTTTCCTGTGGAGCTATAACCAAATGTATTCCGAACAGACAGTAAGTTATTATATTCAATGTATTCGTAAATCTGGTCTGCAACGAGCACCTCAAAGACTGGAAATGGAGGGAAGAATGGAGATGGGACTTCAATCAGTCGTTGCGGTATGTCGATGATGCAATATTGGGAATGGAAGTGATGATTCCAGTTTTCCAAAAGTTGGGGAAGAGAGAGTAAGTGCCGAGGCTGTTGAAAAGACTACTATCCATAGTGAGGATTTTGGCGACACACTTCCGTCGTCATCAGAGTCATTCATTGAGAATAGAGATTACTCACACAATTCGAGAGCAAGTATGTCTAATTCGATGTCCACAAGAACGCTTAGGTCGAGGGTGCCATTGAAAAAACGTGCGGATGCAGAAATAAATAAAAAATTTGCGGAATTCATGAGTGTGACTACCACAAATATTGCCGAAGCATACAAGGTGCAGGTGTCTCTGAACCCATAATGAATCATGTAAGAGATGACCAATTCAAAAAAAAACTTCAGTTCTCGTGAATATTTAAAGTAAACTACAATATCGAATGTGTTCACTCTGACAAACTGTTAAATAATATAAAAAAAAAAAAAAATGAATTTTAAAATATAATTAAAAGATAATTTTTTGTGCAATTTTATACCCAAAATCACAAGTTTTGTGGCAGTGTTGTTTTTTATTAAAATTAATAAAACATGAAGCTTACTTAAGTCGCAGGAGAAGAAAGGGTTACATTTAGGTAATTACAACAAAAGACCAAATTAAGGCTGGCAGTGCAAACATTTAGCAAATCGGCTACGGATGTTTAATTGGAAAAAACAGACTTTAACATTAGATGCGAAAATTGTCAACGAACATAAATATAGATCTGACAACAGCAGGAACCAGGGACATGAATTAACTTCTGCAATTAGCAAACAGAGTCCATGAAATAGCAAAATCTCAGAATATTTCAGACTTCACCACAAATAACTCAAATAATTTATATTTATAATAAAATCGACACATTGGAACAAACTATTAAAAATTTAACTATTCAAAATAAAAGAAATTTTTCAAATTTCAGGCATCATTCCAGAAGTCATTCTTCAAGTGGTACTCGATTTTCTGCAGTCTGTTGGTACCACAAGAAATTTGGGGATAAAGTAACAAAGTGCGTACCCCCTTGTTCTCTCAAGAACAATCAAAATGCAAAAAACTAAATAACACGTCTACATGTTCTAATAGTTCTTTTAATACTAAACGTTTATTCATTTTCGACAACAAAAAACAAATTCAAATTTCTAATATATACTGGAGCAGACCTTTCAGTCATTTCTATAATTTTTTTTTTGCAACAGATACAAAATAGACGATTTCTAACTCTTATCGCAGCGAACGGCTCTACGTTACGAACTTTTGGCACAAGATTATTCAAAATAAAATTTGGTTTAAGAAGGGACCTCACATTTCCATTTATAGTTGCTGATGTAAACCACCCAATAATAGGAGCCGACTTCTTAACAAAATTCAGTCGCATAGTGGATTTCAAAAAGAAACTTCTAATCGTTGGCAGTACAAACTTATTAGTTAATGGCTTGACCATAAATAACGCAATTTCCAAAACATTTTACTACATTTTCAGTGAAACTCGAAATCCAGAAATCATATTTTTTCTTAGTTTTCGAAAAAACCATTATCAAAGTCGAACGGGCAGCAAAATCACTACGATTATAAATTCATTCGATAGAGCCGACCTTCAATGCAACTGCAAATCAAGAAATGCAATTTTTTCGCAGTTTTCCAAAACATTCTAAAGTTTGATTTTCCGCAAGGCTTATATTTTCTTCAGTTTTTCACGAAAGTCTTAGAAGAAAATTTCCTACGTAGCCTGTGCAAGTCTAGAGCGTTTTGTTATTTCAATAAATTATTATTGTCAAAATGTCAGCCCCGAAGAACGACGTCGCATGCCAAGTGTAAGTAAATATTTAGCTTGTATTCAAAAATGATGTATTTTTATTAATTTCATATAACATATTTCACATAGAAATGAAGATGATAACATGGACCAAGGAGGTAGAGGCGAAAGCGACGACAGAAACGGCAGCAAATGTCAAAGTACCAGCAGCACAAGTTACAATGCCAACAAGGAGGACAGCAACATCCAAATTAATAAAAATTAAAAAAAAAAATTATTCGGAAAATTATAAAAAAGAAGAACGTTCGGTAAACACTGGCACTGTAATAAAACATGTGAAGAATCTCACAATAAACAATTATTTTAATTAAAAAGGAATTTCGTTTTTTCCCCATTTTCTTTCTTCTTCACTATGCCTTCCATTCCTCTCTACTGCAAAGTGATTTCATATATCAGAGCTATCTTGACAAATGTTTAACCGTTTTTCACGGACACGTGAAACCTTGGGATGTCTGCAATCTTGCAATATATGAAATCATGCTAATAGGAGGACTATATTTTCCTCCTCCCCTCTCTCAAAAGTGAGATGGTAACTGTGAAAATATTCGAATAAATTCCAAACCTGTCTCCACTCTTTTGCTCATTGCACCACTCCCTCTGCTCAGTTTCTCTTCATTATTATAAAAGGTGATGGAGAGCCCGAGAGTGCGAGGCATAACTGTGTTTTTTATATGGGGGTGGGGGTGGGTGTTGGGCCCAAACCGCAACTAAATTCCCCAACTTTTGATGAAGCCAGATTTTTTGAATTTTCCCCTCTAAAAGGGGGAGGGGGAAAACGTTTTTTTACCAAACTTGGTGGGAAGCTTCCCCTTGACTTCCTATTTCATTTCCGAAAGTCCGTTTCCGGGGGGGGGGCTCGCCCTCGGCGGGGTAAAGGGTTGAAGTTTCGAACTTTGAGCGGTTATAGCGGAGGCTAGAGATGTCCGATCGGGACACGTTTAATAGCTCAAACGAAAGCTGCCTACGAGGACTATCTATGGTTTAAATTTCATTTCTCCAGGTGGGGGGGGGGGGGGTTCTATGGGGGGGGGGGGCCCAAAAATTGCATTTATTCGCTCCATACAAACGGCTAAAAACGGGGGACCTTTTTGGACCCCTTAAATTTTATCGGAAAAAATTTTCCTTTTACACAATCAAAGATATTTCGAGGCCGAGTGTAATAGGGTACTACGTTTTTTTTTAAGTTTTTCGGGGAAGGGGGGGGGGGGATTTAATTAGTTTCAAAGTTCTAAAATCTATAACTTTCTTATTTGACGTCGTAGCATAGTCATGTGTATACTTAAACTTCATGAAAAAATCAGGGCTTTTTAAAACTGCATTTGGTTTTTCAAATTGTACTAGAACAAAAATACATAATTGCCCCTCCCACCTCCCTCCCGTTAGCATATGGAATTTTTTGGAACATCATACAAAATAGTTTAGGCTCTCCTCTATCGATCAACACTTTTATTTTTGATCTACAAAATCTACTCTACTACAAAATTTCGAATTTCCCCATTGTAGTACTAGATTCGAAAATCATACGTGCATAACTTACGTAAATTAAGTCCGATCCAAACCAGAAATTCTGTACGTAGTTCTTAATTAAGTTGTTGCTAAATATTCAGAAAATATTTTAAAGTATTTATGTTTTACCGGTTTCAATTTTATTTTATTTTTACTTTCTGGATAAAAATTTTTCTGAGTAACGATATCAATCTTGATCTATTATTAGGTAGTCAGAAAAACGAAGGTAAGCAGAGGTATTGTAAGATTTCTAATTTTTCTTGAGCGGCAATTTTCGCATCATAAATAATGAATGAGTACTAGAATAGCTAAGTAAAGAAGCAAAATAGTTAATACCGTGTCAGAGTACAAAACCTTTTGTTCCACTTTATTATTATAAATTTAGTCGCTATAGCCGGAATAAAGCCATCACTTTCACATCTCATGTTGAAAGGCGAATTATCTATCTAATCCATCAGGTAGGTATCTATGTAGGTACTATTCCAAATACCTGAATAATGCTTGGTCTAACATTAAAACTGTTAGCGTAGAGGTTTTCTGGTAGTCAATAACGACTTAAGTCTGAGGTATTAACGTCATTTTTCGAAGGGCCAAGTTTAAAGAAATTAGTAGAGACTGATTATTTTTACAGCAGTGTGTATATTATTGAAATATATACGCTTAAATTTTTCTCAAATGATTTTAAAGTGAAAAAAAAAAAAAAAAAAAAACATTAAATAAATTATTAACGCGCTAATTGCGAAACGTTCAAGGTAGTGTGTGGAAATGAGTATATATTTTTAATATTAATTTTTTTTTATTATAATTATGTATAACAATTTCCCTGCTGGAAATATTTTTCTGACTTTCTGGTAGCACAAGTCGCTCGCAACATAAAAAGGATATTTTATGCTGGCTTCACTTTTTGCGAGCTGTCATCAGTCTATATACATATTGAAGTCTGTGGCTGATACGTTGCTAGTTCATTACAATTCCAGTCTGTCGATAGTTCTCGTATGTGATACGAAGCCGATTACGAACTACATAGTTCATCACAAGCCGTCGAGTAGTATTGAATAATGTACATTTTGAAAATTGATCAATGTTTAAATAATGAGAAAGTATTTTTTTTAATGTTTCCATGTGTAATTTAATTATTTATTTTGTTTGGAAAGCACTTTCTTGCTAATTCGCAAAGCTTTGATATATTTTCTAAGTGAAACTTTTTACGGTCTCTCTCCACCGCATGAAAAAAATTCTTTAAAATGTTTTTTGCTATATAGCACAGTCAAATAAGGCCAAAAACCTTTGTTTGGGTATTCTAAAGACTGGGAAAAAGTCTCATATAATCTTGTGTCTGAGTCACCAGATATTTAAGGTCAAAGGTCGGGAAAATAGGTTTTTCTTTTTTTTTCAAATATCTAGTTTTCTATGGAAAATACGTCATTCAAGGTCATTATGAAACTTGTAGACTATAAAATTACCTACAAGCATTTTTCTGTATCTACAACCGTTTTCAAGGTACACCGCGGAGAGAGCAAACTGTAACCTACATGGTTTCTCTGCGAACTCAAACAACATTTTCATTATCAACAGTTTTCTATGATTTTTTTTATGGAGACTCAGCATATGCAGTAAAGTCCAAGAATCGTTGTTCGCGCATAGTTGGTCTTGTCCAAGTCTTCACTCTTCTGAATGTGCTAAATGAGCATTTCACCGTGCATGTTGCTATAGGAAGTGTGAGGCCAATTTTAATAGCCTGCAAAACTGCTTGGAACCAAGTTTCATACCAGAAAATAAATAGAATACATTTAGGAGTTATACTATAGTGTCGACATAATTATAGGAGCTTTAGTTCGTGTTGTAAAATTGCAACAAAAAGACTGAAAGGATTAAAATAAAATCTTTTTTTTTTTATAGATGCTCAAAGATTTGGGATATATCCATATATATATAACCAAGAAACTTGTGGCGACTTGACGACGTCAGGCGTGGCGTTTACGACCTGGGGCAGCCGAATTAAATCTGTTCGCTTTTTCGTGAAACTCATCGAAGGTCACTTTGAGAACTAGATAACGGTATGTGTAAGTAGGCTGTGAAATAGAATTAAGAAAACAAAAAATACAAAAGATTGATTGTTCCGTCAGAAGTTAGTATGATTACATCAAAAATATTATCAAAACTTATAGATATAATTAAGAAAAAGAAAACTAAAAGATAAAGTTCGGAGGAACTTCCCCCAATAAAGGACACCAGTTATCAATTAATAAAGAAGTTTCAACTAGATGTTACGGCTTTAATTGCTGTCCCCATTTCGTATAGGTTCCGCTGACAGGTCTAAGGTACGCCCTGAGACAACACAGACCATCAGGAGAAAAGGAATCATATCCTGAAATTCTAGTGCTGGATGTGATACAGTTTAGTCAACGACTCGGCCTGTCGATATAACACAAATGTATCGAGCTGCTTATTGTGTATGTGCCACGTCATAATCAAACTTCACTGGTCTACCATACATAAACACCAGGCTGGGGTAGGGGAACTCATCAATTAACTACCACCAAGTTACAAGTCATTCATCAAATAACAAACAAATCAAACCACAAGAATTCATCAAGAGTCAAGCACATTAATGAGTGACAAGACTCCAGGCATTCATAATCAATCTCCATAACTGAAAGAGCGAAAAGGTTTGCTAGTTTTTTAAGTTCTTCTAAGTTCCATATTACATACACATTTGTATATTGCGTTAATTTACATAGTCTTGCTCTAGGTTCTTACACAAATTGTTGTAAACGTACAGGTGTAAACCTTTTCTACTCCTCAAAGTGTTGATTCTGCTGATTTCATTTTCATTTTCAGCCTTCATAGTTCACCCGTCAAAATCCCTGACCTTTGGTCTTTTGCTGAGGACCTTCCTAACGTTAATCCTGATCGGGACAGTGCCCCGCCAGGGACCTCTTGTAATGTGCCGACGAATATACTACCCGAACCTTCCGTTAATGCTGTCTCAGTAAGAGTATGCCATTCTGGAGAAGCAATCCGGAATTGTGGTTCATCCAGTTGGAGGCACAGTTTGCTATTGCGCGCATCTCACAACAGAAGACTATGTTTTATCACGAAATAGTGGGTCTTGATAAAAATATCATCCCAATTATTAGCGACATCGTGGGAGTTATAATTTGATTCTAATATTTTCTGCGGCATTTGATTGATACTTGGACCAAGGTATAGAATTAATTTAATTTATTTTATTGTAGGCACTATAATTTTATTCCGGATATTCACTAATTTTATTCTAGATATTCACAAATTTTATAGTAAGCACTATTATTTATTCTGGATATTCACAAATTTCCATTTCCATATCTATGGTCTGGATATTTCCAAATTTCCAAATTCTAGACGAATTGGATATATTGGTTTGGACAACGTCTCCAAATTCTAGACGTCTTGAACAGTGATCCATTATCATCTGCACCGACATCTGCACTCAATTGATTGAGCCCCATGTTTCTGTTACTGCACTCAATTGATTGAGCCCCGTGTTGCTGTTACTGTTTAATTGAAGCCCATGTTACTGTTTCATTTGTGACACATTCTTTGAGATGGTACTGTTTCAGTTTATATGTCACTGTTTCATTTGTGATGCAATCTTTGAGATGTTACTGTTTCATTTGGGACGCTATTGACCTTAACTTCAACTTCCACTTTAATTTTTGAGATGTTACTGTTTCATTTGGGACGCTATTGACCTTAACTTCCACTTTAATTTTTGAGATGTTACTGTTTCATTTGGGACGCCATTGACCTCAACTTCAACTTCAACTTTAATTTTGGAACTGTTGCTGTTTCGTATGTGACTTTTGGAACTGTTGCTGTTTCGTATGTGACTTTTGGAACTGTTGCTGTTTCATTTGTAATATTTTGAACCGTTACTGTTTTCATTTGGATGTTTTCGTATGTGACTTTTAGAACTGTTGCTGTTTCATTTGTGATATGATTTGAACCGTTACCGTTTTTTATTTGTGATATGATTTTGAACCGTTACTGTTTTCATTTGGATTGTTTCAACTTTGTAATGTTCCAACTGTGATGTTTTTTGACATCAACTTCCATTTGGGATGATTTTAACTTTAACTTTAACTTCAACGTCACTTGGGATATCTCACTTTCTCATTTGGGATGTCTCATTTTCTCATTTCTCAATTTGACTTTCATATGATTATCGAATTGACTATCATATGACTGTCGAGTGGAATGATTAATGAATCCATTACTGCACCTAAAGGGTTTTACGTCACATGTAGGGTTGAGGAATTTGTACGGCCATGGTTACCACACATACACACTTAGCTTGGGCTACACGGCCCCACTTCATCTTACCATAGGACTTAAACATTTAATCAGCACTACACCTACACCTTTCACAACTGTTTTATATTCTCTGACCCGACCATTCATAACTGGCTTATATTCTCTGACCCGACCATTCATAACTGGCTTATATTCTTTGACCCGTCCATTCACATCTACTTTATATTCACACCGACTATTCACATCTGCTTTGTATTCTCAGACCGGACCTGGCACTCAGATCTTGCGACCTTATACTTAGACCTTTCGCTCAGACCTTACATTTGTGCACTTGTTGACTTTTGGAACTCAGAACATAAATTTGGGATTATTGGAACTCAGAACATACAATTTATAGTAGATGTTCAGGCCTAATGAATAATGGAAAGAGAAAAAGAAAACATTCATTTTGGGTGTAGTGTTGGAGATGTTCACGCCTGAGGGGCATTCATTTCTGGGGGCGTTTTGAGAGCGTTTGGAGAGTTTCAGGCCTGAGAAACATTCAGTTTGGAGATGTTCATGCCTGAGAAACATTCAGTTTGGAGATGTTCATGCCTAAAGGATATTCATTTTGGGGCTGCTTTTTGTACTTTTTGTACTTTTTGCACCTTTGAGAGACATTCATTTTTGCACCTTTGAGAGACATTCATTTTTGCACCTTTGAGAGACAATCATTTTTGCGCCTTTTAGAGACATTCATTTTTGCACCTTTGATGATTTTGTGCCTTAGAGATGAGCTTTTTGACGATTTTGTGCTAATTAGATAACTAGCAAGCAATACACAAAATGACAGCGCAACCTAGCAACCAGAAGTAAGCAGCAGTTCACATGAGATACAAAGCGGCTAGTACAACAAAATTAACATAGATGGCTTCACAAAAAAGCAAAACTCTGTGCATATTAAAACTAAAGCATATATACATTGTCATATATATATATATATATATATATATATATAAGAGAAAAAACAAAAATAAAATAAAAATAAATAAATTGAAAACAATTGAGAAGTAAAATTTCTATTTTTAGTAACTAGTCCATTGGGTTATTGCATGTTCCGTCTACACTTGGACGTCGCAATTCATAAAAATCATAAAAGAATTAAAGTGCCCAAGCACAGCAATAATACCATAAAGAATTGCAGATCGCCGGGAATGAATGGAGATGCAACACCCCCAAAATATAGTATACATATATATAGGAATAGAAATTTTTTATATAGAAATATGTATACACAAAACAAAAATACACAGACCCTCAGATACCCTCCATTATGAGCAACTAGTTTTGCCCATAACCCCATTAAAACAAAGCACTCCACTACTGATATTAAAATAGTTTTCAGCATCGCACAAAAAGAGAATTAGATGTAAAGTAAATTAAAGTATATGAATGCCAAGAATATTAAACAATCAAGGCAAACATATTACTATTTCGTGCATATGCACAAATCAGGGAGTGACCACTCACTCAAAACGTAGAAAACCGCTGATGACGCTCTGTGGCGAGAGCAGAAAACGTTTCGGTAACGCCAACCATAGCAGCCTACACGCCCAAAGATGCAATATCATATTGCAAAGATAGGGAAAATTCCGGTGAGGCATATTCGCTAAATATGCTAAAAGCCCACTCACGTTGAGAGTCGCCATTGTTACATTTATCGGGACGTAACAAGGAGAACTCAACAATAATAAATTCTAAAATACTTAAGAGAATAATTGCCCGCAACAAGAACAATAAGTACGAATTATGAAAATGAATTATCGAATCAAAATTAAAATGAAAATTGAAAGAAGCAAGGAAGAAGAAAAAAGAACTAATATCACTTATTTATATTGTTTATATTTATTTATATATATATTTACATAATATATTGATCCACATAACTTAATATTAATCCGAAATATAAAATATATTAATATAAACAAACACACACACCCAATAGAACACATCAACACACACTCACACCCAACACATAGAACACCAGCCTGGCCTTCAGCCTTTACATAAACAAGCTAGGAGAACAACACGCACAGAGTAGCAAACACACAAGGTAGCATCACAGGTAGGGAGCGCTAGCTCGGCCTACGGCTCTCGCTGGCTCGGCCTTCGGCCGAGCCCGCTTAAGTTTTACAGGGCAGTAGACTACAACAAAAACTAGAAGAATAGATAACACAAGCTAAATCCTACACACTAAATGGCCCTCAGCCTTCACAAAAACAAGGCTAGGAGAATAAAAAACATAGAGTAGCAAACACATAAGGGAGCATCCCAGGTAGGGAGCACTAGCTTGCTAGTTATTTTGTACTCATTAGAATTTATCCAAATCATTTATTAGAATTTACCCTAATCAATCGATCAATTATTGAAGTTTACCCGAATCGATCAATTATTAAAATTTATCCTAATCAATTACTTATCCAAATCCATTTTTTCACTGAGAGGTCTTGAGCCACTCATTTCCGTCCTTAAGGGCATTTAAACTGGACATTTGTTGGGTCGTACCAGATATTCATCCTAGATGACACAGGCTCCACTCAGATGTGTTTCCCATCAATAAATCCCAATGTACCAACCAAAAGCTCGCGATAATCATAAGTTTTGAAGATGTTAGGACTTATATGAAACATTTAAGGAGGCCTGTTTTGCAAGAGGTTTATTGCAAGACTATTGTGAATGGTATAATGCTATGCAGGAAGCAATTACATTTCAAATGCTAAATAAGTTGAGACAACTTTTTGCATTTATTTGTATTTTTTGCTCTCCAGCTAGGCCCATTGAACTTTGGGAAAGATTTCGAAATGATTTATTTGAGGACTACATTAGACGTTTTGATGAAGTCCAAGGATATCAAAAAGCTCTCATTGATATTGGTCGAATATTTCATCTCAATAGACTTAGTTTAGAAGTAATGGGCTTGCCATCAGTTACCCAAGCTTATTTAAGAATTGATGATACCCATCTTTATATTCCTGCTCAAGAGGATAATGATTATCAGAGATCTTATAACTGATTAAATCCCCAATAAAAGTCCTTCCTTGATGATGTTCTATCTAAGCTTAATGTCATAACATGAAATAGAAACTGTTTCCATTTGGATGCTTTTGTAGGGGCAGGTAAGAGTTTTGTTTTGAATGCGAATAAATGGACCGCACGTACGCATATAGAGTTCTGTTTCATGTTTGGGTCGAGTCGAGGCATCGTCGATTTTGTTTTGGGGCGAGGCATTGTTTACTGCTGTTAGTCGAGGCATCGTCGAGTAAAGCGTTGCAGATTTTTGTTCTACTTGCCCAGGAATTGTAGTTACTAGTTTGTCTATGGCTGTAATGTGTAACTGTACCTTAAGTTTATCTTAATAAATGTTCATCAAGTTCTGAAATACAATTTAGCATACCATAACGAAATTTTCAAACAAGCACAGTATAATGAAAACAGCGTACAATAAAAGAAATGGAATTTTCCATATACAAGTTTACTGTCATTTTCCATATACAAGTTTACTGTCATTTTCCACATATAGAATTTTCTCATTTGTTTTAGTTGTTAGTTTGTCAATTTTTGTGAGAGGCTATTGAAAGCATTGATAATGGTGAATATATTTACTTAGGAATCGCGAGAGTTTTCTTAAATATAGAACACTAAATACTGATACAATTCTCCTGTCAATTAGGGAACTGAACAACTGAACAAGGCAAACAAACGTGAACGTTCTTTGAGCACCTTTATTCGTCGTTAACTACTTGTGTGCACGCTTCGTAACTTTGAGCGTCGTGAACCATCAATACAGAAAAGCTCTTTATCAGATCGTGGAACAGCGTTATCTTTATTTGCCTTTAATAGACTTTAATCGTCTTTGCAATTATTTGAACAGCAGCGATAAAAAAAGGCAAAAAGGCGATATTTAGCTTTAACAATAAATAAAACTGTTCTTTGCTTGGTTGTACGGGTTTGAGCTTACTCTCTTGTTGTCAGTTGCCCCTACTGATTTTGACTTCTCTATTGGCTGTTTTAGTGGTTTTTGATGTTGCTGTTGGTGTTGTTATTGTGATAATTTTTATTCAAAGCAAGTGTGAATTACATATATGGTAGCAAGATTTCTTGTTGCAATTACCAAATATATATCGAACTTCTGTGGTAGGCGATCAGTGACAATCATGCATATCGGTTTTCTAGGGAAGAGGTGAGAAGAAGCAAAGAGATATATCTACACTTTGGAGAGATATAGTTTTGCTTCAGTCTATTATGGTGAGGGGAATCATACACAGATGGTGGGTGGTACCTACCATATGGTCAAAGAATCAACCGATTCGGTCAAGAGGGTGAGGACTTATAGGCGAAAGAGTAGAAGCATGTCTGAAATTTTAAGATTTTCAATGGAAATCACCTTGTTCGACGGGAGGGGGTTAACCTTCCAACCCAGGTGCCCGCCTCTAGAGGAAGGCTTTCAGCCCCAAACCCAGGAGGGGTTACAAAGTTTGAGATTCCGTATTAGTTTGAGTCACGCTGATCACAATATTCAATGGAAAGCCTTTGAATGATTAAAATCGGTTGAGATTTGACCGAGATATTGGCGAAGACATTTTGGTACTTTTCTAGGCAATTTCCAAAATGAAATATCTCACACGCCTTAATGCAAAATTGGAGTCGCACTTATCAGTATATTTAATGGAAAGCCTTTCGCGTAACGGGGGGTTAACTTATTTTATTCTGTTCCCTATTTTCTGCTTCATTCCAGTTTATTGATTCTTTATTTTCATGTAATTACCGTTTGTGCTTGTTAGCTAGTGCTCAGACGCTTCAACTAATTTTGCTTGGAGGCATGTAATTACCGATTTGTGTTTCTATGTTTATGATTGGGTGAATCTTGACTGGAGTTTTACTTCTGCTTTTTATCCTTGGTTAACTTCTTCTTACATTACCTCCCTAGCTCTGATAGTGTTTTAGCTCTAGATTTTTAACTTGTTTTCCTTATTTTTAATGGTTTACTTCCATTGTTCTCGCAATGACTCCTCACGTTTTTGGAGTAAGCTTCTTATGTAAGTAATTAATTCTTGCCGTAGTGAAATTTCTGGTCAGGTGGCTGTTCAGTTGTTTATTGCGATTATAATTAAATTAAAACCCTTTAAATTCAAAATTTTTTCCAAAAAATCATTGTACTTTACAAGCAGCAACATTCCTACAAACTAAAGATCCAAACGGGGCATTTTTCAAAATGCACCTGAAAAACGTGAAATTACATGGTGGTAAGGAAATTCAAACATCAAATATTGATGCTCCTTTTAAGGCTTAGACAAATTTGTTGTCATACAGGGCTAATATATTCGATGCTGGAAGATGAAGATAATACGAATCCGACTGATAATAGTGAGACAATAGAGTAGAAAAATATCAGCCGTAATAGAATACGGCAAGGAAAGAAGAAGACAGTTGAGGTGCAAAAATAATTTATTTGATATTCCTGGTGGGATCAGGCTTGCATATCTTTCGGTTAAAGTATACCACTTAATATTGCACAACTATAAACGTTATAAGTAATTTTAAAACAAACTCGTAGAAATCGAATTGACACAAAAATCGCTTAAAAATGTATTGATGAAAATTGAATATATTTATATAGAATTAAATCCTTTCTAATCCTCTCCGATAAATCAGTCAGACTAAATTTTCATTTTTTTATTTTTTATTTTACAACAATCGCCTACTCAATATATCTGCAATAATTTTATCTCTGATGGCTAACTCAAAAATTGTTTTATATTCGATGTGTGATTGGTGGGTTGATGGCATTTGTGTGGGTGTGGAAGGTGGGGCTACTGTGTAACAGTGAAATTATAATGTGTGGGACATTCAAATATTGTGTGCTTTTTGTAATTCACTGTCATTTTCTGATGTAGTTTTTTTATATATTATTTAACACGATTTTTATCAAAAGTCGTAAAAATTTTTGTTTCTACATTTATGCTGAATCATTTACTGTTATTTCTGTTCTTTCTAATGTACTATGATTGTAAGCCGGGATTGGTTTCATTTTATTTGTACTCACTTTTTTTTTCCGATATTTGTTAAAAAATTACTTTTCCTTATTTTATCTGAATTTCAATCGAAATTGTGTGCTCTTTCCAATTTACTATGATTTTTACCCGGGTTTTTCTTTATTTCAGTTATATCCTTTTTCTTTTTTTTTTTTTCAATTACTTTGTTTTCCTGATTCACGGTGAATCATAGTTATTATTTGTGTTCTTTCTAATGCAGCATGCTTTTTAAGTGTACTTTTGTTTTATTCACTACGCTTTTCTATAATCTTTTAAAAATGTCGGATTATCTGTTTTACGCTGCATTTCAATATGTAATGTGCTCTTTTTAATGCATTATGTCTTTTACCCATACTTCCCTTTATTTCAGTGTCACGTCGTTTTTCACGACATCCTTTTTTGCCAGAATTTCAATATAGAATTTCTGCTTTTTTTAATGCACTACAATTTTTATCCCCACTTCCCTTTATTTTACTTTTCTGCCGTTTTTTTTTTAATTTCTTACGAAAATCGAAAATTAGTTAAATTTTGTTAATAATATTGATAAATATTACCAAAATACGAGTAATTATTAGATCGCTGATATTACTCCACTACAATCATTACATTTTCGGGAAGTAATGAGTTAGTTTCAATTCAATCGGAATAAATCGAATTTTTATTTTATAGGCTATTATGTCATTTAAATAATGTGATAAGAATGCATAAAGTATAACAATATCAGAACGGTAATAAATACACTCCAATCATTATATTTTCGGAAAGTAATTAGTTATTTATATTTCTTTCTAAACCAGTAATTTTGGTATTTCTTAAGTAATATTTCAATTGAAAAATTTACGAAGGGACTTGGGACGTTTTAATAAATTATATAAATATTCGTATAAAACTTTTTCATTATACATTTTTTTAAGGGATTTGGGATAAAATCATATATATATATATAATTCTAATATACTCGGGAAATTTTTTTATTATACTTGCGAAAGGACTCGGGACGATTAAATAAATATATTATATATATATTTTTTGGATATATTTTATTTATGAATAAATATTTCAATTAAATAGTATATAAGGGGTTCTGGGACGTTTCAATAAAATATATATATATACATAAAATTTCTACGTTTTTATTTATTATGACAATTTCTTGATGCACAACTATTGGCAGCTAATATCCAACCATATATGTATATCATTATTATTATGATTTTACTTTTGATTCTGCAAACTACTTAGGTTGAAGATATAAGGACGCTTAGTATAGTATTATTATTATTATTATTTTCCTAAAGAACAGACGTGTCATTCAAGAGCTTGGCGAATAACAAAGAAAATAGCGGAAGAAATTGAGGAAAAAAGCCGCTAAAATAGAAAGAGGTGACATTGAGTTTGAGTGTTTTAAGTGTATTGTGGTTTGTGTGAGAATAGGAATAAAAACTATTTAAATCTACAAAAATAAAATATTACAAAAGCGCAAATTAAGTGACAGGTTTGGATTTTTAATTAATTTCGGTCGTTGCCATGACAACATGGCAACCGTGCAAAAATTTTTAGTGCAATAAATTTAGTCAAGAGGCTAAAAAGAAGAACGATGTGGCATCATCTTTCTGCACCGTAACATCAGCAGCAAAATCTGGCCAAGTAGTTTTAATTGGCACCACCAAAGCAGCAACTGTTGCTCTCAAGATTCCAGATACAGTTCCCATAATTGCTACTGCTATTACGGCAACGGAAGGAGAGCTGAAAATGGCGGCAACGGTAGCATCTTCAGTAGCATCAGCGTCAAGTCCGAGATTGGTAGATGTGGTAAAAGAAGCTTCAGCCTCTGCGCCAAAGCCATTCACTACCATAATGAGGCCATTGCTTTCATCAGAAAAGGAGACGACAAGAAAGAATCAGCCACCACCAGCAGCACCACGATCCCCTACAGTAATTGAAGGGATATCTTATGCGCGGGTAAGTGGCAGTTCCAATAAGGAGTCACCAATTGTAATTTCAGGAAAGGCCATCACTCCTCGTCCAGCCCCACTGGACGCAGGTAAGCCTCGGCCTAAGACCGGTGTGGGTCTTCAGGCTTTTTTCGACGGGAGATGGCAGGATGAGAGCTACGGTATGCAGCTCGAGCACATCAATAGCTGTCCTCAGAGCGCATACCTGAAAGCGATCTTCCAGGTCATCTCCCGTGAGCAGCTATTTTCCATGGGGATAATAGCTGGGGGAATGGTTGAGGTGTACACCACGACCCTCGAGAGTGCTACCAAGAATATGCTTGAGGGCATCGTGGTGGATGGTAGACACCTTGTGCCGTTCCCACTCAGGGAAAAGCCCACAAGGGTCATGTTTTCACGGGTCCCAATGCGAGCCAGTCATGAAGACCTCCTGAATTTCCTAGGGAGATTTGGGAAGGTTCATGGCAGTGTTCGTGCTATTCCCATCAAAATTGGGGACGAGGGTCTTAGACGGGGTATCTTCGGTACCATCCGGGAAGCGTTCATCACTCTAAATAAGGGGTGCACGCTTCCAAAAGGCTTCTACCTGAGCATATCCGGCTCAAGACACTGGATTGATGTGAGCACCGAAGCGAAATGCCATGCTTGCCATTTAGTAGGGCATTTTATTGCTGACTGCCCCAAGAGACGCGGGAAGAAGGCTGAACAGAAGGCTCCCTCGAAGGAAACCACTGCTATAGTAGTGGCTCCGGAAAAGGAACTTTCTGCCAGCACTCAACCTGCTATCTTGGAGCAGCCAGTGACTAAGGTGCCTGAAATTGTCCCAGAGGCAAAAAACATTAAGGCTATAAACGGCGCCACGTCGGCACGTGAAAGCATGGCTACTTCTGACGAGGAGTCGATTAGCCATGTAGGCAGAAAAAGGAGGACGAGGAGGAAGACGAAGGTGGACCGGGTGATGCTGCCTCCTCCAGAGCCAGCAAAGCCAGTCGCATCAAAACGGCCGCACTCGGAGGAGGACGATAGTGGTGCTCGCGGCTCGAAGGTTGTTGTGAGAGACACGGAAGTGTCTCTCGAGCAGCTTTCGGACTGCGATATGACCGGTTTTGATGAGACTGGTATCTCGAGCTTCAGTGGCTACGAGTCGTGTGGTAGCACCTTTTCGACTGGTAGCCAATTTGAAGTCTCGAAGGGTATGGAAACCCTTCCTAGGGAGAAGATCTCCAAGATTCTTACCCGGCTCCTGTACAAGAAGAATTCAGGTAAAATCTGGAGTATTCTTGTGGAGGAGCTGGGGAGGCCGGAGTTGCTACTTCCTCAACTTCTACTCCTACAAGAGGAGTGCAAGAAGAAGGGGAATTACAACGGTATATCTCGGCTAGATCGACTCCATAGGAAGGTGGAGGAGTTGATACAGGAGCATCGCTTGGTCGATTCTCCTCGTCAATAGACGTCGTACCATCATCGTTTGAGCTTCTTCTTATCTCTGTGAATGTGTAAGATAGGCTCTCTTAACACCGGGGGTTTAAGTGCTCATACAAGACTACACAGTACTATCGAACATGCCAAAATGTTCGATATAGACATTACACTTCTGCAGGAGACGAATTTTACACAAGACACGTATACACACCTTGAGCGCTATGCTTATCTACACACTGGCTATGCAATGTTTGCCACACCTGCGCCTCGCCGAGGCTCAGGAGTGGCAATCATTGTATCCAACAAATTTACACTATCGTCTCCTGTCTATACAGATATCTTCCCAGGCTTCGCTTCTTCCTTGGACTTTGTCGTTCAAGACAAACATATCAAGGTAGTAAACGTGTACCTTCCTCATGACCAGGACATCACAAGACAAGTTCTTGATAGTGTTCAATCCTGTCTGGTAAATTTTAGTGGCGAAACTATCCTCGGAGGTGATTTTAACTGCACGCTAAATCCCTCAATGGATCGGCATTCCGGAGTTGAGTTCAACTCTGTCAATGCTACTCGGTTGAGGAATTTTGTCCGTGTTTTCAGACTCGTGGATATCTATCGTTGGATGCATCCTACGACTAGATCATACACGAGGGTCTCGCGAAATATCCATGGAAGTCTCGCAGGCTCCAGAATCGATAGACTTTACGTCTCACCTGGAATACTAGAACATTTCGTTGGTGTCTCTCATGAAGTGTGTTCCGTTAGCGATCACCTTCTTGTAGTGGCAACCAGCACTCTAGTTGAAAGAAGAACTGCATACTGGATATTCAACAACTATTTGTTGAATTCCGAGCAGTTCATCAATGAATTCACTGAATTCTGGCACGATTGGCAAGAGAGGAAAGGTGACTTTCCTCTTCTTAGTCAATGGTGGGATGTTGGAAAGCTCCAAATTCGATCTTTTATCGAAGCGAATTTCAATCGAAGTGGGTATCAAGCTTCTAGCTTGTCGGCCGAAGTATCTCGGGTGGCAGCTCTTCTCCCAACTCAGCCGGAGTTGATTCTTTATTTTAACAGAATAAAGGAACGCTTGGCAACACAAACTTACAAGCACAGCTTGGAGTTTGTGCTGCGCAGCCAATCACGCTGGCTGAGGGAAGGCGATTCTCCAACCGAGTACTTCTTTCAGGCAACCAGACGACGTACTGCTTCTTGTGAAGTCGAATCGATAGTTGATGAAGCTGGACAAGTCCTCAACGGACAACAGCTATCAGAATTTATTCGAGACTATTACAGTAGTCTCTACTCTGAATCGACGTCGACAACATCCTCGACCACTCATGAATTTCTTGAGAATATTCCCACTTTCTCTGAAGACAGCAAGGAGATCCTGGATACAGTAATCTCATTGGAGGATATGATCGCTGCGACAAAGGATCTAAGGCGACACACTTCACCTGGTTATGACGGCTTGACTCCAGAATTCTTCATACGTTTCAGGGATTTATTAATTCCTGACCTTTTGGAAGTCTTCAATTCGGCGGTTGAGACACATTCAGACTTTCCTTCTAGTTGGAGGAGGTCTGTTATGCGATTGATTCCAAAGAAAGGAGATTTGCAGAGGATGGGGAACTGGAGGCCAGTAACCCTATGCAATGTTGACTACAAAATCGTCTGCAAAGCATTAGGGGCGATACTCCGCTCAGTGATTGCTTCGGTAATACACCCGGAACAGTCCTATTGTGTTCCTGGTCGTAGTATCTACGACAACATCGCGGTAGCCAAACATTTGTTTGCCTACCATGAACAGACAGGTACACAAATGGCCATGATTTCTCTTGACCAGCAAAAGGCTTTTGATAGCGTCTCGCACGAGTATCTCCTGACTGCTCTCGAGGCATTTGGGTTCCCGCCCAGGTGGCTCGATATCATCGGGAAACTGTATAGAGATTCAGCGATTTTGATTAAGCATCAAGGACAGGTTCTGGCTCCTATCTCGTTTCATCGAGGTATCAGGCAGGGCTGTCCATTGTCAGGTATGCTTTATGATCTTTCGTTGGAGCCGCTACTGGTGAATCTTCGTCGAATGCTCGGACAATATTCAGTGCATCTACCATATACCAATGTGAGGCCTCTTATGTTGGCATATGCGGATGACCTTTCTATTTTCGTGACAAGAGATGAAGCTTTTCCGGTCGCTCGTGCTGTTTTCGAACAGTACGAGCGTATAGCGGGCGCTAAAATCAACCTTAGCAAGAGTCAAGGCTTGTGGTGTGGAAGGTGGAGAGATCGTACAGATACTCCACTGAACATCCAATGGACTAATACTTGCCTGAAGTATTTAGGTGTGTATATCGGACGCGAGAGTAAATCAAATAATAGCCGCATCGCTCTTGAGAAACTCTCTAGAGCTGTAAACTCATGGCGTAGTCGACTGTTTCCACTATCCCTAATGGGAAGGTCAGTCGTGATAAACTATTTGATTACCTCGTCCATCGTTCATCTGCTAAAGTCTGAGACGTTTGATGAAGGCTTCGTAGGTCTTCTTCAAGCAAAAGCGATAGACGCCTTTTGGTGCGGAAGACGATGGGTTGCTGAAAGCACGCTCTGCCTGCCAGTCAAGATAGGTGGATTAGGTCTCACTAACTTGGTTGTGAAATCAAGGTGTCTCCAAGTGCGTGCATTCCAAAGAGTGTTCTGCCAGAGAGACACCTTGATTTCTCAACTGTGGGTGAATGTACTGGGAGGGATCGGCATAGGGGAGTATTACTACCTGCTCTCTGTTCGACCACCCTATCCTCGTGACTGGCCGCAGGATCTAATCTCAACGATTCAGACCTGGGGCAGAATCAGGCCAGCATTTCACCTTAAGTGGAATGCTCTACGGTACACGCAATTCGCGTCGATTCCAATCAGGTTTAATCCTGAATTAATAGATTCAGTGTTCAGTAATGCTCGAGGTTTTGAAGCTGACACGCATACACTGACAGTTCTCGGAGATATTATTGATATCTCTGGAAACTGTCGAATAAACACGAACACTCCACAACTACACGACCTGGCGACTTCTGCGCGGGAGAGATTTCGCCAACTTGGGACCAGTGACCCTGGCACTAAGTTGGAAGATGCTTTCGTTCTGGACAGACCGCCTCACACACCTTTCAGCACACTTACAACACGTGTGCTCCGTGACGTGCTTATGTCAATAAGACCTCCGGAGTATACAGGATACAACAGATGGCGAACACACCTCGGGGTGAATATGGGCGTGATGGGAGGGATAACTTGCAGAGTAGTCTACAGGTATCCTTCTAGTTACAAAGATGCTGATGTAGCATTCAAATTGCTGCATCACAGTCTTATGCATCCTAATCAGTTGTCACATATCGACCGGCGGGTTCAGAGGATCTGCACAGTTTGTTCTGGTGAAGGCACCTTGTTTCACAGGTTCTTCACTTGTCCAGCTTTGCAGAGTCTGATGGAGCTGGTGCGCGATATGTGTCAGTTGATCCCCCGAATTTCAGCATTACTAGGACATCGTTTCTATGGGGACCAAAGGTTTGTAGTCGGGTGAACTGTTTGATTAGCTTTGTGTTGACACTGGCCAAATCTACAATTCACTTGTACTACATGAGAGCCGGAGATGGGAATCAGAACACTGACCCACAACACCACGCACAAGCACTTAAGCGCCAGTTCGTTGACAGATTGAAGAGACGTTTACGTCTTGAATATCTGGCAACGAACGCAGACACATTCAACTGCACATGGCAGCCACTATCGTCAGTGCAGGACGGCGCTCTTGTCTTTCGCTGGTGATATCAGGCCACAGCATTTGCAACTCTAGTCCACGGGGCTTCTCCTCGCTTTGGAACCGCTGCAAGTGCTGTGGGAAGGATAAGCGCTCCGTTAGAGATGCTAAGCTGGAGGGATGATGAGGGCAGTTTGTAGAGGTCTATGATACTACAGGCCGCCCTCGCGGGACTCTATAACGGTATCGCGCAAATTTTTCGTTCGTTCGGCTATTAAGTTTTTAATTCGGTTTCGGTTTCGGTGCTAAATTTCAAAATTTGATTTTGAAAATTCGTTCGTTTAGGTTATTATTTTTATTAGATTATTTTGGAAATTGGAACTTCTTGGAACTGCCACTTACCCAATTGTCAAAATTGGGACTTTAAATTTTTTGTACAACTTTTAGATCATTTTTCAAAATTCTAGTATCCGTTTATACAGTCTCTTTTGAGAATTTTTTCTTGTTTGCTTTCCTTTTACTTGTGTCATTTTTCTTGTTTTTTAGTTTTTCTAATTGTTTTAATTGTTTAATTGTCCCTATTGACCTTTTATACCTTTTAGATTAGCTAGCGACTTTTTGTTTACACTTTGTAGAGCCTTTTGCCACCCTATTTTTAAGGAATTTTTAAAAGAGCCAATGAGCCAATAAATAAAAGAGACTTATTTACATAAAAAAAAAAAAAAATTATTTTCCTAAAGAACAGACGTGTCATTCAAGAGCTTGGCGAATAACAAAGAAAATAGCGGAAGAAATTGAGGAAAAAAGCCGCTAAAATAGAAAGAGGTGACATTGAGTTTGAGTGTTTTAAGTGTATTGTGGTTTGTGTGAGAATAGGAATAAAAACTATTTAAATCTACAAAAATAAAATATTACAAAAGCGCAAATTAAGTGACAGGTTTGGATTTTTAATTAATTTCGGTCGTTGCCATGACAACATGGCAACCGTGCAAAAATTTTTAGTGCAATAAATTTAGTCAAGAGGCTAAAAAGAAGAACGATGTGGCATCATCTTTCTGCACCGTAACATCAGCAGCAAAATCTGGCCAAGTAGTTTTAATTGGCACCACCAAAGCAGCAACTGTTGCTCTCAAGATTCCAGATACAGTTCCCATAATTGCTACTGCTATTACGGCAACGGAAGGAGAGCTGAAAATGGCGGCAACGGTAGCATCTTCAGTAGCATCAGCGTCAAGTCCGAGATTGGTAGATGTGGTAAAAGAAGCTTCAGCCTCTGCGCCAAAGCCATTCACTACCATAATGAGGCCATTGCTTTCATCAGAAAAGGAGACGACAAGAAAGAATCAGCCACCACCAGCAGCACCACGATCCCCTACAGTAATTGAAGGGATATCTTATGCGCGGGTAAGTGGCAGTTCCAATAAGGAGTCACCAATTGTAATTTCAGGAAAGGCCATCACTCCTCGTCCAGCCCCACTGGACGCAGGTAAGCCTCGGCCTAAGACCGGTGTGGGTCTTCAGGCTTTTTTCGACGGGAGATGGCAGGATGAGAGCTACGGTATGCAGCTCGAGCACATCAATAGCTGTCCTCAGAGCGCATACCTGAAAGCGATCTTCCAGGTCATCTCCCGTGAGCAGCTATTTTCCATGGGGATAATAGCTGGGGGAATGGTTGAGGTGTACACCACGACCCTCGAGAGTGCTACCAAGAATATGCTTGAGGGCATCGTGGTGGATGGTAGACACCTTGTGCCGTTCCCACTCAGGGAAAAGCCCACAAGGGTCATGTTTTCACGGGTCCCAATGCGAGCCAGTCATGAAGACCTCCTGAATTTCCTAGGGAGATTTGGGAAGGTTCATGGCAGTGTTCGTGCTATTCCCATCAAAATTGGGGACGAGGGTCTTAGACGGGGTATCTTCGGTACCATCCGGGAAGCGTTCATCACTCTAAATAAGGGGTGCACGCTTCCAAAAGGCTTCTACCTGAGCATATCCGGCTCAAGACACTGGATTGATGTGAGCACCGAAGCGAAATGCCATGCTTGCCATTTAGTAGGGCATTTTATTGCTGACTGCCCCAAGAGACGCGGGAAGAAGGCTGAACAGAAGGCTCCCTCGAAGGAAACCACTGCTATAGTAGTGGCTCCGGAAAAGGAACTTTCTGCCAGCACTCAACCTGCTATCTTGGAGCAGCCAGTGACTAAGGTGCCTGAAATTGTCCCAGAGGCAAAAAACATTAAGGCTATAAACGGCGCCACGTCGGCACGTGAAAGCATGGCTACTTCTGACGAGGAGTCGATTAGCCATGTAGGCAGAAAAAGGAGGACGAGGAGGAAGACGAAGGTGGACCGGGTGATGCTGCCTCCTCCAGAGCCAGCAAAGCCAGTCGCATCAAAACGGCCCCACTCGGAGGAGGACGATAGTGGTGCTCGCGGCTCGAAGGTTGTTGTGAGAGACACGGAAGTGTCTCTCGAGCAGCTTTCGGACTGCGATATGACCGGTTTTGATGAGACTGGTATCTCGAGCTTCAGTGGCTACGAGTCGTGTGGTAGCACCTTTTCGACTGGTAGCCAATTTGAAGTCTCGAAGGGTATGGAAACCCTTCCTAGGGAGAAGATCTCCAAGATTCTTACCCGGCTCCTGTACAAGAAGAATTCAGGTAAAATCTGGAGTATTCTTGTGGAGGAGCTGGGGAGGCCGGAGTTGCTACTTCCTCAACTTCTACTCCTACAAGAGGAGTGCAAGAAGAAGGGGAATTACAACGGTATATCTCGGCTAGATCGACTCCATAGGAAGGTGGAGGAGTTGATACAGGAGCATCGCTTGGTCGATTCTCCTCGTCAATAGACGTCGTACCATCATCGTTTGAGCTTCTTCTTATCTCTGTGAATGTGTAAGATAGGCTCTCTTAACACCGGGGGTTTAAGTGCTCATACAAGACTACACAGTACTATCGAACATGCCAAAATGTTCGATATAGACATTACACTTCTGCAGGAGACGAATTTTACACAAGACACGTATACACACCTTGAGCGCTATGCTTATCTACACACTGGCTATGCAATGTTTGCCACACCTGCGCCTCGCCGAGGCTCAGGAGTGGCAATCATTGTATCCAACAAATTTACACTATCGTCTCCTGTCTATACAGATATCTTCCCAGGCTTCGCTTCTTCCTTGGACTTTGTCGTTCAAGACAAACATATCAAGGTAGTAAACGTGTACCTTCCTCATGACCAGGACATCACAAGACAAGTTCTTGATAGTGTTCAATCCTGTCTGGTAAATTTTAGTGGCGAAACTATCCTCGGAGGTGATTTTAACTGCACGCTAAATCCCTCAATGGATCGGCATTCCGGAGTTGAGTTCAACTCTGTCAATGCTACTCGGTTGAGGAATTTTGTCCGTGTTTTCAGACTCGTGGATATCTATCGTTGGATGCATCCTACGACTAGATCATACACGAGGGTCTCGCGAAATATCCATGGAAGTCTCGCAGGCTCCAGAATCGATAGACTTTACGTCTCACCTGGAATACTAGAACATTTCGTTGGTGTCTCTCATGAAGTGTGTTCCGTTAGCGATCACCTTCTTGTAGTGGCAACCAGCACTCTAGTTGAAAGAAGAACTGCATACTGGATATTCAACAACTATTTGTTGAATTCCGAGCAGTTCATCAATGAATTCACTGAATTCTGGCACGATTGGCAAGAGAGGAAAGGTGACTTTCCTCTTCTTAGTCAATGGTGGGATGTTGGAAAGCTCCAAATTCGATCTTTTATCGAAGCGAATTTCAATCGAAGTGGGTATCAAGCTTCTAGCTTATCGGCCGAAGTATCTCGGGTGGCAGCTCTACTCCCAACTCAGCCGGAGTTGATTCTTTATTTTAACAGAATAAAGGAACGCTTGGCAACATAAACTTACAAGCACAGCTTGGAGTTTGTGCTGCGCAGCCAATCACGCTGCCAGAGGGAAGGCGGTTCTCCAACCGAGTACTTCTTTCCGGCAACTAGACGACGTACTGCTTCTTGTGAAGTCGAATCGATAGTTGATGAATCTGGACAAGTCCTCAACGGACAACAGCTATCAGAATTTATTCGAGACTATTACAGTAGTCTCTACTCTGAATCGACGTCGACAACATCCTCGACTACTCATGAATTTCTTGAGAATATTCCCACTTTCTCTGAAGACAGCAAGGACCTCCTGGATACAGTAATCACATTGGAGGATATGATCGCTGCGACAAAGGATCTAAGGCGACACACTTCACCTGGTTATGACGGCTTGACCCCAGAATTCTTCATACGTTTCAGGGATTTATTAATTCCTGACCTTTTGGAAGTCTTCAATTCGGCGGTTGAGACACATTCAGACTTTCCTTCTAGTTGGAGGAGGTCTGTTATGCGATTGATTCCAAAGAAAGGAGATTTGCAGAGGATGAGGAACTGGAGGCCAGTAACCCTATGCAATGTTGACTACAAAATCGTCTGCAAAGCATTAGGGGCGATACTCCGCTCAGTGATTGCTTCGGTAATACACCCGGAACAGTCCTATTGTGTTCCTGGTCGTAGTATCTACGACAACATCGCGGTAGCCAAACATTTGTTTGCCTACCATGAACAGACAGAAACACAAATGGCCATGATTTCTCTTGACCAGCAAAAGGCTTTTGATAGCGTCTCGCACGAGTATCTCCTGACTGCTCTCGAGGCATTTGGGTTCCCGCCTAGGTGGCTCGATATCATCGGGAAACTGTATAGAGATTCAGCGATTTTGGTTAAGCATCAAGGACAGGTTCTGGCTGCTATCTCGTTTCATCGAGGTATCAGACAGGGCTGTCCATTGTCAGGTATGCTTTATGATCTTTCGTTAGAGCCGCTACTGGTGAATCTTCGTCGAATGCTCGGACAATATTCAGTGCATCTACCATACACCAATGTGAGGCCTTTTATGTTGGCATATGCGGATGACCTTTCTATTTTCGTGACAAGAGATGAAGCTTTTCCGGTCGCTCGTGCTGTTTTCGAACAGTACGAACGTATAGCGGGCGCTAAGATCAACCTTAGCAAGAGTCAAGGCTTGTGGTGTGGAAGGTGGAGACTAATACTTGCCTGAAGCATTTAGGTGTGTATATCGGACGCGAGAGTAAATCAAATAATAGCCGCATCGCTCTTGAGAAACTCTCTAGAGCTGTAAACTCATGGCGTAGTCGACTGTTTCCACTATCCCTAATGGGAAGGTCAGTCGTGATAAACTATTTGATTACCTCGTCCATCGTTCATCTGCTAAAGTCTGAGACGTTTGATGATGGCTTCGTAGGTCTTCTTCAAGCAAAAGCGATAGACGCCTTTTGGTGTGGAAGACGATCCATCCACAAAACTATTTGATTACCTCGTCCCTCGTCCATCGTTCATCTGCTAAAGTCTGATATGTTTGATGATGGCTTCGTAGGTCTTCTTCAAGCAAAAGCGATAGACGCCTTTTGGTGTGGAAGACGATGGGTTGCTGAAAGCACGCTCTGTCTGCCAGTCAAGATAGGTGGATTGGGTCTCACTAACTTGGTTGTGAAATCAAGGTGTCTCCAAGTGCGTGCATTCAAACGAGTGTTTTGCCAGAGAGACACCTTGATTTCTCAACTGTGGGTGAATGTACTGGGAGGGAACGGCATAGGGGAGTATTACTACCTGCTTTCTGTTCGACCACCCTATCCTCGTGACTGGCCGCAGGATCTATTCTCAACGATTCAGACCTGGGGCAGAATCAGGCCAGCATTTCACCTCAAGTGGAATGCTCTACGGTACACGCAATTCGCGTCGATTCCAATCAGGTTTAATCCTGAAATAATAGATTCAGTGTTCAGTAATGCTCGAGGTTTTGAAGCTGACACGCATACACTGACAGTTCTCGGAGACATTATTGATATCTCTGAAAATTGTCGAATAAACGTTAACACTCTACAACTACACGACCTGGCTGCTTCTGCGCGGAAGAGATTTCGCCAACTTGGGACCAGTGACGTTGGCACTAAGTTGGAAGATGATTTCGTTCTGAATAAACCACCGTCCGGAGTATACGGGATACAACAGATGGTGAACACACCTCGGGGTGAATATGGGCGCGATGGGAGGGATAATTTGCAAAGTAGTCTACAGTTATCCTTCTAGTTACAAAGATTCGGATGTGGCATTCAAATTGCTGCATCACGAGTTCAGAGGATCTGTACAGTTTGTTCTGGTGATTTGAAAACCATCAGTTTCGCGATTGGACGCTCCAGTACCGAGTTATAGCAAAAAAGCTGAAAAACCCATATTTCCGATGTTCCGTCGGTTGTGGGGTCGGGATCGAAAATCGGTAAATGCCAAAATGTCGGTCATCATCGGCTACCCCTACCTAACCACCGAATCATTGAAATCGGTTGAGATCTGCGGAAGATACAGATGAAAATGTAAACCTGCTACTGGTGATTTGAAAACCATCAGTTTCGCGATTGGACGCTCCAGTACCGAGTTATAAGTAAAAACGGGAAAAACCGATATTTCCCTTCTCCCTTCTGTTGGGGGTAGTGGACCGAAAATCTGTAAATGCCAAAATGTCGGTCATCATCGGCTACCCTTACTAAACCACCGAATCATTGAAATCGATTGAGATCTGAGGAAGATACAGATGAAAATGTAAAACCGGAAATTGATGGTAAAAATGCACTCTCGGCCGGAAATTGTTCGGGGATAGTAGGATGAAAACTACTGGCCGAAACGTTTTCTCAACTGCCCAGTAGATTGTAACTACTTGTTAACTGAGTGTCAGTTTGGCGATGAAACACCACACTATCGAATTCCCACTCCCCCACCTATGGCGGGTACCCTATCAAAAATCGGTAAATGCCAAATTGTCGACCATCATCGGCTACCCTTACTAAACCACCGAATCATTGAAATCGATTGAGATCTGAGGAAGATACAGATGAAAATGTAAAACCGGAAATTGATGGTAAAAATGCACTATCGGCCGGAAATTGTTCGGGGATAGTAGGATGAAAACTACTCGCCGAGACCGTTTTCCGGAACTGCCCAGTTGAGTGTTTAGCGGTTATAGTAAAAATTGTGATGGTAGATTGTAACTACTTGTTAAATGTGTAGTACAAAAAATTCCTTTCCCCCCTTTTTTTCACTAAATGATATGGTGGGGGTAAATTTTTTTTTGATATTCTCAATGTACATGCCGAGACCTTTCCGATGAGTGTGTGCATGATGATATTGTATGAAAAATAAGGAATACATACTTGTAGCACTATACATGCATTCATCGTAGCACTCGCGATAATGAGTATTAGACACATAAACAAAATTGATGAGTCAAATGTCATATTTGTAAAATAATTCGAAAATATTTGACGAATTTTGTGTTTGGTAAGTAATTATTTGTATTTTATTAAATTATAAAATAATAAATTTGCAATTTCAGAATAATGAATAAAATGAGGAACAACGGATGCGTGTGTCTGGATTGTAATCCACCAGGTAAAAAAAATATTAAAATTTAAATAATAGTGCCCAAAATTTATATGGTTTTTTTTTTTTTGAAAGGTGGAGAAATGATGGGGGATGCACCACCATCAGCACCACCACCATCAGCACCACCATCAGCACCACCACCATCACCACCACCATCAGCACCACCATCAGCACCATCAGCACCACCAGCACCACCAGCACCACCAGCTGCACCAGCTGCACCAGCAGCTGCAACGCCAGGGGAAGTGGGTGATGTCCCTGATGTCCCGAAACGCCAGCGCCAACGGCAGGGCCAGCGCCAAGGCCCACGCCAGCGCCAAAGCCAGCGCCAGCGTGTCAGGCAAAATGAGCCGGGAAATGAGGCAGCTGGTAGCAGTGGAGCTGCCTCAACAACCCACGGCAACATTTATATTAACAAATTAATTGTTATAAATAAAAATTAATAAAATGTTATAAAGTTAGTTACAATCCGTAGTTTCAAATTTAAAACAAAAAATCATATTTCACGGAGTTATGGTGTTCCAAATATCTGGTAATTATATTTCTGTAAAGTACTCGTCAAGACCTTTCCAAAAAGTACCCACATGTCTACCCACGGCAAATAGTGAAAATCTTCAAATTTATGCATACTCACCCCTAGGAAAATGGCAAAAAAGCAAATTTTTTTCGTGACTTGACCCAGCAAAAACACCATGGAAGCTAAACGAAAGCGTCCAACTTCTTCAAACAAAATGCTGCGTGCAGAGGAGACTTGTATCTAGCTGGTTTTGAAAGCTCATGCCGGTGAGTTGTTAGGGATTGGCTGTATGTTTGGTTGAGTGTGCACTAAAAAATTGAATGGTTTTAATAGTTTTAAAAATAGTAAATGATTAACAATCACATTGAAATTTTAGATAGGTAATCTACTTTTAGGGGCGCATCTATGAAAAATATAAAAATTTCAATTATCTAAAGTTCGTAGAGGAAAGTTGCGAAATGAAAATTTCGGCTGAAAATTTGGAGCGTCAAAAATCTAATTTCCGCAACTTAAGTCGGAGGGGAGGGGTGATATGCTCAAAAAATCAGAAAAAAAATTGAGAAAAAATAAGCAAAATTGAGTGTACACACGAAGGCCTTTCATTTGGTATGTGACATGCCGTGATGGAAATTCCACCCCCGCCGGTGCTACCAACCCCTCACCATTAAAAATCCGCGGAGGAAAAAAGTTTCGTCCATGATTTTTTGCTACCAATTAGATGAGTAAAACTGCATCATCTGATTTCCGATCCGACACTCCAGTACCGAGTTATAACCGAAAAACCAATTTGTTACCTCCCCCCGCGTTATAGGTATTACCTCCAGAAAATGGTAAATGCCAAAATGTCGGTCATCATCGGCTACCCCTACCAAACCATTGAATCATCCAAATCGGTTGAGATCTGCGGAAGATACAGATGAAAATGTAAACCCAAAAAATGTTGGGCAAAATGCACCATCAATTTGCTACTGGTGATTTGAAACCATCAGTTTCGCGATTGGACGCTCCAGTACAGAGTTATAGGTAAAAAACTGAAAAACCGATATTTCCCTTCCCCCGTCGGTTGTGGGGCCGGGATCGAAAATCGGTAAATGCCAAAATGTCGGTCATCATCGGCTACCCCTACCTAACCACCGAATCATTGAAATCGGTTGAGATCTGCGGAAGATACAGATGAAAATGTAAAACCGGAAATTGATGGTAGAAATGCACTACCGAATTTGTATAAAAAAAAACAAAAAAACGTTTTTTCCCGCCAAATCGGCCGGAAATTGTTCGGGGATAGTAGGATGAAAACTACTGGCCGAAACGTTTTCCGCAACTGCCCAGTTGAGTGTTTAGCGGTTATAGTAAAAATTGTGATGGTAGATTGTAACTACTTGTTAAATGTGTAGTACAAAAAATTCCTTTCCCCCCTTTTTTTCACTAAATGATATATATGGTGGGGGTAAAATTTTTTTTTATATTCTCAATGTACTTGCCGAGACCTTTCCGATGAGTGTTTGCGTGATGATATTGGATGAAAAATAAGGAATACATACTTGTAGCACTATACATGCATTCATCGTAGCACTCGCGATAATGAGTATTAGACACATAAACAAAATTGATGAGTCAAATGTCATATTTGTAAAATAATTCGAAAAGATCTGACGAATTTTGTGTTTGGTAAGTAATTATTTGTATTTTATTAAATTATAAAATAATAAATTTGCAATTTCAGAATAATGAATAAAAGTACGAACAACGGATGCGTGTGTCTGGATTGTAATCCACCAGGTAAAAAAAATATTAAAATTTAAATAATAGTGCCCAAAATTTATATGGTTTTTTTTTTTTTGAAAGGTGGAGAAATGATGGGGGATGCACCACCATCACCACCACCACCACCACCAGCTGCACCGCCAGGGGAAGTGGGTGATGTCCCTGATGTCCCTAAACGCCAGCGCCAACGGCAGGGCCAACGCCAGCGCCAACGCCAACGCCAGCGCCCACGCCAACGCCAAAGACAGCGCCAGCGTGTCAGGCAAAATGAGCCGGGAAATGAGGCAGCTGGTAGCAGTGGAGCTGCCTCAACAACCCACGGCAACATATATATAAAAAAATTAATAGTTATAAATAAGAAATAATAAAATGTTTAAAGTTAGTTACAATCCGTAGTTTCAAATTTAAAACAAAAAATCATATTTCACGGAGTTATGGTGTTCTAAATATCTGGTAATTATATTTCTGTAAAGTACTCGTCAAGACCTTTCCAAAAAGTACCCACATGTCTACCCACGGCAAATAGTGAAAATCTTCAAATTTATGCATACTCACCCCTAGGAAAATGGCAAAAAAGCAAATTTTTTTCGTGACTTGACCCAGCAAAAACACCATGGAAGCTAAACGAAAGCGTCCAACTTCTTCAAACAAAATGCTGCGTGCAGAGGAGACTTGTATCTAGCTGGTTTTGAAAGCTCATGCCGGTGAGTTGTTAGGGATTGGCTGTATGTTTGGTTGAGTGTGCACTAAAAAATTGAATGGTTTTAATAGTTTTAAAAATAGTAAATGATTAACAATTACATTGAAATTTTAGATAGGTAATCTACTTTTAGGGGCGCATCTATGAAAAATATAAAAATTTCAATTATCTAAAGTTCGTAGAGGAAAGTTGCGAAATGAAAATTTCGGCTGAAAATTTGGAGCGTCAAAAATCTAATTTCCACAACTTAAGTCGGAGGGGAGGGGTGATATGCTCAAAAAATCAGAAAAAAATTGAGAAAAAATAATCCATAGGAATTTCTGAAATCGGATCATTTTTAGTGGTATTATGATATTTTTGGGGTATGTTAAATACACATTTTCGAATGTTTTGTTCTACGAATTTTGTGTGACGTAAAAAATATGTCGACCACCTAATTACACTCATCGAAACCTTTCATTTGGTATGCGACATGCCATTATTGACCTCCCCGCCCACCATCGATACTTACCCCCCACCTATAGAAACCTCTGGAAAAAAAATTTTCGTCCATAATTTTTTGCCACAAAGTAGGCAAATAAAACTGCATACTCAGTTTTGCGATTTAACCCGCCACTCCAGAATTATACGCAAAAAACTCATATTTCCCCTCCTCCATCGGTTAAGGGGACTCTATCGAAAATCTGTAAATGCCAAAATATCGGTCTTCATCGGCTACCCATACTTAACCTGTGAATCATTCAAATGGGGGCTTCAATTCATAGAAGAACTGTTTTCCATTGGCGGGGGAGTTGAAAAAAAATTTTACACTTTTAGGTGTATTTTCCGCAGATCTCAACCGATTTGAATGATTCACAGGTTAAGTATGGGTAGCCGATGATGAAGCTAGGGCTATCGAATGAACTAGAATCATTCGAAAATATTGAAAATTGAATAATTGAGATGTTTTTGAAAATTAATTTTTCAATTTCGTGATTTTTTCGATCATTTTGTTACAAAAAAACAAACGGTTCGGAATTTTTGCATTATTTTAGTTCACTCGATGACTATATATGTGCCGAATCTACCGTTAAAATTTCAAGACAATCGGTCTAATCGTTTTTGAGATATCGTGGAATCCAGTTAGAAAAACGTAGTCTTGAGAAAAACGCGTACACTTTTGGTGCTCAATTAAAAAACTAAACTGACCGTCATATTGGAAACAGAAAATGAGTTTAGAGATAAAACGGATTCTCTATTGTACATTTAAATCTATGTTTATATTAAAATGGCTCAGGTAAGAAACCAAAGTGCAAGAGATGCTCGAGCGCATGCTCCAAATACCTGCCTAACGCTGTAACTTTCGAACGGCTCAGAATATCGGAAAATTATTTTACCCACATATTCTGCACTATATTTGGATCCAACTTATGCAAAAAAAAAATTTTGTTTTAATCAGTCACACCGGGGTGACCCCCTTAAGTTATCAGACCCGATCCAATTTATATTCTCAGCTTGTCATCAGAGCTAGCATACTTTACATTCTCAGCTTACGGTATTGGATTAGACCTGATCCAATTTACATTCTCAGATTACTTTAAAGAAGGTAAGAAAAAAATCATATCATCATCATTGGAAGATTCCTTAAACCACAGACTTTATTACAACTCAGCTTCATCAGGAAATCGTAATTCAACATCAATCATAGGTCATAATTTAACATCAATCGTAAACCACAATTAAACATCAAACTTAAGTCAGGCAAAATACCAAGCACTATCAAATTTTTTAAATGATCCCAGTTCATAGAATAGAGCGGTATCGGAGATTGGGTGCTGAGTGGGAATGCTGGGTTGGGTCAAGGGGTCAATTGGCCACCCCATGAGCATAGCCCAGTACCCCCGGACAACAGTGCTGGATCTTCGGGTAGTGTGCTCGGGAGGATAAATACAAAACCATACTAGCCAACACCTATCACTGTCTAGATTAGTATGTTGAAGGAAAAATGCGAAAGTAGGCATAAAGGGACATTGGATGGCTGAACAGGGCGGGAAACCTT
Organism: Dioctria rufipes; assembly: GCA_963924295.1. Taxonomy (NCBI): domain Eukaryota; kingdom Metazoa; phylum Arthropoda; class Insecta; order Diptera; family Asilidae; genus Dioctria; species Dioctria rufipes. Next base: position 39,961,307 of record OZ002744.1, on the reverse strand, counting down.
GGGAAGCTAATTGATTAAGTGGAAAATAAAAATAGATTAATGATCCTCGGAATTAGAATAAAAAGAAAAAACACGTGAACCTGCCAGAGACATCAACCAAGCTCAATACATAAACGTACAAACTAGGAAGGAAAGCAATACAACAGCAACGAACAAGAACCCTAACAGCACATACACTATAAAATACAAAAACATCATAATGATAATCATGATAATCAACATAAGCATTGAAATGAATATTCCAAGGCAAAAAACCTAGGAAGAATAAGATGACACTACGACAAGTAACTGGAGGTTTTAAAAATATCACCAACTATGAAATAGATTCAGATATCAGAACGTTACTCTCGTATGGTCCGAAATTTATTACCTCTGATAGCAGACCAAACCAACTGGATATAATTAGCACACTCAACAAAGTAGCAGACGAAATAGAAGAGAGGGAACCAATGAAATACAGAGGCAAAACAAGGGCATTAGCAAGAGCAACCAACGAATACACCAGCAGAATAAATATAAGGAGGCTATCCAGAATAGACCAGAAAATCTTAAAAACGCTCCTGAAAAAAAGGAAAGATATAGTTGTGATGGAAGCTGATAAGGGCAAAGTTACTGTAGCCCTCTACAAGGAGTTATACGAAATGTTACTAAATAATATGTTAAACGAAGGGATACAGAAGGGCATATACAACATCATACAAAACCCAGACGTAGCTAAACTGCAGAGAACTATGGAGAGTGCATACAAATGGAGGTTGCAAGCAGTAACAAAACGAGGTCTCCATACAATTGGAGACAAAGTAGGTGCAAGATACCAAAAGAGAAAGGAAGCTAGATTGCTAGCAGACCTAAGGAAGAGCTTCAAATGAGACCCATCGTTGCAAAGACGAAATCAATAAACACAGCGCTAGGCAAGCACACCAATGAAGCACTAGACAGAATGAGGGAGCTGGAATGCCTCAAGCATGACTTTAATGCAAAGAACAAGTTGAACCTAATCACAGAGATGAAGCAAACTGCGATCCTTGAAGGCTATGTGCTTTTTAGCTTAGACATCACAGATATGTTCAACAATATCGATCTAAAAAGCATGAAGGAAAGCATAAAGAAAATAATAGGGCCTAAGATGACAAACACTTATAACATAACCAGCCTACTAGATCTCATAGAGTTTGATATAAAACAGGCAAACTACTTCAGAGTGAATAAAGAGTAAGAAAAGGCTTCTTATTGTTTCACAAGGTTATTTTATTATACGTTTTGTATAATAAAATAACCTTGTGAAACAATAAGAAGCCTTTTCTTACTCTTTATTAAATGTGTTTCACAGTGCTCAAAAAATTAATTAAAACTACTTCAGAGTGAATGAACGCATATATATTCAGAAGAAAGGGACCCCAATGGGAGGAAAAACCTACACTAAAGATGCCAGCCTCTACATAGATTTAGCAATAAATAAGATGTACGCGAAACTCAAAACTTTAGGGTTAAAGCTAATCAAAATCTATGTGGACGATTTTCTGTTATATGCAAAAGAAGACGGAGCTGAGAATGCAATTCACAATAGAGAGAGAAAAGGAAAGAGGCTTCATTAACTACTTGGATATCACATTCCAAAGAACAAACAACAGTTCCAGAGCAATTGAACAGCATCATTTTATACAAATGTGAAAATTTTGAACAAGAAATCATAGCACACACGGGGAGAAAGGATATAGAAGAGTCAGCGAGAAAGCACCATCAAAACCTGAAAGGAAACCTTACACGGAATTCAAGCACAGCATCGAGCAAACAACCCTAATTGTGGACAAAGTCAGAGGGAAAGCAAAAGCGACCAAATACATAACCGCATACATTGCCTGCAACGATGGAAACAGACGGGGAAACATTACAAGCCTAGGCACCGACCTTACAACCAACCACTTCAGGAATATTATAACACCGAGAGGATCTATATGCTATATGCAATACGCTACGACCATAACAAATTAAAATTTAAAACAATTTACAAATTCATTTTATAGTGGACGACTGTATCTACTTTGTGCAACTGAAGGATTATAACCTGGCGGTGAAGGAATATCAGCATTTTTCCCTGTAGTAAAATCTAATGACCATTTACACTTTTTGTGCTGGATTTTGTTAACATTTTGGAGCACAAGTCCAAAGAAAACGATGGTTGGAATTTTGACAATTGCTAATCCATATTGCTGCGTGTTCACAAAACTCTCAGGCGGATATATTCCGCTTTGAAAAAGTATTGAGTTTATACCATATTTTAAGTATTCCGCCACTATAACTGTATTATAAAGCTGGACATATGTGGATACCACCGAATACTTTTAGTACCGATCATGAACTGTTGAAATGTATCTTGGAGTGACCAGTCCGAGAAATATTGATTTCAAGGCCCTTGGTCGCCTGCATCAAAACTTCCTTGCTCAACAGCGAATTTTGTTAAACTGTGTATGTCTCAAAATTGGACGGAAGACAGAAACGCCAGAATTAAAACAATCCGGCCAACAAGGTAATACTGTGAGCAATTTCTACTAGGGTAACAATAATTTTTATTTTCTGGATCGAAGCAGCAAAACCAAAGTCTCAGTCCCTTATGAGAATGGGTGTTATTTATCTAGTGGTGCTCATGAATTAAATTAGCGCTATTGGTGGAATCTCTTGATGGGCAATCCAGTTTTAATATTATTGAGAATAAAAAAAACCAAAAATTTTTAATGAAATTATTTGAAAATGGATTTATTTAATTTCGAGTTCAACACCAACCCATCAAGACTACAAACATCCACACACATTAATAGTAATGAGAGCTTTTGTTTTTCGAGATTAAATTATTTTTATTCGTAGAAGCCTTTCCGTGTTGAGCTGTAGGACGATAATTATAATTGAATCATTAAAATATTTTTGCTTGACAAAAAAAAAGTTCATTTGTTCAGGAAATTGCAGAATGCAATTAATTGTTACCCACTCGAAAGAAAATCTTTTGATCTTGGTTAGAAGGAATTTTGAAAATGCAACAAAGAACATTGCTTACTGGCCACAAGCAACAAAAATGAAACTATTTATAGGTAAAAATTGGAAATGATTCATAACATTACATCCAGGGTACCGTTTTTCTTTGACTTACCCCTTTTCCCTAAAGACTCAATTTTGAGACGACCCTCTGGAATTTTCCTATCCAGCTAGGACGAATACCATTGAGGTTTTCTCTTCGACTACAGTAAGAGGAGCCAAACCAACCCGTGTCTTCCAAGCTACTTTATGCATCTTCAACTCTCCGGGGATTGGATAACCGGCCAAGATGGGTACGTTTAGTGCTTCGTCGAAAACAATTTTCAGGTTAAGCTAGGCAACACAATTAACTGAATCTTTTTAAAATTAATTTATATTGTTTCTGGTAGAAATCTTATGGGGGTAAAGAAAAGGCACCTTGGGTGGTATTATTTTCTACAATGGTCAAATAATAACTTTATATTTTTGTAGCGAGATCGCAGCAGACAATTTCAAATACATAGAAAAATAAAACTCAATCAAAAGATTTACTTGCATTGGGTATGTTGAGAAGTCTCTATGTATCCATCGGGATATAATTTCATATAGCAAAAATAATATCCTTTATATGATTCAACCATTCTACTTTTTTTTTAGTGTACGATTTGATCAGCATGGAGATCTGCTTGTACCACAAAAGAAACTCGGATCAATTATAATTTACAACCATTACCTCAAACCAGAAAGACTTTTTGAAACTGTTAAGGCAAAAATAAAACAAGAGCACCCACCACGAAAAATGAGAGAAAGGTGCTTTCGGTGTGAAAACCTGCGATGAAACCACTAGACGTTACCCATCAATAAGGATTTTGATAACGTTAGTTTATATGGTAAAATTACTGTTAGCGAAGTTATGCTGCTAGCGGAGACATATGTGCTGTACAAAGGCGCCGTACTCACGACTTGCACCATTGTACAGTTTTACATATAAATGTTGACGAGCTTGCTTGTCTCATTTCTAACCATACTAAGTCCGATTGAGTGCGTTCAATAATAAAATAGTTTTGATTAAAAAGTAACCTTAGCATTACAATTACTCTCAAGAGATATTTTCTATGTGTGTATGTGGGGCCGTAGCTAGAGATCAATTCCTCGTTTGACAATTAGCTCTAGTCACAAGCGGGAATCAGGATAACATAGCGCGCGGAATATTAAATTTCAAAATAACTAGAAATTTCAAAGTAATTATATTTTTTTAATATTTGTTTAATAAATTTTTAATTTGTTTGGGTGCTGCATGTTTATGTTTTTTTTTGCTGTGTTGCTTGAGGTAACATACTTCAATCCAGTTTCACCTAAGCAGATCTAGTGTTATTCTAGGAAATATTTTGCATCATAGCAATATTAAGAATCCTACTAGATGAGGTGAAAATTCTACATTAACTCTTTCTGCTACTCCTAAATCAATAACTCAACTTCCATACATCCTTTCCCAGGACAGGATATTACTGTGACCAGCAAAGAGCATTTTATATGAAAGACACCTACGCAGCAAGGTAGCAAGAAATGTAATTTGTAAGTTGTTCTGTAAATAATTACAATTAAATAAAGCATTCATTGACCGGCAGAATGTCTCACACGGAGACCTAAAGGTTGAAGAAGCTTTTAAATGGGATGAGATTTGGAGATTCCCAACCTTGTCAACTACTGTGAGAGATGCGCACCGAGGGAAAGGCTTTAGTGCTGCTTTCAAAAAATTGTAAACCAACTAAAAGCCCGCCATAGTTTCAGATCCAAAATTAAATGTAGCACAATGAAGCAACTATGTTTAGCTCATGATCCTGAAGTAGAGTTTTGCATTGCTGTGGCAGTGATTTTGGCATTATGTAACTCTTGAAAATGCAGTAATCGGAATCGCATAGTATACTAGAGTAGAGTATATATATTGTGAAATGGGTGGTGCATTCCGAAATGGACTACAACATGTATTAGAGCGTGCTAAGAGCAAATGTTGCTTTAAAATTAATTTTGTATACATTGATCTCTTCAACACGGCAGATGCAACAAATATGAATCACTCGACGTATCCATCATTTCAAATATTGTGGTCTATTCCGGAATATATCACCAGCTACATAATATTTGTATACTCTGATATTGCATGCGACACTTATCACTAAATATTTAAGAACTCCCATTCAAGTTACACAAGCTTTATCGTCGGTCAGCTGTTTTTATTGGAAAGAAAGCTCAAGTACATTTTTTTTTAAATGCAACAGTTACCCATTCGTTTGTTTTTAAATATCGTTTAAGTTAATTAATTACGGCGTTGCAAGATCAATTTTCCTTTTTTGCTTTTAAGATTTTTCTTTTTTTTTTTTTGATGGTGAAATTTTTGACTGTAAGTAAATTTCCTATTCTAATGGTCATTTTCAATGACTTCATTCTTGCGGTCAATACATGGACCGGTCAATTTTGACCTTTTTTGTCCAATGTAATTCTCAATTCTTTGTGCTGCCCTTTAAGAAATTTCATTTAAGATAAATACGCCAATCCAGGATGAAATAAAATTTGAATTAATGTGAACTTAAAATTTGGTGCGATATTAAATATGCCCCGTTTAAGAGAAAATTTTAAATAGGGGGAACGGAAAGGGGAGATGAAGATTGAAGAAGAAACCATTAATTGGAAAGCAGTTTTGTAGGACTGACTGAATGATGTTGTTATGCAGATGTGAACAGAAGTTAAATTCATCATCAAAGTTTTTTATTTTTTTGTATTTTCTTGGATTCTATAAACTTTTGGCGGGTATCACTTAGGAGCAGGGCCCCTATTCTGCATTCTCATTCACTTATAACTGTATGAGATAAGTCACTCACTTCGATCTCACTCACCAACCATTTAGGTATTCTAGAAAACATTCGTGGTAAATATTTTTGATATGACTTGTATATTTGCTATAGAGCCCAAACTACTATCCATTTAGGAAAATAGTCTTCTAGTAATTTACAGCTTGGGTCCTTAGCTTCCGAAAGGCTACACTTGCTATATACCTTAATTAGCAACAACAAATTTGTTTGATGAATCGTAGGCACTTTGGGTTCAGATATTTTTTTAATTTAATTTTGTTAGGAAAGGTATAAAAATGTTATTTCGATTCGGAAGATAAAAAAGCTAGCTCAAGATTATCAGAATACCATTTTTCTGTATGAATAGTAGTTTAGGGCGGAGCAGCTATTCAAATCAAACAAATAACCGTGTCTAGTACCGTATACCCACCCAGCAGTAATATCTCACTCAATTTCCCACAAAAATCACACTCACTTGCGTTCCAGAATAAAGAAATACGTGGAATCGGCTAAATGAGTGAGAATGCAGAATAGGGGCCCAGGGCTAGAAACGGCAATATGTCAGTACCTTTTAGCTCTTCCGCTAGCTGCAGCAGAGAATTATGTTGGTATCATTTTAAGTTTGGTAATTAAGTGAAAATGTGTTTTACTCCCTGTTCATTTAAAGACCCAAAATTTCAAATTCTTTAAACTAATCTGCCCTCCGGGCGGCGTTGATAACATGGGGGGAATTGGAGAGGTTAATAGTAGTCTTTATATTCCAGTTAGATCAACCAAGAAAATCTTTTTTGGACACGGGCACTGACGTTTCAGTCATGCCAGCTACTTCGCTGGATCGTCGCAATCAAGTCGACTTACGTCTGGTCGTAGCAAATTCCTCGGTAATTAATACTTTCGGTCAGAAGCTTCTGTCCTTGGATCTTGATCTTCGACGCGTTTTTACTTGGAAATTTGTAATAGCTGATATATCCAAGGCTATTTTAGGCGCAGATTTTTTAGATCATTTCAGACTTCTCCTTAACATCAATCGGAAGGCGTTAATTGATTCGCTAACGACGTTGAAATCTGCAGGAAGGCGAGTTTTAGGGAAATCATCGGTGCTATTCGTGCTTCTTAGCCCGCCGGTAAAGCTAGTGATTCAGAATCAGATTTTACAGTTGAGACTAGTTTCGTTAATCCAGTAAAACACTCTGTCAAGCACTACATCCTCACAAAAGGTCCTCCAGTCGAAGCAAAAGACTTCCATCTGATAAGCTGGCAGCTGCAAAGAAGGAAGTGGATTTATTACTATCAGAAGGCATTTGCCGTCCATCTGATAGTTGTCGGCCTTCTCCTTTACACCTAGATAAAAAGAAAACCAGTGAACGGAGACCTTGTGGTGATTACCGTAGATTAAATTCATGTACAACTCAGCATGCAGCACATCAGCAATCGTTTTTGAACATTTTTTTAAAAGGACCGAAAAAATATGGCAAACTCAAAGTTAATTGGACAGAAGAGGCTATTTCTAGTCCGAGAAGTTAACATAACCCTTGTGCCTTTACAAATGCAAAAAAAATAATAATAATTCTGGCAAGCTAAGTAATAATAATTTCCAGAATTAAAAATAAAGGGGGATTAAAATGCTTAGGAAAAAGAGCAAGAGGGCCACCAGGAGAATTGAGTGACAGTGAAGTGCCTTTTCTGAGCGACTTGCCAAGTGAGAATTAGATTCCACAAAAGTAAAAAAAAAAGACAAAATGAGAGAGAATGGGAGAAAAATATGGGAAATATGGGAATAAACAGCAACGCTATATGGAACATGAACACAGATTCCAAACTCTTCAAAGCCATGATGACACATGACAACGCCATAAGCCCCATGCACCAATTAATAAAAATCCACAAGAAGATACCCAAAATGAGACCAGTGGTATCAAGAGTAAGATCAATCAATGCTTCCATAGGGAAATATATATGCAAGGCTCTTGATGACATGAAGTCATCAAAATATCTAAGACTCATTTTTAACATAGAGATATCAGGAAAGTCACAAAAAAGGAGGCTTACTCATGGCATACATTGGACATAGAAGATATGTACAATAATATAGATACCAGAGAGCTATCACATCTAATAAAAACCAAATTAGGCGTTCACATGACGCACAAATACAACCTAGAGACACTAACGAGCCTCATCGATTTTGACACTCACTCGGTCAATCTGTACTTGCTGCTAAAATATAATGCACATATTAATGTTGAAATATTTATTGGAGTACAAGAAGTTAAGTATCTATATAAATATATTTTTGGTCTGCCTGAGATGAGGGGCAGGCGAAATATGGATACGTCGATTTACGAATATATTATAATCGTAGTGCACCGCGGGAAATGACATGACGACATTGCCCGTAGTTTATCTCCGGTATTTATTTCAGAGGATCTCGAACACAGGATGCTCACATGTTGAGCAATAAATTCCTTATGAGAGTAAAAAATCTGTGCGAAAGTGGAGAAATTATGGGAGTGAATAGTGATTCTAAAAAGGAGGGTCACGCTGCAGATAATAACGATGGAAAATAGACTTAATACAGCGGTGCAGGTAATAGTTTTCAAATATCGACACAAATGGATGCGAATGAAAACTTTGATATCTGGAGTATAATTAAGAAAAAAAAAATGATCTCAAGAGGAGCCATCAACAAGTACCCTGACTCAGGAGAGGAGCCATCAACAAGTACCCTGACTCAGGAGAATAGAGACGAACCGATAAGGGAGAAGTGGATAAAGGCCGATTAATAAAGAGCAATTCAAGCGAGTAAATATAGAAAATGCCCCCAATTATGAGTATTTAGACAAAGTATAGAAGACACTATTAAGTTATTAAAACAGGGTTGGGAATAAGAATAACAGATTTCAAAACAGGAAGATATAATTATAATAATGAACAGTAATACCAAATAATAAAATGGAAAAAACTCTTGCTGCAAGGAATTTGTATGGCGTAGCTAGTGTAAAAGTGTGCATGTTGTAGCGGAAGCTACATAATAATTTTATTTTTTTGTTAGTAAATAAAAATAGAATAAAATATAATTTGTGATTGTCAGAATAATATTTATGCTGACTATAAATAAAATATTGTCAGAGTAATATTTGCACTGACTGTAAGTAAAATAAAAATATTCAAATTTGACGTTTAAAGGAAAACACTTTGAAGAAAAAAAACTTTAAACACAGATACACACTACTGTACACAATTTCAGAAAATACACATCAAGACTTTTTGGAATGTATTTATTTTTAAAAATATAGAATTGTGTCAAGGATATTTTAGTTTTAAGTGAATCACCAGAGGTCAAACTTCTTTAATTTAATTTAAAACGCCAGAGGGCAAAAAAAAATCTGTTAAAGAAATATTTAAAGTTTAATGCTAGATTTTTAATAAAATATTAAAAGATTTAAAAAGTCAATTTTATCCTATTATAAATTTAGGATAAATATATATAGATATATATATATTTATATTAGAGTCCGACCGAACCTTCGGCTTCGGCTTCGGCCAACTTCGGCAAAAAAGAAACCTTCGGCAACACATTCGGCTTCGGCCAGAATCAGGCCGAAGGTTTTACCGAAGCCGAATGTTAAATGAGTGAGGTGTGCGGGCGGCGCTGAGGACGGTGTGCTACCGAGAGTGCAGCACCAGCAGCAACGAGGAGGGAACGTGCGTGGCTCAATCAATGACATGCACATGAGCAAGTCGCTGATTGTTTTGTCACGCGGAATTTCATTATGCCCCGATGACAGTTTTGTTGTAGAAGTGAAACGGGAAGGTTGTGTTTCTCATTGACTGTGCTGTGCGTTTTACTGAACGAAAATTTGTTTTATTAATCTCTTCTTTGTTCTTTCGGATAAACAAGAATATTCGAGAATAATTTGATTGCTTTGCTTGTTTACGTAAGTAAAACAGTGTGATTCTGATTACTGATTAATTAGGGATTAGTTAATTACTTCTCCTGTTCTCTCGCATTAGGTACAACAATAATTTAAGCATTGTTTTGGTTGTCTGAGGGACATACGTAGTTATAGTTACCTTTAGATTAATTTGGAAACTTTCTATTCGTCATGTTTGTGTGCATGTATATAGGCAATTTATTTGTTTTGGTTTCAGGTAAAAATAAATTATAATATGGCAGCTAAAACTCCTATTTGGGACTACTTTGACAAAAAAGATGCTAAAGCAACCTGCAGAATATGTACAAAAACATTGTCACTTGGTAGTTCGGAACAAAAAAAACAAACAACAACAAATATAAAAAACCATTTAGAAAAAATTCACAAGGAGGAATGGGAAAAGTATATTGAAGCCGAAAACAAAAATCAGAGTATGATTAAGGTTAGAAAAGTCGAAAATATGAAATCACCTCATGAAAAAGACAAAAATGAGGATTTTATTCAGTCGACTTTGCCACAGATTATGGAACGAAAGATAGCAGCTGTATGGCCCGATGATTTGAATGATTCGGTGGTTAAGTAAGGGTAGCCGATGTTGGTCGACAATTTGGCATTTACCGATTTTTGATAGGGTCCCCTTAACCGATTGGGAGGGGGAATTCGATAGTGTGGTGTTTCATCGCCAAACTGACACTCAGTTAACAAGTAGTTACAATCTACTATCACGATTTTTACTATAACGGCTAAACACTCAACTGGGCAGTTGAGGAAAACGTTACGGCCAGTAGTTTTCATCTTACTATCCCCGAACAATTTCCGGCCGATAGTGCATTTTTACCATCAATTTCCGGTTTTACATTTTCATCTGTATCTTCCGCAGATCTCAACCAATTTCAATGATTCGGTGGTTAGGTAGGGGTAGCCGATGATGACCGACATTTTGCCATTTACCGATTTTAGATCCCGACCACACAACCGACGGGGGAAGGGAAATATCGGTTTTTCAGTTTTTTACCTATAACTCGGTACTGGAGCGTCCAATCGCAAAACTGATGGTTTTCAAATCACCAGTAGCAAATTGATGATGCATTTTGCCCAACATTTTTTGGGTTGACTGACAGTTTCATCGATATCTTCGTCAGATCTCAACCGATTTGGATAATTCAATGGTTTGGTAGGGGTAGCTGATGATGGTCAACATTATGGCATTTACAATTTTCTGGAGCTATTACCTCAAACGCGGGGGGGGGGGGGGGACAAATTGGTTTTTCGGTTATAACTCGGTACTGGAGTGTCGGATCGGAAATCGGATGATGCAGTTTTACTCATCTAATTGGTAGCAAAAAATCATGGACGAAACTTTTTTCCTCCGGGGATTTTTAATGGTGAGGGGTTGGTAGCACCGGCGGGGGTGGAATCTCCATCACGGCATGTCACATACCAAATGAAAGGCCTTCGTGTGTACACTCCATTTTTCGTCGTATTTTTCCGCTCAGAGCATTATTTCGTCAAATATATTTGACAAACAAAAATATATATACCAGATATTTGGAACACCGTAACTCCGCGAAATATGATCCGATTTCAGAAATTCCTCTTGATTATTTTTTTTTCAATTTATTTATTTTTTTTTAAAACTATACGCACCAAAATCGCACGTATTTAAGTTTTCGGGGTATGCACTGCCCACGCATGCATGTATGTACAGTGCTATAAGTATGAATTCCTTATTTTTCATCAAATCTAATTATATGTACATTCATTGCAAAGGTATTGGTGAGTACATTGGTAATATGTAATAATAATTATCAATCGCCATATAATTCCATAAAACACTTTATTCTGGGGCAAAATAAAAATTAATACGTAGGATGTGCAAAATTTTAAGTGTTTTGTTATTTGTAAAAATTATTATTATCAAAATGTCAGGCCACAAGCAGGACGCTTTATCCGCGGTGTAAGTAAATCTTTCATTGTTTTTAAATAAATTCAAATTTTAATCAATTGCAATTATATAATTAACATAGAAATTGTGACGTGGACATGGAGGCTGCAGGCAGCTCGAGCCACAAACGAGATGAAAAAAAAAAAAAAATTACATAACAAAAAAACAAGAAAAAAAAAAGGTACCAGTAACGGCAACAGCAACAGCAACAACAACAACAACAGCAACATCAACAGCAACAGAAAGGACAACGACAAAGACAACGACGACGACGACGACGACGACAACAACAATGGAAACCACAACAACAGCGACGGCAATCACAACAACAGCGACGCCAACAACAAAATACGAGGACAGGAACAGTGATTGGACATATCGGGTTCCAAATTGTCAATAATTACTTTATATAACTTTACAATAAATTGATTTTCGTTCATTTTAAAATGTTTTGCAATATGTCTACAAATCTTCAGACATACCTCCACTATTTCGACCATAACTTTTGATCCTCTTCATAGATTTACCAAAATTTTCCTTACATATGGTAGCCAACACCCACAGCAATCCATCGCACACTCCCAAAAAAACTGGCACTTTCTTGGAATGGTTCAACCACACCATTAACTCAAGAGTACTTCTAGAGCATATGTATTGGGGAAAAAAAAAATTTCCTACCTACCTCCACTCAATCAGCCATAACTCTCCAACCGATGGACCGAACATACCCAACTATGAATCCAATGATACCTAACACCCACCATCTGTTCACCAATCTATCTAATTGTCAAATTTACCAACGCATCAACTCTATCGGGGGTGTTATGTATGAGAGGAAAACATGACACAAATCTCAAAATTTCTACAAATCTTCAGACATACCTCCACAATTTTGACCATAACTTTTTATCCTCTTCATAGATTTTCCAAAATTTTCTTTTCATACAGTAGCCAATACCCACACCAACTCACAGCATACCCCCATAAGGTCGTGCAATTGCTCAGAGGTGTAAACAAATAGCATTAACTCACCAGATCATTTTGTGTTTTACGTATACTGTGAAAATTAGCAGTCAAACACATTTTTATTGTACTAAGGACTTTTTTACAATACAAATTATAACAAGACTATTTATAATCATTTCTCTCTAGGACTGTCCGTCTGTCTTTCCGTCCGTCTGCCTGCACGATGTCTCGAGAACGCGTATACTTAGAGAACTTAAATTTTATACACGCACTTTAAATAATATAACATTAATTTTGTTGGAATATTAGACAAATCGGTCAACTCTTTCGTGGGGTTGCCATACAAACATTTCGTTTTCCTTAATGTTTTATTTACAATAGTTAGATAATTGAATAAAATAAAATAAAAAAAAATTTAACGAAGAGGATAGCCAGTTGCTTTTTTTCCTAATTCTTAGTAGTGTAGGGATGCCATTACAATCAACCATCGGAAAATTATTCGAATAAGGTCATAAAGCGCAAAAATTCCATATTTTAATAAAACAATTACTGTGAACGCACAGAGTAGGTCCAATAACTGTAAAGGACAGCCAATTGAGTTTTGTCCTAATTCTTAATAGTGCAGGGATGCGAACTAATGGTAGCAATTTTGAAAGTTTTTTTGGAAAATAATTATTTCCTTTCCAATTTACCATACTACTTATATATAAGTTATAATAAGGTTTAGTATATTATCTCTAACCCATTTTTCCTTTTTTTTCCAGATCGATAAATTTCATCGATATAACTATTTTTTTTCTCTGTTTTTTTTTAAATCCATTGCATATATCTTTTTGCCATAATGCCAAAAAGAAAGGGTGCCATAGGTGTACGCCCAAAAAACTTGCGTAAGAAGGCAAAAAAAAATCAAGAAGGAATTGCAGCACTTTCGGAACCTGCTGCCACACCTGCATCTGTTGATGTATCGTTTAATGCTGATAGTGAACGATCTGTACCAGCAATGGACAATCAGCATTCAACAGATCAGGTGGGAAATTCGGGTCATGGCGTTGACAGACCTGCATTGCCTAATTTTCCAAACGGTGGTGTTGGCGCATCTATTCCTTCCGTAGATGTAGTTCACACTGAACAGTTGCCGGTACCTGTTCAACAAAGCCTCGTTTTGGGAAGCAATCCATGGTTTAATGACCAGAGGATTTCGGAATGTGTAGATCGCCCTATTCCTGGACGTGCTGACGTCCAGGATTATGATAGTGACGACAGTGACTACATTCCGGGATATCCAGCAGATAGTTTGGTCAATTTGCCTACCTCACAATGGGTAAATGATCCAAACATCAATGCGGGTGCAGGTACATAGGCATCTTTTATTGCGCATGTACCTCCCACCATTCCTCTATGTGTTAGTGTCCAAATTAGTGTACACATACACAATGTTCCACAAGACACTAACACAACATCACCAGATGTTGTTCCGGAGGTTATCTTTGTTAAACCAAGGGTACCTTAAAAGAGGAATCGTGGTTGGAGTCGCAGGAACTACAACGACAACGGAAGTTAATGAAATTCCAGATGGAGTCTCATTAGTTGTGGATGAAATTGAAGTTGTTCCTGATGTTCCGCAAAGCAATGGCGACAACATTCCCGATTTAAGGAATTTCGTTTATCCTGTCGCATGGTGCACTTTAGACGATTTAATTCCCACAGACATTGACATGCATACCTGTGGTGAATTGAATTCGATCTGCATCAATTGCAATGTATTGTACTTTCCAGAAGAGCGAAATACTCGGGGAAAATATGTTCATTGTTGTAAGGATGGCAGGATTTCCCTAAATCCGATAGGTCCTCATCCACAACTAATTCTGGACCTATTTATGGGTAACCATCAGAAATCCGAACATTTCCTGAAGAATTTGAGGAAGTATAATTCAGCATTATCGTTTGCATCGATAAAAGCTGCAAGTGTGCATATTCCTGGAAGGCAAACTAATAAGTTTTATGCTATTCAAGGGAAAATGGCACATCGTATAGCGTACAGTATGCGTCCACGTGGAAATGCAACACCTCGATATGGGCAATCTTATATCTTTGATGCGGAAGAAGCATTAAAGCAACGAGCCAATATCGATGTGGAGCATGATCTAGATTTAGATCTGTTAAGACAACTCGATCGGGAGTTACGCAATGTAAATCCTTTTGCTCAGTCGTATATGTTAATGCGACAAGTTGAGGAAGAGGTATTAGCCCGAGATGGACCAGATGCGATAAAAAACATTCGAATGTTTTTTACGGATTCGAATCCATCCGCTGAGGTTCATCGAGGCCGGTTGAATGCTCCAGTTGCAACGGATGTTGCAATTATATACAGGAGCACAACTGGTGGACCCCCGATGCCCGCTTTTTGTATATATCCAATTGGCGGTGGATTACAAGAATTGAGTGAATAGACATTGTGATCCGATGACCTATGCACTACTTTACCCAAGTGGTGGAAGTGGTTGGTCCATTGATCTTAACTATTCATTTCTACAACATTATTTGTATCGTTTCGCTGTTAGAGAAAACGATAATAATGTTATATTGCGCTCTAGAAAGCTATTTCAAGAGTATATTGTAGACGCTTATGTTGCTATTGAAGCACAGCGTCTAGAATATTTGAAAAGGCATCAGAGCAATTTGAGACGTGATTCGTATTTGAGACTTGCTGATCACGTTCGAAATAGGGCGACCGATGCTGGAATATAAGCAGGTGTTCCAGTTATATTGCGAAGCACGTTTATTGGAGGGCCACGTTCCATGCAACAGGCCTTCCAAGATTCGATGGCAGTAGTGGTTAAGTACGGTAAACCTGATTTATTTATCACATTTACGTGCAACCCTCGGTGGCCTGAAATTACTAAGTATTTATTTAACGGACAGAAATATATTGACCAAGCCGATTTAGTAGCACGGGTGTTCGAAATGAAACTAACTTTTCTGAAGGATATTTTCGGATATTTTCGGACAGGTCGTGGCACATATGGGCCAGATCGAATTTCAGAAAAGAGGATTACCCCATTTCCATCTGTTAGTGATATTACACACAGATGATAAAATACGGGATGCAGATGATATTGATAAAGTTGCTTCGGCTCAAATACCAAACAAGCATATCAATTTGAAACTGTATGACATTGTTGCCGCCCATATGCTTCATGGACCATGCGGCCAGTTTAATCCACGGTCACCATGCATGAAAGATGGAAAATGCTCAAAGTATTTTCCAAAAGAATTTCGTGAAATGACCTATGCAAATGAAAATGGTTTTGCAATTTATAAACGGCCAGATAATGGCCGATACATTTATAAACATAACCACATATTTGACAATAGATTCGTTGTTCCATATAACCCGTACTTGCTGCTTAAATATAATGCACATATCAATGTTGAAATATGTAATGGTGTGCAAGCAGTTAAGTATTTGTATAAATATATATACAAGGGACACGATATGGTGACTATTGAATTTACGGATGATACCGGGACACTATTGTGGGATGAAATAAGAGCATTCGAGAAATCCCGATATGTTGCTTCAGTAGAAGCGATGTGGCGCATATTGGAGAAGCTCTTAAGCTACAATTCACATAATCCTACACGTTTGCCCGTTCATTTGCCTGGCAGGCAAAGTATCGTATTCCGTCCAAATGAGGAGGTCGAAGCTCTCGAAAGAGCCGATAATAAAGACACTCATTTAACGGGATTCTTCAAATTAAACATTATTGATTCTGAAGCCCGCAAATTACTATATATACAAATTCCATTCAATTATGTTTGGAATACAGGTAAATATAGGAATTATTGGAGTAAACGACAAAGGGGTTTTGATAAAACCATTTGTCGTATGTATTCCGTAAGTGTACGGGATATAGAAACGTACCATTTACGTATACTGCTCCATCACGTTCTTGGTCCAAAAAGTTTCGAAGATGTCAGAACACATAATAGCGTTCTATATGACACTTTTAAAGAGGCCTGTTTTGCAAGAATGGGAAGAATGCGTGAATGGGATAATGCACTTAGGGAAGCAATAACATTTCAAATGCCAAAACAGTTGCGCCAACTGTTCGCATTCCTATGCATTTTTTGCGCTCCAGCTAGACCCGTTGACCTTTGGGAAAAATACCGAAAGGATATATCCGAGGACTACATTCGAAATTTAAGTGATGAAGACCAAGGATATAATAGAGCTCTAATTGATATTGGTCGACTATTACATCAAAATAGACTCAGCTTGAAAGACATGGGCTTGCCATCTGTTAACCAAGCTGATTTAATTATTGCTGATATCGACCGTTTCATTCCTGCTGAAGAAGCAAATGAATATCTGAGAGCCTATAACAGTTTCAATCCCCAACAAAAGGTATTCTTTGATGATGTTATGTCTGAGCTTAATGGCATAACATCAAGAGCAAATTGTTTCCATTTAGATGCATTTGCAGGGGCGGGTAAGAGTTTCGTATTGAATGCGATTCTAAATAAAGTACGTTCAAACGGTCAGACCGCGATTGCAGTTGCATGGTCTGGAATCGCTGCTACACTCCTTAAAGGTGGTAGTACAGCGCATTCCAGATTTAAATTGCCAATTGAAATGGTTCAAAATATCGGAAATATTCGGAAATAAGATTACCATTATGTCTGGCGACTGGAGGCAAATACTTCCAGTTGTTCCATTTGGTAATCAGCTATCAAGAATAGAGGCTTGCGTTAAGCAATCACCTCTATGGGTACACTTCCGAAGGTATGAGTTAACCATAAATATGTGGACCAATCCCTGGGAAATTCAATTCTCAAATTGGTTACTCAAATTAGGTAACGGAAATATATCCAATACCTATGGTTTGGGTGCAAATATTATTGAAATTCCAACCATTAATATTGCATCTAATGATTTACTTCTGGACGTTTATGGCGAGGACATAAACGATTTACCAGAAGATGACATCATTAATGCGGCCATTTTGAGTACACGCAATGATACTGTTCTTCAGCTAAATGAAGACATACTTGCAAAACCTTCAGGCACTGTTACAACTTATTACAGTGCTGATCGTTTTGTTTATGATGACGGCGAGGAACCAACTGATTTGTATCAAATGGACGCATGTCATGCATTGGCACCTTCCGGTATGCCAGCGCATCGACTTAACTTGAAAGTTGGTGCGATCATAATGTTATTACGTAACTTAGACATTATCGGAGGTTTATGCAACGGTACTAGACTCATAATCAGAAGATTGGTGAGTAATGTCATCGATGCGGAAATTGCTATCGGAGCAAATAAAGGTGTTCGTGTTGTTATACCACGTATCGGCCTTAATTCCACTGATCCGAGACAACCATTCAAATTTCTACGCCGACAATTTCCAATAAGGCTGGCTTTTGCAATGACTATTAATAAGGTTCAGGGGCAGAGTCTTAAAAATATAGGTATATTGCTTAAGGAACCAGTCTTTTCACACGGAATGTTGTATGTGGCATTTTCACGAGCGACAAATCAACGTTCTGTTCATGTTTCGGTCCAAGACAGTGATAAACGGGGCAAATTGCTTACTGCCCGTGATAATGTTTTTACTCGGAATATCGTATTTCGAGAAATATTAAATTAAATTTAGATAAATATTTTTCGTTGTTCATAATTTGGTTTAATTTTCCTACAGATTTTTTTCTTGAAAAAAAAAATTATTGTTTTGACAATTTTCCTTATAGTGAAAATTAGGTTATTAAAATCCCACACTTAGGTATTTTTAAATAAATGCCTACGTCAGTGATTTACATTCGTGACCGCCCCTCCTCCCCCGCAATGTGTACGAATTCTTTCCTGTTTGTGGACGCGGATTTGACATAAGTCGAATCAGGTGAACCTAAACGGATGAGTTCCAGTATTGTGTGTGTTTGTAGTAGGATTGTGTGTGTGGAAGCTTTGCAAAATTACTGGGGCCCCTACTTCACTTCGAAGTAGGGGACTTGGCAAAGTCCGACCACCACCTCCGCGCGGTGCCAGGTGGAAACAAAAGTTTTCAAATAATTTATAAACGAGTTTGAAAATTTTTGGCGAACGGTGGCGGCAATGTATTAAGTTCCATGGTTTATAGGCCTACTGGGGAAACAACCATGTAAAAATAATGTTCGAATCTAAAGGGACACCTCATGGGTGGTTTGGAAGTTCCCTTCTTATTTTTATTTCATTATTAGATAGTATTTAGATTTTCATACTATTTCTATGGAAAGCCAAAAAAAGCCAACCCAATTAATCCACGCTTTTGTCGATTTCTTATCACCATCTTCATTCCGATGTAGATAATAATAACAATATCCTGTCATATAAACACTCTTTTTTCTAACAAGGGGGGTTCGGCGGGTGTAATCCCCCGTTACGCAAAAGGCTTTCAACACAAAATTGTTATCAGTGCCAAAAGAAGTTATCAATTCGACGGGTAATCTACATGAAAAATTTTTCCATTTGTAGTCTTTTGATATTAATAACATTCTATCATATTACACTTTAAATATAATTACTATTTTTTCTAACATGGGGGGTTCGGGGGGTGTAGCCCCCCGTTACGCGAAAGGCTTACCAATTAATATACAAATCCGTCCGAGTCAAACTTAAATCTACAAATGGATTGTAACAAACAGTTTCGTCACACACCAACTTTGCACAAATCTCAATATTTCTAGAAATCATCACACATACCACCACTATTTTGACCATAACTTTTTATCCTCTTCATAGATTTTCTTATATTTTCTTAGCATATTGAAGACAACACCCACACCAACCCACCGCAAACCCCAATAATAACGGGCACTTGCTTGGAGGGGTTCAACCACACCATTAACTCAAGAGGATTTCTATTGAATTTGTATTGGGAAAATACTTTAATTTTCCCAAACTACCTCCACTCAATCAGCCATAACTCCTCAACCCATGGACCGAATCTCCTCAACTATGAACCCAATTATACCTATCACCCATCTACCAATTTGTCCAACCAGCCAACGCATCACCTATAGCGGGCGTGCTAGGTATGACCGGAAAACTTTGCACCAATCTCAATATGTCTAGAAATCTTCAGATATACCTCCACTATTTCGACCATAACTTTTTATCCTCTTCATAGATTTTCCTAAATTTTCTTTGCATATGGTAGCCAACACCCACACCAACCAAACCACATCAGCAAAACAGCGGGCACTTGCTTGGGGGTCAACCCTCTCTGTAACTCTAGACAATTTCTATTGCATTTTTATTGCAAAAATCCAATTTTTTTCCCGACTTTCCTCCACTCAATCATCTATAACTTTTCAACCCATGGACCAAATCTCCCCAACTATGGACCAAATGGTACTCACCACAATCTAAGCGGGCACCTCATGTTTCTGTTCATTAAGGCTGAGTTACAATGTGACGCTGGCGCGAGTCGCTAAACTTGTCATAAGTTAAAATGTATGAAAGTACTCAAGCGCGGGTACAATGTGTTGCTGACGCTGATCGCGTTGCTTAAAATTGAAAACATTTCAACTTGAGACGCACAACACCTTCACAGCTGCAGTTAAGGCAATTTATTTTTGCAGAACATTGAAATTGTGAGTGAAAATTGTAAGTTTTAAGTAATGTCACAGTATTTAGTACCTAACTAGTTAATTTACTTATTTACGATTTAATGATTTTATATAATAATGGAACGAAAATTCAACACATGTTACAGCGTCGTCATTTCTTCTACGTTTCCAGTGACATTTGTCCATGATGTCCGGTACTCCCCAACCAGCAGTAGTGAATGCGGTTTCCGTCAAGCCTGTTCCTTTTTGGAGAGATCGTCCGGACCTCTGGTTCCTTCAGCTCGAGGCTCAATTCGAATTGTCAGCAATCACACAAGGCAAGACTCGATTTTATCATGTGGTCAGCGAGGATGTACCCAAAACAGCAATTTGTACTCCTTTCGGGCTTTTTGAGTTTACTCGTATGACCTTTGGGCTATGCAATGCGGCCCAAACATTCCAAAGGTTCATACATACAATACTTCAAGGATTCAAATTTTATTTTGCCTATTTGGATGACATTCTTGTCACCTCAAAATCTGCTAGTGGGCATTTTACCCATTTAGAAGAAATTTCGACTAATCATCAATATGGATAAGTGCAAGTTTTCGTCTCCCGAGGTGATTTTCTTAGGCCACCTAATCTCGCCACAAGGCATTAAGCCACCTCCCGAAAGAGCGGAAGCCATAGCAAATTGTAACCTGCCGTTTTTTACCACATGAGACAGAACATCAGGCCCTCTTGAACAATTATTTAAAAGGATCCAAAAAAGACAGCAAGCAGAAAATAAGCTGATCCGAGGAGGCAGTCAGGGCTTTCGATTTAGTCAAAAGGCAATTAGCGGAGGTCGCACTTTTGGCATTCCCCAATTCTACTTCAGAGTTAGCACTATGGGTCGATGCTTTTGATACGGCCGTAGGAGCTACAGTACAGCAAAAGGCAGACAACGTCTGGAAACCTCTGGGTTTTTTTTTTTCAGTCAAGCTCAGTAGTGCGCAACGTAAGTACAGCGCGTACGATCGAGAGTTGTTAGCAGCCTACCAGGGGATCAAGTACTCCCGCTTTTTGTTAGAAGGCCGACCGTTCACGTTGTTTACTAATCACAAACCGCTGACTTTCGATTTCAATCAGAGCCCGGAGAAAGCATCACCCAAACAATTGCTTCAACTAGACTTCATCGGACAATTTACCACTGACATCAAGCATGTGCCAGGTAAAGACAATGTAGTGGCGAACATGTTGTCTAGACTAGAAGAGATTCGCATTCCTAGTCTTATAGATTTTGGTTCCATCGCCGACGACCAGGTTAGTGATCCTGAGCTACTAGCTCTTCTCCAAAATTTACGGTATAAATTTGGGAAGTATCCTATTTTTGGTACGGACACACAAATCTACTGTGAAATTTCTGCTAATAGCAATCGTCCTTTTATCCCAAAACCTTTCATTAAACAAGTTTTTAAAGCGGTACACAACCTCTCGCAACCAAGGAGCCGTGCCACCAACAAGATGATAACCTCCAAATACTTTTGGTCGTCAATGAATAAGGAAGTCAATACCTGTGCGCGTGCATGTCAAGCTTGTCAGCAATACAAGTTTACTCGCCATGTAAAGAAACCTTTAGGCTCTTTCCCACATAGATCTGGCCGGTTCCAGGACATCCATATTGATATCGTCGGCCCCCTCCCACCTTTCAACGGGTTCAGATACTGTCTAACCATAGTCGATAGATTCTCGCGTTGACCCGAAGTAGTGCCACTAGTTGACATTAACGCTGATACTATAGCAAATGCGCTCTGCAGTTCGTGGATATCCCGTTTCGGAATACCTAGAACTTTCGTCATTGATCAAGGGACTCGATTCGAGTCAGCACTTTTCGCTGAGCTTTCTAAACTGTTAGGCTTCGCTCGAAACCGAACTACCGCATATCACCCCCACTCAAACGGATTCATTCTTGGAACGATTGCACAGGGATCTGAAAGCTTCAATAATGACCTATAGAGACAAGTCGTGGTCAAAACTTTTACCATTCGTTCTATTAGGCCTCAGAACAGTAGTCAGGTAGGAATTTTTAACAACCCTGGCAGAGTTAGTTTCTGGAGAAGGTTTACGCTTGCCTGGAGAGTTCCTACAAAATTCCCAGTGTAAATCACAATCTGATTTTGTCATCTCATTACGAAAAATCTTCACTGATCTTAGTCCAATTCCGGCTTCTAACCGCTCGAAGCAATCTCCGTTTAAATTCAAGGACTTGGATAATTGCATGCACGTTTTCGTGAGGTCAGATATGGTGAAAGCAGCCTTGCAAGCTCCATATGAAGGTCTCTATCAAATAATCAAGAGAGAGGATCAGTTTTTCAAGGTGAGAATCAAGAACAAACAGGTGAACGTCTCGGTAAATCGGCTGAATTCTTGTTTCACAGAAGTCCAGGAATCAAGTGGATCACAGAACAATACGCCAATCGATGAGAACATGCGTACAACTCACAGTTCTGAGGAGTTTTCCCAGAGGACTGTTGAAGGCACACTTCCTGAGGCAGAGACAGAATGCAACGTGGGGCTACCTGAAACAGATATTCAGCAGGCGGACGATCGCACCAGGACACCGAACTTCGCTGACAACGAGGAGCAGTTTTCCTCCAACGCAAGTTCACAGAGAGTCGGATTTCTGGCAGATGGTAATACCTTGATACCACAGAGTCACTCGCACTGGAAGAACCAGCAGGCCACCACGACACCTTTCGTATCGCTAAAATTACGGTTCCGCTGGCGGGGGAGTACTGTGTCTACATGACGCGACACACAAGTAGTTGTGTGGCTTTTTGTTCGCCGCTGCTCTCTGGGCGATATTTGTTTTCACATAGTAAAATTTCGAAAATGGAATGCCGAAAGTACTTTGCAGGATAGTTGCAGATATATTGAGTAGGCGATTGTTGTAAAATAAAAAATAAAAAAATGAAAATTTAGTCTGACTGATTTATCGGAGAGGTTTTTAAGCGATTTTTGTATCAATTCGATTTCTACGAGTTTGTTTTAAAGTTACTTATAACGTTTATAGTTGTGCAATATTAAGTGGTATACTTTAGCGCGAAAGATATGCACGCCTGATCCCACCAGGAATATCAAATAAATTATTTTTGCACCTCAACTGTCTTCTTCTTTCCTTGCCGTATTCTATTACGGCTCATATTTTTCTACTCTATTGTCTCACTATTATCAGTCGGATTCGGATTATCTTCATCTTCCAGCATCGAATATATTAGCCCTGTATGACAACAAATTTGTCTAAGCCTTAAAAGGAGCATCAATATTTGATGTGTTTGAATTTCCTTACCACCATGTAATTTCACGATTTTCAGGTGCATTTTGAAAAATGCCCCGTTAGGATCTTTAGTTTGTGGGAATGTTGCTGCTTGTAAAGTAAAATGATTCTTTTTAATTAATTTTTTAATTTAAAGGGTTTTTTAATTTAATTGTAATCGCAATAAACAACTGAACAGCCACCTGACCAGAAATTTCACTATGGAAAGAATTAATTTCTTACATAAGAAGCTTACTCCAAAAACGTGAGGGATCTTTGCGAAAACAATGGAAGTAAACCATTAAAAATAAGGAAAACAAGTTAAAAATCTAGAGCTAAAAGACTATCAAAGCTAGGGAGGTAATGTAAGAAGAAGTTAACCAAGGATACAAAGCAGAAGTAAAACTCCAGTCAAGATTCACCCCATCATAAACATAGAAACACAAATCGGTAATTACATGCCTCCAAGCGAAGTTAGTTGAAGCGTTTGAGCACTAGCTAACAAGCACAAACGGTAATTACATGAAAATAAAGAATCAATAAACTGGAATGAAGCAGAAAATAGGGAACAGAATAAAATAACCCCCCGTTACGCGAAAGGCTTTCCATTAAATATACTGATAAGCGCGACTCCAATTTTGCATTAAGGCGTGTGAGATATTTCATTTTGAAAATTGCCTAGAAAAGTACCAAAACGTCTTCGCCAATATCTCGGTCAAATCTCAACCGATTTTAATCATTCAAAGGCTTTCCATTGAATATTGTGATCAGCGTGACTCAAACTAATACGGAATCTCAAACTTTGCCACCCCTCCTGGGTTTGGGGCTGAAAGCCTTCCTCTAGGAGCGGGCACCTGGGTTGGTGGTAGCCCCCTCCCTACGAACAAGGGGATTTCCATTGAAAATCTTAAAATTTCAGACATGCTTCCACTCTTTCGGCTATAACTCCTCACCCTCTTGACCAATTCCCACAACTCCTTTTGCAGATGGTGCATTTTTTTTTTTTTAATTAGACATCATCAAGATTATTAGATCATTTTGGTGACGATTCGAGATATGCTCTGGTATTGAATCAAAATGGATTAAATACTGTCAAATATTTTGGCTCATTTTGGGTTACGGTATAAGAAACTGGCGACGGGGTGAGGTATATATATACATACTGCACTGCCGTATAGAAATCTATTTGTATGGGAAGTTCCTTTTACGGTGTGAAAGGAAAGAGCGATATGGATAGAAATTTATGTGGGGAGTGGGAAGGAAGATTGGATTGTGTGGTTGGAAGATCCTGGCAACGGGATATACATACTGCGAGATATGATGAGAAACGGGGACGGTACGTAGATCCTCATTGATCCGTTCACTTCTTTAGTAGCATCAGCACAGCGTGTCATTAGTCAAAACTTAGGACTATTGTTACTGATTAATCCAGAAATCCCAGAAATCAACTCCGTAATCCAGGAGCTACTCAGAAAATATCACTCCATCACAATCGAAACAGGATTCAGTAAGCAGGCGGCACAGGGGCCACACACGGTTACACACCACATTATAACAAAAGGGGCCGCCTCCTCCAGAAAAGTTAGCGATAGCCAAAAAAGAATTTGAATTTCCTTTTAAAGCAGGGACTTTGTCGACCCTCAAACAGTCCTCGGTCTTCGGCATTGCATCTTGTGCCAAAATAAAAAGGGTGAATGCACACCATGTGGGGACTTCAGAAGGTTAAATTTCAGCACGGTACCAGACCGTTATCCAGTACCTTTACTTCATAACTTTGTCTACCAGTTAGAAAATTGCACACATTTTACAACCCTTGACTTAGCAAAAGCATACCACCAAATTCCAATTGAGCCCGAAGATATACCAAAAACGGCAAAATGCACACCTTTTGAACTTTTCGAGTTCACATGCATGACGTTTGGCTTATTTAACGCAGGTCAATCTTTTCAAAGATTCATTCATATGGTTTTGAAGGAGTTCCCTTTTGGTTTTGTATATTTTGATATATTAATCGTTTCTAGGTCTCAAGCCGATCATTTCACATTGAATAGGTGTTCAAACGACTACCAGGATTACGGACCTATTTTAAATGTGGAAAAATTTGTCTTCGTACCGTCACGGATAAAATTTTTAGGCCACTTAATTACTCTGAAAGGAATTAGGCCAGCCCCCGATCGTGTAGAATCAATTGCAAAATTTAACAGATCTAGCCATGGTGGCTAAAGCTCAGCTTGCTCAAACGACTCTTCTCGCATTTCCCATCGTTTCAGCTGAACTGTCACTATGGGTAGACGCGTCAGATACTGCTATTGGTGTGACGTTACAACAAAAGATCAACGGTGACTCGCAACCACTGGGTTTTTAATCCGTTAAATTTAACAAAGATCAACAGCAGTATAGCACCTATGATCGGGAGTTACTTGATGCATATAAAGGTATCAAATATTTTAGGTATTTACTAGAGGGACGGGTTTCACGCTTTACATAGACCACAGGCCATTGCAATAAGCTTTTCAACAAAACCCGGAAAATACGACGCGAAGAGATAAGAATCTCTCAACATCAGAACTAAAAATAGCAAGAACACTCATTCTCAAGCTGCTACAGCAGCAACCGTTTAAGGTAGACATTATGGAGCTTCAGCAAGGAAATACTATTTGCATTCTCTTGGTCCGGGGCATCATATCAAGTTTACGGTAACAAAACGAGGAACATTAACGGTGATACACAAATCACGTAAGTAGGAGTTATTTGGAGGCGGGAGATTGTGCGAACGCACACCAAAATTAAATCACTTTGCTTCAACAAATCAGAGCAGGCATTCTCAATAACTTGCTGGGATTCCCGGCAACCTGCTTACTATAAAAGGCCTGTGAAGAAAAGGGGTTTTTGTCAGTCGTATCTGATCACTTGAGTGCAACACATTAAATTGCATTCTTGACACTACACCACAAGGAACACACATATAAATATAATAAATTACAATAAGGCTTATTATATTTATATATTACTGAACTACAGTAACGTTCATTACCAAGTACAGTACATTAAGCTGTTACTATCAAGATAATCCTAACCAAAGGATTCAC
This sequence comes from Dioctria rufipes, assembly GCA_963924295.1. NCBI lineage: Eukaryota > Metazoa > Arthropoda > Insecta > Diptera > Asilidae > Dioctria > Dioctria rufipes. Next base: position 39,934,629 of record OZ002744.1, on the reverse strand, counting down.
TACCCAAACAACACTTGCATGCTACATTAAGGCATACAATTATCACATATATAAATATAATAAACTACAGTAAGGTTTATTATATTTGTATACTACTGAACTACAGTGAAGTTCAGACCACATCACACTATTAGAAAACCAGTATACTTCTAGTACTAACCTGTTTTTTTTTCTCATTCCAGCACCACAACCAAGTCAACATTAGTTTACGTTGATTTATATTATTGTTGTTGTTTATTTAATTCATTTGTTCATTATTCTTCTTTCATTTCATTGCTACAATAAAGCACATTTGTTTAAAATTGTTTAATTGGTCTATTTGTTTTTTGATCTGGCACCCCTGTTATTAGTTTAGACAAACCTAGAGTTTGTACACATATATAGCAGCACAACTGATGCACCACCAATGCCAGCTTTTTGTATATATCCAATTAGCGGTGGTTTACAAGAATTGTCGAGTACATTGTGATCCGATGACCTATATGCACTTCTGGAAGTGGATGGTCAATTGATCTTACTTACTCTTTTCTTCAACATTATTTGTATCGTTTCTCTGTAAGAGATTAAATTTGTGGGAGCTACGCCTGAAAATGTAAACACAAAAATAGATGTCCAAAATGCAAAATCAAGAAGAATACGAAAAATTGATGTTGTCGTCATTTTGTACCGGCCAATGCTCCCTTCCTATGGGATATATCATGCTAACTATACTGAAAAAGTGTAAATTCCAAAAAGTCAACCGTCATCGACTAACCTTATAAAATCTTTGAATCATTCAAATCGGTTCAGATCTGATAGAGTTATGGAGGTAAATGTGAGACCTCAAATTGATGGTCAAAATGCAAGATTTCATTTGTTCTCGAAATTTAAAAAAATTTGAAATTTTTGAATTTTCATTTTTCAACAGCCAGCGTTCCGTTCCTATGGGAGATATCACCGTAATTTTCCAAATGAAAGCTTATAGTGTTGACATTATTTGTATAGTACCAAACAACATAATAGGTAGTCTCGATCATATACTAATTAAAAGAAATATACAACAAAGTCGGAAATTTGACAGAAAAAGTGTAATAAAACGCCCCTTTCCCCTCCGAATGCGAGTTCGTCCGACAAATTGCGACATACGCAAACGATGTAGAACATTAATGCGCATGTCTCAAATAAATTTGGTGAAAAAGTGTTTTTCCCCCTCTCCTACAAAATCAAGGGGGGAAAGGGGAAATCTGGCCACGCTAAGCAGTAGCCAATCTTGTTTACCATCTGATACCATGTACCAAAAGTTTCCATTTGGCTGGAGGAATCGTGGCGTAAAAATTTTCTACAATTATTAATTTATTTCCGACATTTTTTGATTTTCTCTTATTGTATTTTTTTTCTGATTTTTTGAGGATATCACACAATCCCCTACCTCTTGCATTGCGAAAAGGATTTTTCAACGGCCAAATTAAAAATTTATACATAGGCTATGCAAATCTAGAGCGTTCTGTCATTTCAATAAATTATTATTCTCAAAATGTCACGCGAGAAAGTAGACGTTGGCTGTCAAATGTAAGTAAAAATTTAGCTTTTTTCAATAATTATATATTTAAATTAATTTTATTTAATATAGAAGCGAAGATATGATCATGGAGGCTGGTACCAGCGCCATTGACCATATTAGAAGAATTCTAAGAAAACAAAAAAAAAACAAAAAAAACAACGGCAACGGCAAAAGCAACGGCAAAAGCAATGGCAACGGCAAAAGCAACGGCAAAAGCAACGGCAACGGCAACAGCAACGACAACAACAGCAACAGGAACAACAACGCCAACAACAGCCAGATTTTGCTAATGGCAACATTTATATAAATATCAGTTTTTTTTCTAAATTTAAAATTTAAAATAAATTTATTTGTTTGAATGACTTTGTTTCCATGGTGATTATACTGGGTCAACTCCGGCGAAAATTTCAAATTTTAGCCATTTTCCTGTAAAATTTTCACGGTTTTACCTATAACCGTTACACAGGCAAGTGGGTACTTTCTGGGATGGTCTCGGCGAGTAGTTTTCATAAGCATTATTACTTACTATCCCGGAACAATTTCCGGCCGATTTCGCAGGAAAAAAAACGTTTTTTTTTTAACTACAAATTCAGGGGTGCATTTCCACCATCAATTTTTTGGTTTACATTTTCATCAGTAAATCACGCAGATCTCAACCGATTTAAATGATTCGGCGGTTTAGTAGGGGTCGATGATGGTCCACATTTTGGTATTTACCGATTTTCTATCCACTCACCCCTAGCGAAGGGGGGGAGGGAAATATGTGTTTTTCGGTTTTTGGCTATAACTCGGTACTGGAGCGTCCAATCGGGAAACTGATGGTTTTCAAATCCCAAGTAGAAAATTGATGATGCATTTTGACCAACATTTTTTGGGTTTACATTTTCATCTGTATCTTGCTCAGATCTCAACTGATTTGGATGATTCAATGGTTTGGTAGGGGTAACTGGTGATGGCCGACATTTTGGCGTTTGCCATTTTCTGGCGGTATTACCTCAAACGTTTTTCGGTTATAACTCGGTACTGGAGTGTCGGATCGGAAATCGGATGATGCAGTTTTACTCATCTAATTGGTAGCTAAAAATCATGGACGAAACTTTTTTCCTCCGCGGATTTTTAATGGTGAGGGGTTGGTAGCAACGGCGGAGGTGGAGGTGGCATGTCACATACCAAATGAAAGGCCTTCGTGTGTACACTCCATTTTTCGTCGTATTTTTCCGCTCAGAACATTATTTCGTCAAATATATTTGACAAACAAAAACATATATACCAGATATTTGGAACGCCATAACTCCGCGAAATATGATCCGATTTCAGAAATTCCACTTGATTATTTTTTTTTCAATTTATTTTTTTTATTTTGAAACTAAACGCACCAAAATCGCACGTATTTAAGTTTTCGGGGTATGCACTGCGCACGCATGCATGTATGTACAGTGCTATTAGCATTAATTCCTTATTTTTCATCAAATCTAATTATATGTACATTCATTGGAAAGGTATTGGCGAGTACATTGGTAATATGTAATAATAATTATCAATCGCCATATAATTTCATAAAACACTTTCTTCTGGGGCAAAATAAAAATTGATACGTAGCCTGTGCAAAATTTGAAGTGTTTTGTTATTTGTAAAAATTATTATTCTCAAAATGTCAGGCCAGAAGCAGGACGCATTATCCGAGGTGTAAGTAAATCTTTCATTTTTGTTTAAACAAATTCAAATTTTAATCAATTTCAATTATATAATTAACATAGAAATTGTGACGTGGACATGGAGGCTGCAGGCAGTTCGAGCCAAAAGACCAAAGAACAACGGAAATTGCAAAATGAAAAGAAAAAACTTAATCAAATAACAAAAAAAAAACAAAAAAAAAACGTCACCAGCAACGGCAGCAGCAACAACAACAGCAACATCAACGGCAACAGCAACAGAAAGGACAAGGACAAAGACAAAGACAACAACAAGGACAAGGACAACAACAGCAATGGCAACCACAACAACAGCAATGGCAACCACAACAACAACAATGGCAACCACAACAACAGCGACGGCTACCACAACAACAGCGACGGCAACGGCAAAGAGGACAGGAACAACAAAATACGAGGACAGGAGCAGTTATTGGGCATATCACGTTCCAAATTGTTAATAACCATTTTTATTAAATTTACAATAAATTTATTTTCGTTCATTTTAAAATGTTTTGCCTTTTTTCCGGACATGCACAAATTTCAGATTTTTTTCAGATTCTTTCACCATATCACTCAACCTTCTTCGACTCACGTTGCGGAAATTAGATTTTCGACGCCCCAAATTTTCAGTCAAAATCAGGATTTTGCAACTTTCCTCGACGAACTTTAGATAATTCAAATTTTTACGATTTTCATAGATGGCCCCCCCTTAAAGGTAGATTGCCTATCTACAATATCAGTCAAATGATAAATGATTTACTACTTTTACAAAATTAAAAACCGTTCAATTTTTAACTGCACAATCAACGCCACCTACAGCCAGTACCTAAAAATTCACCGGCATGAGCTTTCAAAACCATCTACATACAGGTCTCCTCTCCGTTTTACACTATGCTTGGATAACTTGGACGCTTTCGTTTAGCATCCATGGTATTTTTGCTGGGTCAAGTCACGACAAAAATTTGCTTTTTTGCCGGTTTCCTAGGGGTGAGCCTGCAAAATTTTCACGATTTTTACAATTACCGTTACACAGGCAAGTGAGTACTATCTATAACGGGATCGGCGAGTATTTTCCATAAAATCTATTACTTACTATCCCGGAACTATTGCCGGTCGATTTGGCGGGAAAAACCGTTAATTTTTTATTTCACTAAACATACCAAATCTTTAGTGCATTTCTACCATCCATGTTTGCGTTTACATTTTCAACTGTATCTGCCGCATATCTCAACCGATTTCAACGATTCGGTGGTTTAGCAAGGGTAGCCGATGATGACCGACATTTTGGCATTTACCGATTTTCAATACCAACCCCACAACAAACGATACAGCGGAAATCTGGATTTTTCGGTTTTTTAACTATAACTCGATACTGGAGCGTCCAATCGGGAAACTGATAGTTTTCAAATCACCAACTTCGCGCAACATTTTTTGGGTTCATATTTACGTCTGTATCTTCATCAGACCTCACCAATTACTCTTTTCTCTAACAAGGGGGGTTCGGGGGGTGTAACCCCCCGTTACCAAAAAGGCTTACAATTTAATATACTGATCCATCCTGCTATGGTGGTTGAAAGCCACCTTTAGGAGTGGGCAGAAAAGTGGCCAGTACCACCCCCACCCGCCCACCAAACACAATTTATATTCCATTAAAAATTGGAACAAAAAAAATTAAATTTTTCCTACACCACTTCACAGATCTCAATATGTATAGAAAAATTCAGACATCACTCCACTATTTTGATCATAACTTTTTTCCTCTTCATAGATTTTCTTAAATTTTCCTTCCATATGGTAGCCAACACTCACATCAACCCACAGCACATTACCATAAGAGCGGGAAATATTTGGGGGGGGGGGGGGGGACCACACCATTAACTCAAGAGTAATTCTAGAGCATATGTATTGGGAAAAAATATAAATTTTCCGACCTACCTACACTCAATCGGCCATAACTCTTCAACCCATGGACCGAATCTACCCAACTATGAACCCAATGATACCTAACACCCACCATCTGTTCACCAATCTATCAGTTTGTCAAATTTACCAACGCATCAACTCTATCGGGGGTGTTATGTATGAGGGGAAAACATGGCACAAATCTCATACAGTAGCCAATACCCACACCAACTCACAGCATACCCCCATAAGGCCGTGCACTTGCTCAGAGGTGTAAACCAATAGCATTAACTCACCAGATCATTTTGTGGAAAAGAAGGAAGGAAAGGATTTTTTTATACTACACACACACACACACACACACACACACTTTAACCACACGTATCTTCTATTATAATTTTTTTTTTTCAGAAATTTTTTGATTTTCTCTTATTTCCAATTATTTCTGATTATTTGAATGTATCCGCAACCAAATCGGACGTAATTAAATTTTCGGTATTTGCACTGCGCATGTATGTACAGTGGAACATAATTAATTCCTTATTTTTCATCCGATCTTAGCAAATGATTATTCATTGGAAAGGTCTTGGCGAGTAAATTATGAATATCAAAAACAAAATTACCCCCCACCATATAATTTAGTTGAAAATAAAGTGGGGAAAGGAATAATTTTTTTTAAATTTACTTTCGAACTAAACAACCCGGTTTTGACTTTTGACAATTGTGAAATTAATTTCACAATTTGCGGTTGTGATTTCTTTGATTTCTTAAAAATAATTAAACATTTTTTCAATTGTAAGATAAAAAAAGGGATAAAGTGTTAATAGTGCGATTAATTATAAATAAATTATAATAACTAATAAATAAATTATATATAACGTGACATTGAAAAATAATAATAGAAAAAAAAAAAAATTTCCAACAGATAAACAGTGGTCAATATTAGTTTGATACACTGCTGTTTGGAAAAAAGTGTCTAATTTTGTGAAAAGGTAAGTTTTTATCAGTTTATCTGTGCTAAAGTGATTCGAAAGTGATTACGTTATTGGTGATTCTGTGCGTAAAAACTATAATAAAAATAATAAAAAATAAAATAATAAAAAAATAATAAAAATATAATATAAAAAAAAGGCATATTTCGCCAAAAAAAAGAAATTTATAAAAATTACATAAAAAAAAACATTAAAATCCAACAGGCAAACAGTGGCAATATAAGTTTGATCCACTGCTGTTTGGATATAAGTGATAGAATTTGTGAAAAGGTAAGTTTTTAAAATGTTTATTTGTCTGCACTATATCTCGAGAACGCGTACAGTTAGAGAGCTTAAATTTTGTACGTAGTATTTTCATTGTATTATGTAATGATCACCGCCAAACAAATCCCATCTGGCACGATCATTATGGGACCCTTCGATATTCCCAAGGTTAAGAAACCTTCTTGACGACTCTGCGATAGACCGACAGTGTAGGTAGATGCACCTAAGTAAAGGAAAGTAAAATATCATTTACGATAAGGTATTAGAAAGGTTAAATTCTCGGAATATCTGAGAATAATGAATTAGGTGCAATAAATGCCGGCGACAGGATTATCATAGTGGTAGGCAGTAGTGTTTTAGGATTTATCAGAATTTAATTATTTTAGGATCTTTGAGTAAAGATAGAAGGAGGCAGTCTGAATATTGAGTTCACAGAAGTTAGGCGGTAAATTGTATTAGGGCGGGTCGTCAAGTTGAGTGCATCTAAAGGAAAGATTTTTTTAATTCTCTTACAAAATTCAAGTGTGTGGTAGAACTTTCGCGCTACTAGTCGTGCGTTAATTATTTGAAAATATTAAGAGAAAGTTTATGATAGTGACATTTTTTCTGTGGGTACTTATACAGTGAAGATCGTATATACGTGAAAGAAAAAAAAAACAGTGGATAGTGATAATATTAAACAGTGAGGACTGTGATTAATTTTCTGTCGAAATTCATATTAAGTGCCTAGTGCAGCATATAAACCATCAATTAAAATAGTTAGTGAATATTGTGTGAAAATGGAGAAAAATTCCAAGCTAAGAAGAGCCTGAAAAGGAAAGGTAATCAAAGTGTTAAAAATGCAAATAAAAAAGAAAAGAATCCTCTGTAAATCGGAGAAGTGATGCCTAGTGATATAAATGAAGTGATAAACTCATTAAGGAAAGAAGTAGAGTTATTTAGAAAAGAGAATGGTGCTTTAGTAAAGAGGGTGGAAACTTTACAAGAATCAAGCGAAAGTGGAAGTACGTCAACGGAATGTGAAGTTAACCGTGAAAGTGTATCGTCGTCCATCAGAATGGGAATAGGCGAGATAAAAGAAATGATAGAAGTTTTCGACCACGCTAATGATACAAAGATTACGGTGGCAGAATGGATTAGAAGTATCGAGGCCTTAAAAGAAATATACTTATGGAATGAAAATACAACTCTATTCTATGCCTCACTTCGTTTACAAGGAGCAGCAAAGTTTTGGCACCAGAGCAAACAAGCAGAATTGAAGACATGGAATAAGTTCAAGGTAGACTTCGTAAAGAGCTTTCCGGTTGATCGGAACGACTCCGCTGTTATAATGGAAAACATTGAACCTATTAACAATAAAAATAACAAGCATTACCTAACAGAAGTTGTACAAAATTTAAGTTTTCTCGAAAAGAAAGTTAATCTGCAAATTGACGAAATATATATCAAGTCCCAAGTAACATATAAATCAAAATCTATATGTGGCTATGCGAACAATGTCGAAGACGTTTCCAAGAATATACTGACTTTCATGATCTCTTCAGCGTTTGGTAAAATGAATGAAGTAGTCGCGTTAATACCAGTTAATAAACCTACAGGGAAAAATTTAATTGAATACACGAAACAAATAATAACCTTGGTTCAAAGTTGTGGTTTACCGGTTATAGTACTTATAACAGATAACAACAGAATTAATCAAAATATGTTTTCTTGTTTTGCACCCGATAAAAGTTATAAATTTCTAAACCCAGACAGCAGGTCTTCAGAACTACATCTTTTTGATACCGTACATATTTTCAAAAATATTCGGAATAACTGGCTAAACAGAAAATATATAGAGAAAACTTTTAAGTATCCAAGCTTTGATTGCACAATAATAAAAAAGGCTTGTTTCTCACATATTCGAGCATTATACATTAATGAAAAAGACTTAATAAAACAGGCTTGCAGATTAAATAAAAAATCCATATATCCCTCCAATACAGAACGACAAAATGTTCAGGCAGTAGTAAATGTTTTAGATGATACTATTATTGCAGCCTTAAAAGCTATTTCTACATCCCTTAAAAAGGAATATGAAGGGACTAAAGATTTTTTAATTATAATCCAAAGATGGTGTCAAATTCTTACGCGATTTTCTAATTTGGGTAAAAAAGTGGCATTCAGTAGGAAATACAAATGACGGTTTAACTAAAGACACTTCAGCGGCGATTATTCAAACTACAACGGTATTAATTCAATTGATAGAAGACTCATTCAAATATTATGAAATTAAGTACTTTCTTCCAGGAAAATTCCAGACCGATTTTCTAATTTGGGTAAAAAAGTGGCATTCAGTAGGAAATACAAATGACGGTTTAACTCAAGACACTTCAGCGGCGATTATTCAAACTACAACGGTATTAATTCAATTGATAGAAGACTCATTCAAATATTATGAAATTAAGTACTTTCTTCCAGGAAAATTCCAGACCGATTTTCTAATTTGGGTAAAAAAGTGGCATTCAGTAGGAAATACAAATGACGGTTTAACTCAAGACACTTCAGCGGCGATTATTCAAACTACAACGGTATTAATTCAATTGATAGAAGACTCATTCAAATATTATGAAATTAAGTACTTTCTTCCAGGAAAATTCCAGACCGATTTTCTAATTTGGGTAAAAAAGTGGCATTCAGTAGGAAATACAAATGACGGTTTAACTCAAGACACTTCAGCGGCGATTATTCAAACTACAACGGTATTAATTCAATTGATAGAAGACTCATTCAAATATTATGAAATTAAGTACTTTCTTCCAGGAAAATTCCAGACCGATAAATTGGAGCGAAGATTCGGTCAATATAGAAAATTATCCGGTTGCAATTATTACGTTTCATATCAAGAAGTTGTCGAGTCTGAAAAGAAGCTAAAAATAAGAAATCTTCTAAAAATAACTCCATATAAAAAGAACGATTTAAAACGAGATGATGTACTATTTATTTGGTAAAAGGGAAATATTGAGAACTTTAAGAAATTTTGTCTACAAACTATTTGAGTGAATGCAAAGTTGATGAATCAGCTAACGCATATGTTTCATGCTACGCTGCCTATTCAATTGCAAGAAAAATTGATTGTGAGAATTGCAGAGCCATTTTTGTTTCAAGTAAAGGAGGTTCAATGCAAGATGATTATTTTGATTTACTGCAAAGAGGAGGCCTTATAGTACCTACCGAGGAAGTTATAGATATTTTATACCATATGAATGCTATTTTTGACAAAATTATATCTTATAAAAAACACTAATATTAATTGTGATATTTGCGCTGTGTGTGGCAATTGTATTGGCAAGTTATATAATATCATATTCTCAACATTTTCAAATAGACTTCTAAATAACTTTTCAAAATTGGAGAATGACAAATTGGAGATCAAAAAACGTAAAATTGATATTTTTTTATTAAGTCTAACAAACAAATGAAATGTAATTGAATGAAATCGCATTATTATATTAAATTCCTAAGTTTTATTATTATGCATTTGATGTTGTTGTTATTCATTAGAAAACTATATTCATGATTTGCAGGGGAAAGTTTAAAAAACTAACTTTCGTCTTGAGCGAATTGGGTAGAGTTTAGGAAATTGCAAAAACACTTCGTAATTTTGTTCAAATAATTACAATTACGTATTTTTCCCTAAAAGTAAACATTTTGACCTATAAATAGGCGTTAGAATTATCGTCACCAGAAGCATTGTTTATTTTACATAAATTTTTAAACATGAAACGTGTTTGTTTTTCCATAATGCGCAATGCTAAAAGCTTTCAAACAGCACGTTTCTCATACATGTGCATTTTATATCGCCACGGCCTGTAATAAAGAAGGCAATGGCCTGGTGTGTTTCACTAGTACAAACTCAAAATTAATAATAAAAACGATGACTGCATATCGAAGTAAGCTTGAACGGTAAATTTCTCTGCTCGGATATCAGTTGCAGTGTGCTAATTATTCTTATTAACTGTGAATTACTATATTTGTGCACGTGGTCATATATGGTTTGATATTTCTTTTATTTAAAATTTTACGGTATATAAATATTTGTTCGAGTGCGAGGATAAATTCTGGTGCAAAATTTCATTAGTTTTCGTGTAGTTGCCCGTTAGCGCAACAAAGAACAAGCATTTCCTAAGATTCCAGCTGTTGACCGTTAGCGCAACAAAGAACAAACATTTCCTGAGATTCTATCTGTTGCGCGTTAGCGCAACAAAGAACAATCATTTCCCGAGTATTCATCTGTTACCCGAGAAAAAAAAAGTGTTTTATAAGAAAAGGTTAGTTAAGTTAGAAAATTTAGTTAAATACATATCAAGTATTTAAGTACGTAACTGAGCACTATAATTACTAACTAAGCATCACCTAAATAAAAGCAATAAAGAGTTTGGTCTGTCCCGCATCCTTTAGTTTTACATATCTTTCGTCATTCCTAACGACAACACACAGCTGATTCCAGCAAATGTCCATTGGCATTTTGGGAATTGTCTTACTTATTTTATATTTATTATTAATTTTATATTTATTCGCTTCATCGGCGTATTTTTTATTCTCACATTCTTTCAATCCTTTCGAATTATTTATAGCTTCCGTTAACAATTCTCCCATATTACGGAAAACCTTAATCGATCACGAACGTAATTTAGAAATGAATTCTTCGTAAGTTTTCCACATACATTTGTTGGGTTTTTTACAAGCCTTTTTTTTAGGCATTTCAGCTCTTGCTGAATATTTGATCATTCATTTCTTTTTTTTTTTTTTTTTTTTTTGGTGGAGGGAAATTGCAATCGAAGTACAGAGGTCAATGAAAGATTTAATAGTGAATTCATTTCTCTTTTTTCAGTCAAATTCCTGTCAGAATCGATCATGAATAAGTTAAAATTACTTGAGAAAATATATCATAGGCCGCCATTATACGTGAAAACGAAATATACTCCAAGCACGACCAAGGAGAGCCTGTGGAGGGAAGTCGCAATCGAAGTGCAGAGGTCAGTGAAAGATTTAATAAAGTGGCACCCTGGTATAATTTTTCTACTATAACGTTATTTACAATCGATTATCTTTCTAGCAACTATAACTAAATGGGCTCGTGTAGAGTATGAAGTGTTCTCAAAATGTGATTTTCGACGAAGCATTTTTACAAATTACAAAAATTTGTACCAATGCAATCTTCTTTTGCAATTATTGGATTGGATATTTGAATATAACTCACACGATAACTCGAGAACGCGTTCAATTAGAGTAATGAAAGGAGTGCGGGTGAAATGAATGCCTGTTAGAAGAACGTTATGCGCACATGTCAGCTCAACCGCAACTATGAGAGGATTTCTGTAAGATTATACGTAGTGATGAAGAAATAATATCAAATATGTACACTGATCTACAAGCTAATATTAATGATACCCAAAATCCAATGATTGTATGAATGAGCCATTTTGGCACTAAAAAATTAACCTGCTGGCTATATAATGTTAAACTAAACTCAGGGGATACCCTCAGCAAATTGTATGCCACAGAAAAAGCAGAAGATAGCATCTCTGTACGGATGAAAGTATTTTGAATGGTGAACTGATGTGCGCAGATTACAACGCGAGTAGTATTGCGTGCAGGCATTAATCTAAAAGGAATCAGACAAGATATTTTATCAGAATATCTACGGGGAAGCTATACTGAATACATTATCGGTAGACACGATTATGTATATAGAGCGGGTATCCTTTTTTTACTATAACGGTATCTACTATAATAGTATCTAGCGACTATAACTTAAGGGGCTCATGTAGGGTATGAACTGTTCTCAAAATGCGATTTTCGAAAGTGAAGCATTTTTACAAATTTCAAAGATTTGCCGATCCATAAAAGTAACGATTTATACCAATGATATCTGCTTTTATAAATCATTTTATTATAGTGAAAAAGTCTGAACCTTTATGGACTGGCATATATTCTTTATTGTTTGTAAAAAGGCTTGAACTTCAATGGCGAAGCTTTCCTAAATATGTTTTCTTATATTCTTTGATTTCCTTAGGGTGCGCGAATAATTTCGTATTGAAACATAATTTACAAAGCGGCAGATGAACACAATACCCAAAATGTCAGTAGACATTGAAAATAACGGTACAGTGCAAATAGCGGATATAAACGTCATTGTCTTTAACGAGGAATCCGGTTTGGATTTCGCGCAACAGCTTTTGGAACAATGGGGTTTTAATCACCTTATAGATGATTTTAAGCAAAAGGGCATAGATTTTGAATGCTTAAAGTGTATGACCGTTGAGGACATAAATAAGCCTGCACGGCCAAACGAAAAAGAACCAATTACCAACCACATAATCGAACATTAATTATACCGATAATTATGTTCCACTATATAAAACCCGTTACTAGTACCGGAAAAGTAATGCGGTATACAATAAACAATTATTAATCAAAAATTTGAAGCAATAACTACATAAAATTTGAAGCAATAACAGAACAATTGATATTACATCCTGAGAATGAAGGAAATTAAGTTCATGACGTTTTTCAACTCGCGTAATAGGAATCTTCGTGATAATGCATAACCTGTTAACATACATAACAGGAATATAAATTAGATATGATAACCAAAGACCTATTTACTAACCTTTAATAGTATAGAGATACTTTCTCAACAATTTTTTAAAAAACAACAGTGATTGGATTCTGAAAATTGATAAGTTCAATTCAAGGGGTTTTTGAACTCATTAAAATAGAAATCTTTGTGATAATACACAACCTGTTAACGCACACAACAGGAATATAAACAGGACACAATGACTAAATAAGTTGTATCTTAACCCTTAATAATATAGAGAATGTATTTTAACAAAATTTTCAGAACAATTGATATTACATTCTGAGATTGAAGGAAATTCAGTTCATTACGTTTTTCAACTCGCGTAATAGGAATCTTCGTGATAATGCATAACCTGTTAACATACATAGCAGGAATATAAATTAGATATGATAACCAAGGACCTATTTCCTAACCTTTAATAGTATAGAGATACTTTCTCAACAAATTTTCAAAAATAATAGTAATTGAACTCTGAGAATTGAAAAATTCAATTCATTGGGTTTTTGAACTCATAAAATAAAAATCCTTGTGATAATACACAACCTGTTAACGCACACAACAGGAACATAAACAGGATACAATGACCAAATAACTTGTATCTTAACCCTCAATAGTATAGAGAATGTATCTTAACAAAACTTTCAAAACAATTGATATTACACTCCGAGAATGAAGGAAATTCAGCCCATTACGTTTTTCAACTCTCAAAATAGGAATCTTCGTGACTAAACGCAGACTGTTAACACACATAACAGAAGTGGGAACGGGATGGGATGACCAGATGAGTCTTCTCGTGACCCTTAATAGTGTGAAGATACTTCCTCAATAAAATTGTAAAACACATATGACGGAATTTCTAGTCAATTAATAAAACAGGAAGAATGATGGGAATTATTTTGATAAAATTGAATTCCTAACATGCAAATTGCAGATATGTCATTCTAACCAATACAAATATTGGTGGAAAAAACTGTTGAGTTATACTCCGGTAAGAGGGATACACATATATAATTTTTCAATAAATGTATATTTTGAGTAATGTTCTTCGGATAAGAACATAACTTCAGCTTGAGCGATATTCACAATGTAACTTGTTTCCAACGTATAATCACATTAAGCATAAATAACACCTACATTTACAACAACAAGAACATAAGGTCATACGAATACAAAAACATATGATGATGGTCTCGTTAGTCATTGGTGATCCAATTAATACTCGCTTCAACACAAATTTAATTAAATGCTGTCATCATTGGAAAGGCCAAAATTCGATTTAATTTAATTTATACAATAAATAATTCACATATTTTCCTTCCTATTTACAATTAGGACTTAGTATACATGCGTGTATCACTCAGTGTTTTGGGGACTTGATAAACATATTTCGCCCAGTATAAACTGCACCCGCGATGGTGGAATGTAGTGCACCACCCGCTCGCACGACGCATTATCATGCTGCATGTATTCTCACTTACATGCAATATGGACATAGGCTGAGCACCCACAAAACATAACAAGTAATTTACAGCTTGGGTCCTTAGCTTCCAAAAGGCTACACTTGCCATATACCTTAATTAGCAACAACAAATTTGTTTGAGGAATCGTAGGCATTTGGTTCAGATATTTTTTTTAATTTAACTCTGTTAGGAAAGGTATAAAAATGTTATTTCGATTCGGAAGATAAAAAAGCTAGCTCAAGATTATCAGAATACCATTTTTCTGTATGAATAGTAGTTTAGGGCGGAGGAGCTATTCAAATCAAACAAATGACCGTGTCTAGTACCGTATACCCACCCAGTAGTAATATCTCACTCACTTTCCCACAAAAATCACACTCACTTGCCGTTCCAGAATAAAGAAACACGTGGAATCGGCTAAATGAGTGAGAATGAAGAATAGGGGCCCAGGGCTAGAAACGGCAATATGTCAGTACCTTTTAGCTCTTCCGCTAGCTGCAGCAGAGAATTATGTTGGTATCATTTTAAATTTGGTCATTAAGCGAAAATGTGTTTTACTCCCTGTTCATTTAAAGACCCAAAATTTCAAATTCTTTAAACTAATCTGCCCTCCGGCGTTGATAACATGGGGGGAATTGGAGAGGTTAATAGTAGTGTTTATATTCCAGTTAGATCAACCAAGAAAATCTTTTTAGTGGACACGGGTACTGACGTTTCAGTCATGCCAGCTACTTCGCTGGATCGTCGCAATAAAGTCGACTTACGTCTGGTCGTAGCAAATTCCTCGGTAATTAATACTTTCGGTCAGAAGCTTCTGTCCTTGGATCTTGATCTTCGACGCGTTTTTACTTGGAAATTTGTAATAGCTGATATATCCAAGGCTATTTTAGGCGCAGATTTTTTAGATCATTTCAGACTTCTCCTTAACATCAATCGGAAGGCGTTAATTGATTCGCTAACGACGTTGAAATCTGCAGGAAGGCGAGTTTTCGGGAAATCATCGGTGCTATTCGTGCTTCTTAGCCCGCCGGTAAAGCTAGTGATTCAGAATCAGATTTTACATTTGAGACTAGTTTCGTTAATCCAGTAAAACACTCGGTCAAGCATTACATCCTCACAAAAGGTCCTCCAGTCGAAGCAAAAGACTTCCATCTGATAAGCTGGCAGCTGCAAAGAAGGAAGTGGATTTATTACTATCAGAAGGCACTTGCCGTCCATTTGATAGTTTTCGGCCGTCTCCTTTACACCTAGATAAAAAGAAAACCAGTGAACGGAGACCTTGTGGTGATTACCGTAGATTAAATTCATGTACAACTCAGCATGCAGCACATCAGCTATCGTTTTTGAACATTTTTTTAAAAGGACCGAAAAAATATGGCAAACTCAAAGTTAATTGGACAGAAGAGGCTATTTCTAGTCCGAGAAGTTAACATAACCCTTGTGCCATTACAAATGCAAAAAAATAATAATTCTGGCAAGCTAAGTAATAATAATTTCAAGAATTAAAAATAAAGGGGGATTAAAATGCTTAGGAAAAAGAGCAAGAGGGCCACCAGAAGAATTGAGTGACAGTGAAGTGCCTTTTCTGAGCGACTTGCCAAGTGAGAATTAGATTCTAGAAAAGTAAAAAAAAAAAGACAAAATGACATTGCGGAGAAGTTCTACCAAAAGGGAGAAAAATATGGGAAATATGGGAATAAACAGCAACGCTATATGGAACATTAACACAGATTCCAAACTCGTCAAAGCCATGATGACACATGACAACGCCATAAGCCCCATGCACCAATTAATAAAAATCCACAAGAAGATACCCAAAATGAGACCAGTGGTATCAAGAATAAGATCAATCAATGCTTGCATAGGGAAATATATGTATATGCAAGGCTCTTGATGAAATGAGGTCATCAAAATATCTAAGACTCAATTTTAACAGACAAGAATACATTAATAAGAGATATCAGGAAAGTCACAAAAAAGGAGGCTTACTCATGGCATACATCTTTGTGGCAAAAAATTATGCACAAAAAAAATTAAAATTAAAATTAAACGGTGCAGGGTATCGTGTAGCTATTTGTCCAAAACGGGAGACTAGCCACGAATCGTTGCGACGGAGTCGTGGTGCACCAATTTTATCCACCCCGCGCCCTGTTAGTTTATCCACGGGACGTCCGTCAGGTCTGGTACTAAAGGATTTCATTCAGTACGAATTGTAGGTGGGTCTATTTTGCTTAGAAAGTTGCTAATATATGTGGGGTCGGACTTCTGATGGATGTCCGCCGGAATCGAGATACGGTGAATTTTATTAAAACATGTATTCAAAAATGTATATTAAGTTGAATAATATTGAACTAAATGTCTGTAACGCGGCGGTAATCTGTAAAATGTCTGTACTATCGTTACTCTATAACGTCTGATGGTACACATCAAACCAGCGAAGGATTTCGGGAAGAAAACTGGTGTGTTATGTTATCAAAGCTTACGAACCGTCTTTATTGTTCCTGGTGCGATCAGGGGGTTCTTTGTTTGGTGCATATATATGAGTATGCGACTATACCTGTTATATAAAAATGCATATTCCTAGAATATAAAATGTGCTTGAGATGTTGAATTTGGTATGCTAAGTCTCGGAAAATAACGATATAAAGAAACGAGTGCAGGATATCGCCAAAATATTCATTAAATTAATTGAGGTAATCATTGAAATAATTATTATTATTAAAATAATGGGAGAAATTATATAGATGCGTTATTTTCTCCGCTTGCATAATTGGGATAGTATTAAGATCGTGAAAATGAAGTAAATTATTTAAATAGAAATAATTAAAACAGTTAAACCGTAATTGAGACGAGGAGGTGTGGGATATTGTGTACGCGTAGGGCGAAGCCTACGTTGTTATCATGCTAATTGTGGCGTGGGCGATAAGCCGTTTCTTCAGGGTTGTCTTGTGAGCAGAAAGCGTTTTCTTGCAATACCTGAGATCTGCGTAGGGCGAAGCCTACGTCTGTTGTCATGTTGGTTGCTTTGCGGGATCAGTGTGGCTTCCCTCAGCCCACGAAGTCTTAAATACGATTTTCATTGGTATTAAAGGATTATGTTCAGTACGAATTGTAGGTGAGTCTGCTTTGTGTAGAGGGTTGCTGATATGTGCGTTCGCACTTCCGATGGAAGCCCGCCGGATTCGAGTTGTGGAGAATTTCACTTTATTTAAAATAAGTATGTAGAGGACATTGATTGCACAGTCCGCAGGCGTCTGTACTATCTCTATTTTATTGTATCACATGGTATGTGGCAGTTGAAAAAGTTTAGGAAAGAAATCTGGTGCACCGTGTTACAGAGTTCAGGAACCGTCTTCATTGTTCCTGGTGGGATCAGGGGGTTCTTTCTGTGGTGCATATGTGAGTATGTGACTATGTTTGTTGTATAAAAGCCGTATATTCTTGGAGCATATATGATCCGCGCTTGAGATGATGAATACGATATGTTACGTCCCGGAAAATGTAACATTTTTGGGTAGTGGGGCGTTCTTAGGCGGTACTAGGAAGGCCCGATGTTTGTTAGTGTTAGTATAGATAAGGGGGATGATTGGGGACGCCGTGCAGGCTAACTATTGGCTATACCGTACGACGTTTCATTCCAGCCACGGAAATCTTCAGCGGTGTTCCTAATACTATATGTGGAGTGGGTTTGTGTGCCCGTTGTGTGTTCTAGAACACGAAGTTTGCGTTGTGCAAATTTCCCTATTTTTAACTATTTCATTGGGTTGCAGTGGTTAGTTTTGGTGCAAGAATTTGTTATAATAGATCATAATGCTGACCTCGGATTATGGTTAGAATGTTAGAAAACGTGAATGTGTATCACATGGATTCACAGGTGTTTTTTGAGGGGTAGTAGTGCGTTGTATCTTGGTAAGTATGCTTAAGTATTAAAAATCTTATAATATCTTATGAAAATCTAATGAAATGTAACATTATATTCTGAGTTTAATACTGTGGATATTCGTTTAGAATATGCTCACAGGCTACCTCTTGACTAAAAATTCTTCCTATTTTAGCTAGCCTTGAGTTTGCTGTTTCTACAAATAATTATTTCTGAAGTGTCAAAAAAGTGCCGTGGTTCAGATCATTTTCTAATTTATTATTTAATTTATTTTATTCTACTTTTTTATTTTCTTTAATAATTTTTTATATGCATATTTTATAGTTTTTTGTATTTATTTCCTATGCTTTGAAGTGTTTCATTTTGTGTAATAAAGATCTTTTATCTAATTCTCGAGGTTCGTGTGAATGTATGTGTTTTTAAATCTTGGGGTGCTAGTTTTTGGGGGTGCTGTGCGTGGGGAGGTATTCTTGGTCATATGACTTAATTTTATATGTACATTGTCTGCAAATGCTCAACGTTCTGGGTGCACCTGCGCGGCTGATATTGGTGTCGAGTTTGGATAACTATATATACTACGGATTCTAATGGACCTCATTGTCAAAAGGGCCTTTTCTCAATATTGTTACATGGGATTGCTGTGAATGATTTATAAGGTATACTAAAGGTATGGACTTACCAAATAATTTGTTTTTGAGTTGTTGTGCTGTTGGTTGTAGGATGCCTCAAACGGTGCTGATATATGCCGCACTTTATTTCACTATATAATCACTTTTCTGTGTCTAATGCACTTAATGTTGTTGTTCGCGGCGCGGTATGATTTATTGCTATTTGCTATGTATGAAGAATGGGTGTGCTGATTATGTTCCGGAATTTTAATGGAGTTGGGTGTTTGCCGTTCAGGCTGTTTTCAGAAAGGACTTAAACCAATCAATAAATGTATTTTCTATTATTATTTTTCTTTTAGAGTGGGTGTGACCTTATGGTGAAAGCATGTGGTTTTCGAGTTGATGTTGTGAGAAGTGCCCTGTGAGCTCGTGATCGTTGGTAAAATTATTCTTTCAGGTTGAGCTGGCCTGTTTAAATTTTGTGCTGGCTATCTGCCTGAAATGTGGAGTGTGATTTCTATGTGGATCTTCGAAATCGTAAGGTGAGTGGGTTATGCCTTGTTGTTGCATATATATACAATTTCCAGTATTATGTTTGAGGGATGTCAACTGGTTGAGCGTATGGAGGTATCGCTAGTTATCGTTGTTACCGTGGAGGTGTAATGGCTGCCTAGAAGTGGTACCTTGGCGGGAGCTGATTGTGTATATATATATATATATATGAAGGCTGTTGTGGTGTCTATATAGCATTAGCGAGGATTAATCGTTTATTGGTATCACTTGTTATCAACGTTTCGTTAAACTTTTTATGTATGCAGAAATACGTTAACAGTTCACTATTGGTTGCGACTATGGCGTTTTTTGGTTTTGTGTCACTATCACTATGTATGTATTTACCACTCGTTATCGCGTGTGAGTCCTAAATTTAGTTGTATAACTATATATCACTAAGCACTGCAAAGGATATGTATGGCGGCGGTCTAAATTGAAGATGACCGCGCCTGTATGATGTAACTGTGAATTTATATTGTCGAGAAAACACTTACAAAATTTTTATTTTTAAATTTCTATGCGCGTTCGAACTACTCAAGATTTTATTTTAAAATTTCTATGCGTGTCTGAACTATTCGGCGACAACTAATAATCTGGCTTCTAGTTTTCTTTGCTGGTACTGAGGGGATGTAGAGCGTATCCCTACTTATTTTTAATTGTGCGTACTTATTATGTGTAGTTCCTGTTTGAGTACATGTAATGGATCATGGGTTATTACCTGTTGGTGCTGTGTATATCCTTCTGATGGCTTGGGTATATATCGTGATTGGTTCGCTCGATTGGTCTTGCGTGCTTGGGTTCATCTCTATATACAGGGTTTTATTATGGGTATGGAGGTGGTTTATTAGTGCATTTTAAGGGAGAGTAGATTTATTGAGGCCTGTGTTTACTTGTTTTCGATTATTAGCTATCTATGAATGGGTAAACTTTTTTTTATTATTATAAAAAATTTTTTGATATTTAGTTTTGGGTATGGGTTTTTCTCAGAAACTGATGCATTGTTTTGTGCTGTATTGTGTTTCCTGTTGCTGGGATTTTGCTGGCGTCGTAGCTATGCTTAGAGATAAAGAGGTACAGTCTCCTAGTTAGGGTTATTTCAATATACTTAGTCTGCATGCTTGACCTTCGTTTTGTCCTTTCTAGGCTGAAGGTTATGCAGGTTTTGGCTCTGTTCTATGTGGAATTGTGAATGGGGTTGTTGATATAAATGGGTGTTTTATCGGTGCTGGGTTTTTTGGCTTTTGGGTGTTCCCGTGGGGGGGGGGGTGCTATTCGCACAGTGCATATGCAGAGGGTTGGGAGCGGAACCATTGGCCACGTGTAAAATGCTTCCAGCTGAAAGCAATTGGTCCGGTGTGGTCTGATCAACACGATAGACGTTTGATAGTATCCGCATTATGTATGCACATTCGAGTACGCACATGTGTGGTCTAGACCGTTGCCCGCTTGGTGTCTCAGCTGGAACCTGGGGGGTGGCTTCCTGGTTCCTCTCCTTCCCAGTATCAAGTCTCGGCGTGAGGGTTGTGATATGGTTCATTTGGTTAAACTTATTCCGGTTTAGTACCGATTATGGTGGCTTGGTATGATCCTTATTGAATGATTATCAGTGTGGGGGATGTTCTGGCGGAGCAGGCAATATGAGGGTCAGTGCGGAGCTATTGGCCACAGGTAAAGTGACTCCCAACTGTGTCATCTGTTTCATGTCTGTGACTCTGTTTAGTGAATCACATGGGTTCACTATGGCGCACTGCTATATATACGTTAAGACGCATATATAGGTCTGTGTCGTCGTTCGTCGTATGTTGGTCCAGTTGGTGTCGGGGGTGGCTTCTTAGCTCGTCACTTATCCATCAGTCTTGTCTCTCAGCGAAGCACTGCATTAGGCAGCATGTCTGTGGGTTGGGGTATGGGTTATTATATTGCGGAAGAAAATTAAAATGGATACTAGTATTTGGTGCCTAGGCAGCTACCTTAAGCCGTTAACCATGCTAGATATACTTAGGTTTAAACCTGCTTGTGGATTGTAATAAACAGTTTCGTCACACACCAACTTTGCACCAATCTCAATATGTCTAGAAATCGTCAGACATACCTCCACTATTTCGACCATAACTTTTGATCCTCTTCATAGATTTACCAAAATTTTTTTTGCATACGGTAGCCAATACCCACACCAACCCACAGCATACCACCATAATAACGGGCGCTTGCTTGGAGGGGTTCAACCACACCATTAACTCAAGAGGATTTCTATTGCATTTGTATTGAGACATAAAAATTTTTTCCCGACCTACCTCCACTCAATCAGACATAGCTCTTCAACCCATGGACCAAATCTCCTCAACTATGAACCCAATTATACCTATCACCCACCTTCTGCTCACCCATCTACCAGTTTGGCCAACTAGCCAACGCATCACCTATAGCGGGCGTATGACGGGAAAACTTTGCACCAATCTCAATTTGTCTAGAGATCTTCAGATATACCTCCACTATTTCGACCATAACTTTTTATCCTCTTCATAGATTTTCCTAAATTTTATTTGCATATGGTAGCCAACACCCACACCGATACAAATCATACCACCATAAGGGCGGGCACTTGCTTGGAGGGTGCCATTTTGTTTGAATGACTTTGAAGCTTTCGTTTAGATTCCATGGTGTTTTTACTGGGTCAAGTCCCGCGAAAAATTTCAATTTATGCCATTTTACTAGGGGTGAGACTGTAAAAATTTCACGATTTTTCATTTAACCGTTACACAGGCAAGTGGGTACTTTCTGGAATGGTCTCGCCAAGTACTTCTCATAAAAATAATTACTTACTATCCCGACCAATATCCGGCCGATTTGGCGGAAAAAAAACAGTTTTTTTTTACAAATTCGGTAGTGCATTTCTACCATCAATTTCCGCTTTTACATTTTCATCTGTATCTTCCTCAGATCTCAATCGATTTCATTTGATTCAATGGTTTGGCAGGGGTAGCTGGTGATGGCCGACATTTTGACGATTACCATTTTCAAGTTGAGTTACTACAACCAAGGTGGGAGGGGAAATATAGGTTTTTCGGTTATAACTCGGTAGTGGAGTGTCCGATCGGAAAACTGATGATGCAGTTTTACTCACCTAATTGGTAGGTAAAAATCATGGGCGAACATTTTTTTCCCGCCCAATTTTAAATGGTGAGGGGTTAACCCCGGCGGGGGTGGAAGTTCCAGCGCGGCATGTGGCATACGAAATGAAAGGCTTCCGTGTGTACACTCCATTTTTCGTCGTATTTTGTCGGCCAGCACAATATTATGTCAAATAAATTTGACCAAAAAAAAATTTATATACCAGACATGTGCAACACCATAACTTCACTAAATATGAATCGATTTCAGAAATTCCTCTTATTTTTTCCCAATTTTTTTTTTTTTGATTTTTTGAAACTATCCGCAGCCGAATCAATCGCACGTAATTAAGTTTTCGGTGTTTGCACTGTGCAAGTGGAAAATGATGAATTCCTTATTTCTCATCCAATGTAATCATATGAACACTCATTGGAAAGGTATCGGCGAGTACATTATGAGTATCAAAATATATTTTACCCCCACCATATAATTTTGTGAAAACGTATGTGGCGACAGGAATTATTTGTACGACACACACACTTTAACCAGGTGTATCTTCTACAATTATTAATTTATTTCCGACATTTTTTGATTTTCTCTTATTGTTTTTTTTCTGATTTTTTGAGCATATCACACAATCCCCTACCTCTTGCATTGCGAAAAGGATTTTTCAACGGCCAAATTAAAAATTTATACATAGGCTATGCAAATCTAGAGCGTTTTGTCATTTCAATAAATTATTATTCTCAAAATGTCACGCGAAAAAATAGACGTTGGTTGCCAAATGTAAAAAAAAATTTAGCTTTTTTCAAAAATTATGTATTTAAATTAATTTCATTTAATATAGAAACGAAGATGTGGACATGGAGGCAGGTACCAGCTCAAATTCCAAAGAAAAAAAAAGGAGAATTAGAAAACACAAAAAAAAAACAAAAAAAAAAGGCAACGGCAACAACAACAACAGCAAAGAAATGTTGGAACCGGCACCGTGATCCGGTATATGAATTATGCAGTATTGAATAATAACTTTTATTGAAATTTAAAATAAATTTGGTTTGTTTATATTAAAATTAAATGCCTTTTTTTTTCTGACATGCACAACTGCTGGATGTTGATGCGTGTTCAATTTCTATTTGGTACTGATAGATCGGGAAGATGATGGTGTTGACGCCATGGGTCAAGCCGATAAGAGGGTTTGGCCGTTTGGTGGGTACAGGGTCAAAAATGTTTTTCAACAAAATTGGTGGGGTCGACTTTGGGGCAAAAATGTTTTTCGCCAAAATTGGTGGGGTCGAATTTTTACCTTCAATACAACTCGAAAACCAGAAATTTACTTGCTGCGTTGGAACCTTTAATTGCGCGTTAGGGTTCGCTCCTGCTGTGTTGCTTCTGAATCGCACTTCATTATGGAAGGTAGCGTATATTAAGCACTGCCGCGGAAGTTTGACAGGAGCACATACACGTGTCTTAAGTCGCCTCCTCAACAGCCGGTTTGGTCGAAGCTAGAGGGAAGTAATCAATGTAAAAAGTTCAGTTTTATTTATTTTTTTTTTATCTATATTATGCAATTATATTACTGTTATTATAGTGAGTTAATCATATTTTTGGTACTGAATTGGGTCCATTGCCAAGACTATAGTATTATTAATTAGTTTAATTATATATCCGCCAGTCAATCTGAGATTGTAGAAATTTTGTTGAAATCTGTGGGTATTCTGCAAGGTACTTTCGTTTTGGTTGGTAAAGTCGTTAGTTGTGTTTTGTGGGTTCTGCGTGGTTATGGCCCGTCCCAATGAGTTGATCGCGAGTGAACTAACTAGCAGAGTTCAAATGTGCAGGTTTCTTCTACGTTTCCAGTGACAGATTTGTCCATGATGTCCGGTACTCCCCAACCAGCAGTAGTGAATGCGGTTTCCGTCAAGCCTGTTCCTTTTTGGAGAGATCGTCCGGACCTCTGGTTCCTTCAGCTCGAGGCTCAATTCGAATTGTCAGCAATCACACAAGGCAAGACTCGATTTTGTCATGTGGTCAGCGAGGATGTGCCCAAAACAGCAATTTGTACTCCTTTCGGGCTTTTTGAGTTTACTCGTATGACCTTTGGGCTATGCAATGCGGCCCAAACATTCCAAATGTTCATTCATACAATACTTCAAGGATTCAAATTTTGTTTTGCCTATTTGGATGACATTTTTGTCACCTCAAAATCTGCTAGTGAGCATTTTACCCATTTAGAAGAAATTTCGACTAATCATCAATATGGATAAGTGCAAGTTTTCGTCTCCCGAGGTGATTTTCTTAGCCCACCTAATCTCGCCACAAGGCATTAAGCCACCTCCAGAAAGAGCGGAAGCCATAGCAAATTGTAACCTGCCGGTTACAGTGAAGGATCTCAGAAGTTTCCTCGGCACGATTAATTACTATCGCCGTTTTTTACCACATGCAGCAGAACATCAGGCCCTCTTGAACAAAAGGATCCAAAAAAGACGGCAAGAGGAAAATAAGCTGGTCTGAGGAGGCAGTCAGGGCTTTCGATTTAGTCAAAAGGCAATTAGCGGAGGTCGCACTTTTGGCATTCCTCAATTGTACTTCAGAGTTAGCACTATGGGTCGATGCTTTTGATACGGCCGTAGGAGATACAGTACAGCAAAAGGCAGACAACGTCTGGAAACCTCTGGGTTTTTTTTTTCAGTCAAGCTCAGTAGTGCGCAACGTAAGTACAGCGCGTACGATCAAGACTTGTTAGCAGCCTACCAGGGGATCAAGTACTTCCGCTTTTTGTTAGAAAGCCGACCGTTCACGTTGTTTACTAATCACAAACCGCTGACTTTCGATTTCAATCAGAGCCCGGAGAAAGCATCACCCAAACAATTGCTTCAACTAGACTTCATCGGACAAACGGATTCTTGGAACGATGGCACAGGACTCTGAAAACTTCTATAATGACCTATAGAGACAAGTCGTGGTCAAAACTTTTACCATTCGTTCTATTAGGCCTCAGAACAGTAGTCAGGTAGGAATTTTTAACAACCCTGGCAGAGTTAGTTTCTGGAGAAGGTTTACGCTTGCCTGGAGAGTTCCTACAAAATTCCCAGTGTAAATCACAATCTGATTTTGTCATCTCATTACGAAAAATCTTCACTGATCTTAGTCCAATTCCGGCTTCTAACCGCTCGCAGCAATCTCCGTTTAAATTCAAGGACTTGGATAATTGCATGCACGTTTTCGTGAGGTCAGATATGGTGAAAGCAGCCTTGCAAGCTCCATATGAAGGTCTCTATCAAATAATCAAGAGAGAGGATCAGTTTTTCAAGGTGAGAATCAAGAACAAACAGGTGAACGTCTCGGTAAATCGGCTGAATTCTTGTTTCACAGAAGTCCAGGAATCAAGTGGATCACAGAACAATACGCCAATCGATGAGAACATGCGTACAACTCACAGTTCTGAGGAGTTTTCCCAGAGGACTGTTGAAGGCACACTTCCTGAGGCAGAGACAGAATGCAACGTGGGGCTACCTGAAACAGATATTCAGCAGGCGGACGATCGCACCAGGACACCGACATTCGCTGACAACGAGGAGCAGTTTTCCTCCAACGCAAGTTCACAGAGAGTCGGATTTCTGGCAGATGGTAATATCTTGATACCACAGAGTCACTCGCACTGGAAGAACCAGCAGGCCACCACGACACCTTTCGTATCGCTAAAATTACGGTTCCGATGGCGGGGGAGTACTGTGTCGACATGAAGCGACACACAAGTAGTTGTGTGGCTTTTTGTTCGCCGCTGCTCTCTGGGCGATATTTGTTTTCACATAGTAAAATTTCGAAAATGGAATGCCGAAAGTACTTCGCAGGATAGTTGCAGATATATTGAGTAGGCGATTGTTGTAAAATAAAAAATAAAAAAATGAAAATTTAGTCTGACTGATTTATCGGAGAGGTTTTTAAGCGATTTTTGTATCAATTCGATTTCTACGAGTTTGTTTTAAAGTTACTTATAACGTTTATAGTTGTGCAATATTAAGTGGTATACTTTAACGCGAAAGATATGCACGCCTGATCCCACCAGGAATATCAAATAAATTATTTTTGCACCTCAACTGTCTTCTTCTTTCCTTGCCGTATTCTATTACGGCTGATATTTTTCTACTCTATTGTCTCACTATTATCAGTCGGATTCGGATTATCTTCATCTTCCAGCATCGAATATATTAGCCCTGTATGACAACAAATTTGTCTAAGCCTTAAAAGGAGCATCAATATTTGATGTGTTTGAATTTCCTTACCACCATGTAATTTCACGATTTTCAGGTGCATTTTGAAAAATGCCCCGTTAGGATCTTTAGTTTGTAGGAATGTTGCTGCTTGTAAAGTACAATGATTTTTTGGAAAATATTTTGAATTTAAAGGGTTTTTAATTTAATTATAATCGCAATAAACAACTGAACAGCATCCTGACCAGAAATTTCACTACGGGAAGAATTAATTACTTACATAAGAAGCTTACTTTAAAACAGTCAGGCGTCTTTGCGAAAACAATGGAAGTAAACCATTAAAAATAAGGAAAACAAGTTAAAATCTAGAGCTAAAGCAATATCAGAGCTAGGGAGGTAATGTAAGAAGAAGTTAACCAAGGATAAAAAGCAGAAGTAAAACTCCAGTCAAGATTCACCCCATCATAAACATAGAAACACAAATCGGTAATTACATGCCTCCAAGCAAAGTTAGTTGAAGCGTCTGAGCACTAGCTAACAAGCACAAACGGTAATTACATGAAAATAAAGAATCAATAAACTGGAATGAAGCAGAAAATAGGGAACAGAATAAAATAAGTTAACCCCCCGTTACGCGAAAGGCTTACCATTAAATATACTGATAAGCGCGACTCCAATTTTGCATTAAGGCGTGTGAGATATTTCATTTTGGAAATTGCCTAGAAAAGTACCAAAACGTCTTCGCCAATATCTCGGTCAAATCTCAACCGATTTTAATCATTCAAAGGCTTTCCATTGAATATTGTGATCAGCGTGACTCAAACTAATACGGAATCTCAAACTTTGCCACCCCTCCTGGGTTTGGGGCTGAAAGCCTTCCTCTAGGAGCGGGCACCTGGGTTGGTGGTAACCCCCTCCCTACGAACAAGGGGATTTCCATTGAAAATCTTAAAATTTCAGACATGCTTCCACTCTTTCGGCTATAACTCCTCACCCTCTTGACCAATTCCCACAACTCCTTTTGCAGATGGTGCATTTTTTTTTTTTTTAATTAGACATCATCAAGATTATTAGATCATTTTGGTGACGATTCGAGATATGCTCTGGTATTGAATCAAAATGGATTAAATACAGTCAAATATTTTGGCTCATTTTGGGTTACGGTATAAGAAACTGGCGACGGGGTGAGGTATATATATACATACTGCACTGCCGTATAGAAATCTATTTGTATGGGAAGTTCCTTTTAAGGTGTGAAAGGAAAGAGCGATATGGATAGAAATTTATGTGGGGAGTGGGAAGGAAGATTGGATTGTGTGGTTGGAAGATCCTGGCAACGGGATATACATACTGCGAGATATGATGAGAAACGGGGACGGTACATAGATCCTCATTGATCCGTTCACTTCTTTAGTAGCATCAGCACAGCGTGTCATTAGTCAAAACTTAGGACTATTGTTACTGATTAATCCAGAAATCCCAGAAATCAACTCCGTAATCCAGGAGCTACTCAGAAAATATCACTCCATCACAATCGAAACAGGATTCAGTAAGCAGGCGGCACAGGGGGCACACACAGTTACACACAACATTATAACAAAAGGGGCCGCCTCCTCCAGAAAAGTTAGCGATAGCCAAAAAAGAATTTGAATTTCCTTTTAAAGCAGGGAATTTGTCGACCCTCAAACAGTCCTCGGTCTTCGGCATTGCATCTTGTGCTAAAGTAAAAAGGGTGAATGCACACCATGTGGGGACTTCAGAAGGTTAAATTTCAGCACGGTACCAGACCGTTATCCAGTACCTTTACTTCATAACTTTGTCTACCAGTTAGAAAATTGCACACATTTTACAACCCTTGACTTAGCAAAAGCATACCACCAAATTCCAATTGAGCCCGAAGATATACCAAAAACGGCAAAATGCACACCTTTTGAACTTTTCGAGTTCACATGCATGACGTTTGGCTTATTTAACACAGGTCAATCTTTTCAAAGATTCATTCATATGGTTTTGAAGGAGTTCCCTTTTGGTTTTGTATATTTTGATATATTAATCGTTTCTAGGTCTCAAGCCGATCATTTCACATTGAATAGGTGTTCAAACGACTACCAGGATTACGGACCTATTTTAAATGTGGAAAAATTTGTCTTCGTACCGTCACGGATAAAATTTTTAGGCCACTTAATTACTCTGAAAGGAATTAGGCCAGCCCCCGATCGTGTAGAATCAATTGCAAAATTTAACAGATCCGGCCCCAAGAAGGATGGTCTAGCCATGGTGGCTAAAGCTCAGCTTGCTCAAACGACACTTCTCGCATTTCCCATCGTTTCAGCTGAACTGTCACTATGGGTAGACCCGTCAGATACTGCTATTGGTGTGACGTTACAACAAAAGATCAACGGTGTCTCGCACCACTGGGTTTTTAATCCGTTAAATTTAACAAAGATCAACAGCAGCATAGCACCTATGATCGGGAGTTACTTGATGCATATAAAGGTATCAAATATTTTAGGTATTTACTAGAGGGACGGGTTTCACGCTTTACATAGACCACAGGCCATTGCAATAAGCTTTTCAACAAAACCCGGAAAATACGACGCGAAGAGATAAGAATCTCTCAACATCAGAACTAAAAATAGCAAGAACACTCATTCTCAAGCTGCTACAGCAGCAACCGTTTAAGGTAGACATTATGGAGCTTCAGCAAGGAAATACTATTTGCATTCTCTTGGTCCGGGGCATCATATAAAGTTTACGGTAACAAAACGAGGAACATTAACGGTGATACACAAATCACGTAAGTAGGAGTTATTTGGAGGCGGGAGATTGTGCGAACGCACACCAAAATTAAATCACTTTGCTTCAACAAATCAGAGCAGGCATTCTCAATAACTTGCTGGGATTCCCGGCAACCTGCTTACTATAAAAGGCATGTGAAGCAAAGGGGTTTTTGTCAGTCGTATCTGATCACTTGAGTGCAACACATTAAATTGCATTCTTGACACTACAGTTGTGACACTACACCACAAGGAACACACATATAAATATAATAAATTACAATAAGGCTTATTATATTTATATATTACTGAACTACAGTAACGTTCATTACCAAGTACAGTACATTAAGCTGTTACTATCAAGATAATCCTAACCAAAGGATTCACTACCCAAACAACACTTGCATGCTACATTAAGGCATACAATTATCACATATATAAATATAATAAACTACAGTAAGGTTTATTATATTTGTATACTACTGAACTACAGTAAAGTTCAGACCACATCACACTATTAGAAAACCAGTATACTTCTAGTACTAACCTGTTTTTTTTCTCATTCCAGCACCACAACCAAGTAAACATTAGTTTACGTTGATTTATATTATTGTTGTTGTTTATTTAATTCA
Source organism: Dioctria rufipes (assembly GCA_963924295.1). Taxonomy (NCBI): domain Eukaryota; kingdom Metazoa; phylum Arthropoda; class Insecta; order Diptera; family Asilidae; genus Dioctria; species Dioctria rufipes. The sequence goes on along the minus strand of OZ002744.1, from coordinate 39,904,378 downwards.
TTTGTTCATTATTCTTCTTTCATTTCATTGCTACAATAAAGCACATTTGTTTAAAATTGTTTAATTGGTCTATTTGTTTTTTGATCTGGCACCCCTGTTATTAGTTTAGACAAACCTAGAGTTTGTACACATATATAGCAGCACAACTGATGCACCACCAATGCCAGCTTTTTGTATATATCCAATTAGCGGTGGTTTACAAGAATTGTCGAGAGTAAATACATTGTGATCCGATGACCTATATGCACTTCTGGAAGTGGATGGTCAATTGATCTTACTTACTCTTTTCTTCAACATTATTTGTATCGTTTCTCTGTAAGAGATTAGATTTGTGGGAGCTACGCCTGAAAATGTAAACACAAAAATAGATGTCCAAAATGCAAAATCAAGAAGAATACGAAAAATTGATGTTGTCGTCATTTTGTACCGGCCAATGCTCCCTTCCTATGGGATATATCATGCTAAATTTTTTTGCACATGAAAGGTGAGAGTGTTTACATTATTTGCCTAGTATCTAACAAAACGATCGATAGTCCCGATTATATAGTAATTGTGACAAATATACGTAAAGGTGAGGAAAATTTTTGGAAAAAAATTGATAAAAGTACTCGTAAAACAAGCGGCTCTAGAAGCGGCATACAAATGGAAACTGAACTATATCACTAAGCAAGGATTCCACATATACACAAACCCAGAAAGAGCCAAACACCAAAAGAGCAAAGAGCTAAAAATGCTCAGGGAGCTAAGAGAATATACAAATGAAATCAGCATGATGCATCAAGTCATTAAGATACACAAGGAGGAGCTCAAAATGAGACCCATAATCTCAAGGACATCCGCGATTAACACAGTACTAGGAAAGCACATAAACGAGGCCCTTGACAAAATGAGAGACCTAGACTGCCTGAAGCATCAACTAAACGTAAGCAACAAACTCGACCTCATAGCTGAAATTGAGAAAACGGAAATCATTGAAGGATATGTCCTCTTCAGCCTCGACATAATAGACATGTTCAATAATGTCAATCTACAAGTAATGGTAGAAAATATAAAAACTATAATAGGCCCACTAATGGAAAGTCAATACAATATAACCAGCCTAATTAACCTAATTGAATTTGACATTAAGCAGGCGAACTACTTTAGAGCCAATGACGAAATATATATACAGACTAAAGGAACCCCAATGGGAGGTAAGACATCGACGAAATACGCAAGCCTATACATTGATCTAATACTAAATAGAATATACCCAGATCTGAAAAGAATAGGAGTAAGCATAATTAAAATATATGTAGACGACTTTCTTTTTTATGCAGACGAAACAAAAATAATACAAATTAAACAGCTATTACAGGAAGAACTAAAAATGAAATTCACCGTTGAAAAGGAAACTAATGAAAAAACCATTAATTATCTGGACATAACGTTCAAAAGAACGAAGCAAGGGTTTACCACAAGGTGGCATAAAAAGCCAATAGCTTCGAACAGACTAATCAATTACTACTCCAATCAACCACTACAATACAAAAGAAACACCATAATAGAAAGAATTAACTATGCCCTTACAATAACAAGCACAGAACATCTAAAGGAAGTAATGCAAACACTCAAAATGGAACTAAGAGACAATAATTACCCAATAGCAATAGCGAAAACATACTATAAGGAAGCAATAATCAAAGGTAAACATGAAAGAGAAAAGAATGACACAATAACGGCTATACTAAATGAGATTTATGCAATGAAAAACAGCGCACAAGAGCATACACCACTTCAAGGAATAAACGCACCCGCAAACTTACAAAACAACTACAACCAGGACAGAGATAGAACAACAATATTAACAAGGAAATTTGTAAAAATGCAATACCACGGTATGGAGACGATTACATATAGAAAGGACATCTCAAACATAACAAAAGATGTAAACGTTATCCAATATAATCCTCCCAAAGCGAACTTAAGAGCAAAGTATAATGAACGAAACAAACAAGGGCAAGCAACCTACAAACATAATATAGGTAATGCAACAGAACACATAACACAACCAGAACACTGGAACACCATAATAATGTATGAATGCGTGAACTGTCAGCAAAAATTTATAGAGCATACGGGAAAAAAGGATATTGAGGAGGTAGCACGAGTACAACATAGCGCTACAAAAGGAAACCTCGCTATGCACAAAATGAATCACAACCATAGTATAAAGCATCAAATCACAATAATAGACAGAGTAAGAGGCAGGACCAAAGCAGCCAAATACATCACGGCATACATAGCCAGCAATGACACCAACACACAAAAAAGAATAATAAACCTAAGTGCAGAAATACGAACTAATCATTTCCGCAGCAACACAACAGCAGGGAGACCAAAAATAACTAATAGAAGGACCTAAATACTCATTGTAAAACAGAAACCACAAACCCGTTCATATCAATGTACCAAAACGGATATACCTAACAATAAATAATTAACTGAAAAGAAATGAAGCACCCCTAAAAACGTAAGTAATCCCACTGCAATATAATCAAAAAGAGTACCTTGTCAATAATAATCATAATAATAATAGAAACCAATAAAATAACGGAATGGAACTAGAAATTAAACAAGGACAACCAAACTAAAATAAGCATAGACAACCAGCACCCATCACAGTATAACTTCTCGCACCACACTATTTACGGAAATAACTCAAGAAACATAACAAAGTAATATATATATTCATGTGGATAGAAACACTGAACGAAGTTATACAGCAATAATGTGAAAAAATTTTATAATAATAATAATCTATAAACAGGAGGCGCTTCCAAAAAACTGAAAGCCAAGAAACAGAAATAATTAATTCGACACAAAAGAAACGCTGAAGTAGCAACATACAAGCTGTTGAATATCCGTAAAGCATTTTGTATGGATAAGTGCACAAATATTATTACTAATATTTTTGATATTAATAACAATAACGAATGCAATCGCAAGGAAACTGGCATCGGGATATATATAAAGCAAATAGCAAACAGCACACAAATAAAGGTAAAGTTTTAATAATGAAATAAGAAAGCATCAAAATAATTTATATAATAAAAAAAATTTTAATTTAAAAAAGTTTTTAAGGAAAATATATATATATACATTTGTATATACGCATATATACATATATATATATTAAATATATCAGGATCAGATGTATCCAAAGGAGCCGTCAACCATCTAAGGAATTTTGAACTCTTGATTAACCACCCAACACAAGGAGAAAATCGCGCCACGTAGAAAGTGAACCAGTACCATATAAAGCATCCACAAACAAATTAGAATCAACATAGAGCAACGAACTAAAGAACATCGGAGGTAAGTCTATTAAATTTATGATATGAATGTAACCAATAATAAAGATAATATACACAAACTACAATGAATACAAGGCAAACGAATTAACGCACAATTTTTCAAAAAATAGTTAACGTACAATCATGTATGGAAACTGCAATTGAAAAATTATTTATTATTTAAAAAGAAATTTACCAAAGCAACTTAAATAAGTAAATAAAATGTATGGTTTCGCAGTCCCAGTGTGGTGGGCTTCCGGCGGCCAGCGCACGCATATGATGTGAAAATATAAATAAAATTAATTTAGCAAATTCTCAGCATCTACAGCATAGAGGATATATTAGCACACAATTGCCTGGAATAATGAAATTTTTAAAAAATTATCAGATTGACATATTTAAAGACTCATCTAAATCAGAACTCCCACAGGAACCGGTGACCAATAATCCAAAGTTGCAGCAGCCTCATTAATTTTTAGGAATCCCAGTTCCAGCAGCCTTATTAATTTTTAGTAATCCCAGCAAGCAATAAAATGGAATTGAAATAGATAAGATTAAATAAAGAGAATTGACAAGCACACGAACCGACTTTAAACAGAACACGACGCAAATCTGTCAACAACTTCAATCGTAAGAATATATAACAAATTGATAATGACATCGGATGCAAACGTCTTCTTCTTCCCATGACTATGCAAAGTAAGGAGCCTAAATACAATCAGCTTCAACGTAACAGATAAAACATGGTGGCAATTGAAAAAGTGAGGCTACATACACACATACGATTTCTAAGGGATGGGATTTTTATATAAAAAATGTTTTGGGAATTTCTGGAAAACTCCTAGGAATTCTCGCAAAGAAAAAATTTTTTTTGTTGTTGTTTGCTAAATCTAAATATAAAATTTTTAAAAAATTTTTTAAAAAAATTTTAAAGTTTATGCTAAACGGCAATTAAAAATGCATAAGTTGAGAAAGAAAGTTAGAAGAACATATAGACACATATATGTGCAAAGAATAATAAATATTCAACGCACATATATGAAATTTCGTGTACTAAACACAAACTAGAGAGTGATTACGCACTCACTAATTATTTAAAACCGCTGATGACGCTCTGTGGCTAGAGTAGAAAACGTTTCGGTAACGCCAATTAAGCAGCCTACACGGCACAAAAGCAATATAACATATAGCTAGAACAGGGTTAAAATTCGGCTGAAGCATATACGTCAAATATGCTGGATGCCCGCTTATGTTAAGTGCCATCATCATTACATTTATCGGGACGTAATGGAGATGAACTTAACACACATAAAATCGAATAATTTATGTATGTTTAAATATACATATATAAAAAATTTTTTTCAATTGCAAGATCTAGAAACAATGATGAAAATAATATGAACGACGAATGTACAGAACAGTGGAGCATAACTTAATGCACACTGGAAATAAGAGAATAAGAAAAAGAAAAGAGAAGAAAAACAAATAGAAAAGCACACAAATAATTTTAATATCGTTTATTAGTTTAATGGGAAACCATGAATGGATCTTAAATTATACATAGGAAATTACATTTTTTAAAAAAATATATAGATAAAAAAATAATAAATATTTATTGGTTAACAAATAATATATATAACTTACACACTCACCCACAGAATTCAAAATCACATCAACACTAAACGGGAAAAAAAGTCACGCTCCTAATCATTAAGAACAGAAAGAGAGAAAAAATGCACTTAACTCACTGATCCTCATAACGCCAACAAACACAGGAATCAGAGTATAGTATAGTATAGTAACTCTATACAAACAGCACAATATCCAAACAACACACAACATCCAAAGCGGATGGTGCAGAAAGAACATTAGTAAGATACTTAAGTACCACGGTGGGTAAACTACCTCCATACAATGGTGGAAGTTAGTGTACCATCTTATTGTACATCGCTTCGCCAACCATCGGCCTTAGATGTATGCATCCTAGATATATCTAGTGTTGTGTACACCAAAAGGCGCAAGGCATGACACTCAGCACTACTAAATTTTTTAAAAATTAACTGAGTAAAACTGCATACCCACAATTGGGAATTATAATAGAAAAACCCATATTTCCTCTCCCCCTCTGTTTAGGGGAACTATACTGAAAAAGTGTAAATTCCAAAAAGTCAACCGTCATCGACTAACCTTATAAAATCTTTGAATCATTCAAATCGGTTCAGATCTGATAGAGTTATGGAGGTAAATGTGAGACCTCAAATTGATGGTCAAAATGCAAGATTTCATTTGTTCTCGAAATTTAAAAAAATTTGAAATTTTTGAATTTTCATTTTTCAACAGCCAGCGTTCCGTTCCTATGGGAGATATCACCGTAATTTTCCAAATGAAAGCTTATAGTGTTGACATTATTTGTATAGTACCAAACAACGTAATTGGTAGTCTCCATCATATACTAATTAAAAGAAATATACAACAAAGTCGGAAATTTGACAGAAAAAGTGTAATAAAACGCCCCTTTCCCCTCCGAATGCGAGTTCGTCCGACAAATTGCGACATACGCAAACGATGTAGAACATTAATGCGCATGTCTCAAATAAATTTGGTGAAAAAGTGTTTTTCCCCCTCTCCAACAAAATCAAGGGGGGAAAAGGGAAATCTGGCCACGCTAAGCAGTAGCCAATCTTGTTTACCATCTGATACCATGTACCAAAAGTTTCCATTTGGCTGGAGGAATCGTGGCGTAAAAATTTTCTACAATTATTAATTTATTTCCGACATTTTTTGATTTTCTCTTATTGTATTTTTTTTCTGATTTTTTGAGGATATCACACAATCCCCTACCTCTTGCATTGCGAAAAGGATTTTTCAACGGCCAAATTAAAAATTTATACATAGGCTATGCAAATCTAGAGCGTTCTGTCATTTCAATAAATTATTATTCTCAAAATGTCACGCGAGAAAGTAGACGTTGGCTGTCAAATGTAAGTAAAAATTTAGCTTTTTTCAATAATTATATATTTAAATTAATTTTATTTAATATAGAAGCGAAGATATGATCATGGAGGCTGGTACCAGCGCCATTGACCATATTAGAAGAATTCTAAGAAAACAAAAAAAAAACAAAAAAAGCAACGGCAACGGCAAAAGCAACGGCAACGGCAACAGCAACGACAACAACAGCAACAACAGCCAGATTTTGCTAATAATTATATAAATTTCAGTTTTTTTTCTAAATTTAAAATTTAAAATAAATTTATTTGTTTGAATGACTTTGTTTCCATGGTGATTATACTGGGTCAACTCCGGCGAAAATTTCAAATTTTAGCCATTTTCCTGTAAAATTTTAACGGTTTTAACTATAACCGTTACACAGGCAAGTGGGTACTTTCTGGGATGGTCTCGGCGAGTAGTTTTCATAAACATTATTACTTACTATCCCCGAACAATTTCCGGCCGATTTCGCAGGAAAAAAACGTTTTTTTTTTAACTACAAATTCAGGGGTGTATTTCTACCATCAATTTTTTGATTTACATTTTCATCAGTAAATCACGCAGATCTCAACCGATTTAAATGATTCGGCGGTTTAGTAGGGGTCGATGATGGTCCACATTTTGGTATTTACCGATTTTCTATCCACTCACCCCAACCGAAGGGCGAAGGGAAATATCGGTTTTTCGGTTTTTTAGCTATAACTCGGTACTGGAGCGTCCAAATGGAAAACTGATGATTTTCAAATCACACATACAAATTCGGTGGTGCATTTTGCCCATCAATTTTCGGTTTTACATTTTCATCTGTATCTTCCTCAGATCTCAACCGAATGGATGATTCAATGGTTTGGTAGGGGTAGCTGATGATGGTCGACATTTTGGCATTTGGCATTTGCCATTTTCTAGACAGCAGCAAGAAAGGCAGAAGAATCCTGTTGAAAAAAGATAAAAACAAGTAATGAATGCACACAAAACATTATTAATAAGACATAATAAGAGTATCAATAGCTGAAAATTATAAATTGAAACAGAAAAGAGCACGGATAGGAACAGAATAAATAAATATATCGCACAACAAACTCACTGTCGTAATCTGTCAAGAGACGGTAAGCAAGAATATATATATAAAAAAATGGCAGCGCCAAACCAGCTGATACAGGGTAGCCAGAAAAACAGGAGGAATGAAAATGGCGAGTGCCACTATAGATAGATAGATGGCGCTAGTGGAAACTGCACCACAGAAAAATGATGCATATAAGCGCAAGCAACAACAGAGGACAAAAGAATTGCAACCGCTATCTACCAAAATAAGAAAGTAATATATATAAATGAAATGAATTCACAAAACAATAGTTAACAAACCGGGGTAGATATAGCTGAGGTAGAGGAAACAGAAGAGCAGGTAACGGAAGTAGTAGTGCAATACTGCTACAGAAAGCTAGATGGCGAGAATACAAGCTTCGCAAAGGAGAAATGAAGGAAAGGAATTGGGTAAATAAAGGATAAATATGAACTGCGAATGTGGAGCAGTTACATATTAATATAATTAGAAATTGATATAAATAGTAAGATCACAAGTCCCAGATAATATTGAAAGCAGAAACACATGCAGCAATAGAAAGTGGAAGCGTCTAAAAGCAAAAGTAAGAAGCCAAAAAGCAACAACAGCAAATAAGAGATAGGATAGAAGAATATTAGGAACAGGGAAGAGAATTTAGGAAAGAAAGAACACAGAGGAAGGAAAGGAGCGATGAATAGGCCAAGCAAGGAGCACAAGAATGAAAAGAAGGATCTCCGCATCACCGTTCCTAAATAGGTGGCTTCTCATAATGAAGAAGATAAGAACAATTTGAAGAAGGGTAGATAAGATAAGTAGGAAAGTAGGAAGAACAATAATGATATAATTTTGAACATATGAAATTAGGTAAGAACAATATAAGAACTAATAATAACAAATGCAAGCACGCAAGACAAAAGGAAATAGAATAGAGATTCACTGACCCGCAAAACCCCTTAATATTGGCAATCGCAATTGCCCGTATTACACTCCATACTAAAACCAAATAGTTTTTCAAAAAAGTCAACCAGTCATAAGAACTGAAGAAGAAGTAGAAATAAATATATTTTACAGAAGATTAATACATAATCAGAAGTAAATATAGAGCTCTTCGTGTCTTTATTTATATAAAAGCACAAAATAGGAGGTGATCATTCACCGAAATAATTAGGGAAAACCGCTGATGAAGCTCTGTGGCGAGAGCAGAAAACGTTCCGGTAACGCCAACCAAGCAGCCTACACGGCACAAAATGCAATAGAACACATTGCAAAAGTAAGAAAAAATCGGTGGAGGAATATCCGCAAAGATATGACGAAACCCACTCATGCTGGGGACCACTATTGTTACAAGTTCGGGAGTTAACAATGTGGACCTTAGCGCAAAGAACCAAAATTCTAAGAAATGCACCACTAACACTATTCCAATTATAATGAATATTGAATATTGGATCAAGGAAGCAAAGATTGATTTTCATTACAATACTATATTGTCTATATTATCTATATTATCTATATTATCAAATTGCATAATATCAATTCGATAAGAAATTTGAATGCAGAAGAAGAAGAAGAACAGGAAATGAAGAAAGTGAACACAAAACAGAAGAAAAAAGACTTAACAGAACACCCAAACACCGCACACGAAAACACACCGTACCAATGGAAATAAGAAACACACACTACGAATAGGAATAATACCGAACAAGCTGATAGAACACCAATAATAGAGTAGCAATTAGAGCAGAGTAGGCTAGAAAGAAGACTCACCAGAACACCCAAACACGACACACGAAAAAACACACCGCACTAACAATAATAGATAATAATAGAGTAGCAATTAAAGCAGAGTAAGCTCAATGCCGACGGCTCGGCCGTTGGCCTTCGGAAAATGAACTATTCGCGGAAGAAGAAAGCATGACAAGGGCAGTCCATTGCCACAGGGCACAAAAAGCATAATAGAGTACGAAAGCAACACGAGACATAGAGTTAGCATAGAAGCCCGTTAGTAATGTACAAAGGTCTAACGGTGGATAAACTCCCCCATATGATGGTGGATAATCGTGCACCACCCTATCATGCATCGCTTCGCCAACCAACGGCCCCACTCTGTATATAGCGCCGTAGATATATCTAGGGATATATATGGACAGGGGCAAGAGGCATACTTTCCTGCACACCTAAAATTTTAAAAAAAAAAAAAAAATTTTTAAAAAAAAAAAAAAAAAAAAAATTTTTAAAAAATTTTTAAAAATTTTTAAAAAATTTTTAAAAAATTTTTAAAAAAAAAAATTTTTAATTTTTAAAAAAAATTTTTAAAAAATTTTTAATATATCGCACAACAAACTCACTGTCGTAATCTGTCAAGAGACGGTAAGCAAGAATATATATATAAAAAAATGGCAGCGCCAAACCAGCTGATACAGGGTAGCCAGAAAAACAGGAGGAATGAAAATGGCGAGTGCCACTATAGATAGATAGATGGCGCTAGTGGAAACTGCACCACAGAAAAATGATGCATATAAGCGCAAGCAACAACAGAGGACAAAAGAATTGCAACCGCTATCTACCAAAATAAGAAAGTAATATATATAAATGAAATGAATTCACAAAACAATAGTTAACAAACCGGGGTAGATATAGCTGAGGTAGAGGAAACAGAAGAGCAGGTAACGGAAGTAGTAGTGCAATACTGCTACAGAAAGCTAGATGGCGAGAATACAAGCTTCGCAAAGGAGAAATGAAGGAAAGGAATTGGGTAAATAAAGGATAAATATGAACTGCGAATGTGGAGCAGTTACATATTAATATAATTAGAAATTGATATAAATAGTAAGATCACAAGTCCCAGATAATATTGAAAGCAGAAACACATGCAGCAATAGAAAGTGGAAGCGTCTAAAAGCAAAAGTAAGAAGCCAAAAAGCAACAACAGCAAATAAGAGATAGGATAGAAGAATATTAGGAACAGGGAAGAGAATTTAGGAAAGAAAGAACACAGAGGAAGGAAAGGAGCGATGAATAGGCCAAGCAAGGAGCACAAGAATGAAAAGAAGGATCTCCGCATCACCGTTCCTAAATAGGTGGCTTCTCATAATGAAGAAGATAAGAACAATTTGAAGAAGGGTAGATAAGATAAGTAGGAAAGTAGGAAGAACAATAATGATATAATTTTGAACATATGAAATTAGGTAAGAACAATATAAGAACTAATAATAACAAATGCAAGCACGCAAGACAAAAGGAAATAGAATAGAGATTCACTGACCCGCAAAACCCCTTAATATTGGCAATCGCAATTGCCCGTATTACACTCCATACTAAAACCAAATAGTTTTTCAAAAAAGTCAACCAGTCATAAGAACTGAAGAAGAAGTAGAAATAAATATATTTTACAGAAGATTAATACATAATCAGAAGTAAATATAGAGCTCTTCGTGTCTTTATTTATATAAAAGCACAAAATAGGAGGTGATCATTCACCGAAATAATTAGGGAAAACCGCTGATGAAGCTCTGTGGCGAGAGCAGAAAACGTTCCGGTAACGCCAACCAAGCAGCCTACACGGCACAAAATGCAATAGAACACATTGCAAAAGTAAGAAAAAATCGGTGGAGGAATATCCGCAAAGATATGACGAAACCCACTCATGCTGGGGACCACTATTGTTACAAGTTCGGGAGTTAACAATGTGGACCTTAGCGCAAAGAACCAAAATTCTAAGAAATGCACCACTAACACTATTCCAATTATAATGAATATTGAATATTGGATCAAGGAAGCAAAGATTGATTTTCATTACAATACTATATTGTCTATATTATCTATATTATCTATATTATCAAATTGCATAATATCAATTCGATAAGAAATTTGAATGCAGAAGAAGAAGAAGAACAGGAAATGAAGAAAGTGAACACAAAACAGAAGAAAAAAGACTTAACAGAACACCCAAACACCGCACACGAAAACACACCGTACCAATGGAAATAAGAAACACACACTACGAATAGGAATAATACCGAACAAGCTGATAGAACACCAATAATAGAGTAGCAATTAGAGCAGAGTAGGCTAGAAAGAAGACTCACCAGAACACCCAAACACGACACACGAAAAAACACACCGCACTAACAATAATAGATAATAATAGAGTAGCAATTAAAGCAGAGTAAGCTCAATGCCGACGGCTCGGCCGTTGGCCTTCGGAAAATGAACTATTCGCGGAAGAAGAAAGCATGACAAGGGCAGTCCATTGCCACAGGGCACAAAAAGCATAATAGAGTACGAAAGCAACACGAGACATAGAGTTAGCATAGAAGCCCGTTAGTAATGTACAAAGGTCTAACGGTGGATAAACTCCCCCATATGATGGTGGATAATCGTGCACCACCCTATCATGCATCGCTTCGCCAACCAACGGCCCCACTCTGTATATAGCGCCGTAGATATATCTAGGGATATATATGGACAGGGGCAAGAGGCATACTTTCCTGCACACCTAAAATTTTTAAAAAAAAAAATTTTTAAAAAAAAAAAAAAAAAAAAAAAATTTTAAAAAATTTTTAAAAAATTTTTAAAAAATTTTTAAAAAATTTTTAAAAAATTTTTAAAAAATTTTTAAAATTTTTAAAAAATTTTTAAAAAATTTTTAAAAAATTTTTAAAAAAAATTTTTAAAAAATTTTTAAAAAATTTTTAATTTTTAAAAAATTTTTAAAAAAAAAAATTTTTAAAAAATTTTTAAAAAATTTTTAAAAAATTTTTAATTTTTAAAAAAATTTTTAATATGGTAACAGCCCAAAGAATAATCCGCAATCCAATATATAACATTTTATTAATTCTTATTTATAACAATTAATTTTTTAATATAAATGTTGCCGTGGGTTGTTGAGGCAGCTCCACTGCTACCAGCTGCCTCATTTCCCGGCTCATTTTGCCTGACACGCTGGCGCTGTCTTTGGCGCTGGCGTGGGCGTTGGCGCTGGCGTTGGCGTTGGCGCTGGCGTTGGCCCTGCCGTTGGCGCTGGCGTTTCGGGACATCAGGGACATCACCCACTTCCCCTGGCGGTGCTGCTGGTGGTGCAGCTGGTGGTGCTGGTGCTGATGGTGGTGCTGATGGTGGTGCTGATGGTGGTGGTGCTGATGGTGGTGCATCCCCCATCATTTCTCCACCTTTCAAAAAAAAAAAAACCATATAAATTTTGGGCACTATTATTTAAATTTTAATATTTTTTTTACCTGGTGGATGACAATCCTGACACACGCATCCGTTGTTCCTCATTTTATTCATTATTCTGAAATTGCAAATTTATTATTTTATAATTTAATAAAATACAAATAATTACTTACCAAACACAAAATTCGTCAAATGTTTTTGAATTATTTTACAAATATGACATTTGACTCATCAATTTTGTTTATGTGTCTAATACTCATTATCGCGAGTGCTACGATGAATGCATGTATAGTGCTACAAGTATGTATTCCTTATTTTTCATACAATATCATCACGCAAACACTCATCGGAAAGGTCTCGGCAAGTACATTGAGAATATCAAAAAAAATTTTACCCCCACCATATCATTTAGTGAAAAAAAGGGGGGAAAGGAATTTTTTGTACTACACATTTAACAAGTACTACCATCACAATTTTTACTATAACCGCTAAACACTCAACTGGGCAGTTTCGGAAAACGGTCTCGGCGAGTAGTTTTCATCCTACTATCCCCGAACAATTTCCGGCCGATAGTGCATTTTTACCATCAATTTCCGGTTTTACATTTTCATCTATATCTTCCTCAGATCTCAACCGATTTCAATGATTCGGTAGTTTAGTAAGGGTAGCAGATGATGACCGACATTTTGGCATTTACCGATTTTCGGTCCACTACCCCCAACAGAAGGGAGAAGGGAAATATCGGTTTTTCTGTTTTTTTGCTATAACTCGGTACTGGAGCGTCCAATCGCAAAACTGATGGTTTTCAAATCACCAGTAGCAAATTGATGGTGCATTTTGACCAACATTTTTTGGGTTTACATTTTCATCTGTATCTTCCGCAGATCTCAACTGATTTGGATGATTCAATGGTTTGGTAGGGGTAGCTGATGATGGTCGACATTTGGGCATTTACCATTTTCGGGAGGTAATACCTCAAACGCAGGGGGAGGAGACAAATTGGTTTTTCGGTTATAACTCGGTACTGGAGTGTCGGATCGGAAATCGGATGATGCAGTTTTACTCATCTAATTGGTAGCTAAAAATCATGGACGAAACTTTTTTCCTCCGCGGATTTTTAATGCTGAGGGGTTGGTAGCAACGGCGGAGGTGGAATTTCCATCACGGCATGTCACATACCAAATGAAAGGCCTTCGTGTGTACACTCCATTTTTCGTCGTATTTTTCCGCTCAGAACATTATTTCGTCAAATATATTTGATAAACAAAAACATATATACCAGATATTTGGAACACCATAACTCCGCGAAATATGATCCCATTTCAGAAATTCCACTTGATTATTTTTTTCCAATTTATTTTTTTTATTTTGAAACTAAACGCACCAAAATCGCACGTATTTAAGTTTTCGGGGTATGCACTGCGCACGCATGCATGTATGTACAGTGCTATAAGTATGAATTCCTTATTTTTCATCAAATCTAATTATATGTACATTCATTGGAAAGGTATTGGCGAGTACATTGGTAATATGTAATAATAATTATCAATCGCCATATAATTTCATAAAACACTTTCTTCTGGGGCAAAATAAAAATTAATACGTAGCCTGTGCAAAATTTGAAGCGTTTTGTTATTTGTAAAAATTATTATTCTCAAAATGTCAGGCCACAAACAGGACGCTTTATCCGAGGTGTAAGTAAATCTTTAATTTTTTAATTTTAATCAATTGCAATTATATAATTAACATAGAAATTGTGACGTGGACATGAAGGCTGCAGGCAGTTCGAGCCAAAACGAACAACGGAAATTGCTAAATGACAAGAAAAAAAAATATAAAATAACAAAAACAAAAAACAAAAAAACGTCACCAGCAACGGCAACAACAACAGCAGCAACAGAAAGGACAAGGACAAAGACAACGACGACGGCAACAACAACAACAACAACAACAACAACAAGGACAACAACAACAGCGACGGCAACCACAACAACAGCGACGGCAACCACAACGATGGCAACCACAGCGACGGCAACGGCAAAGACGACAGGAACAACAAAATACGAGGACAGGAGCAGTTATTGGGCATATCACGTTCCAAATTGTTAATAATCATTTTTATTAAATTTACAATAAATTTATTTTCGTTCATTTTAAAATGTTTTGCCTTTTTTCCGCACATGCACAAATTTCAGATTTTTTTCAGATTCTTTCACCATATCACTCAACCTTCTCCGACTCACGTTGCGGAAATTAGATTTTCGACGCCCAAAATTTTCAGTCAAAATCAGTCAACGCCACCTACAGCCAGTACCTAAAAATTCACCGGCATTAGCTTTCAAAACCATCTACATACAGGTCTCCTCTCCGTTTTAAACTGTGCTTGGATAAGTTGGACGCTTTCGTTTAGCTTCCATGGCGTTTTTGCTGGGTCAAGTCGCGAAAAAAATTTGCTTTTTTGCCATTTTTCTAGGGGTGAGTATGCATAAATTTCACGATTTTTACTTTAACACCGATCAAAGCAAGTGGGTACTTTTTGGACAGGTCTCGCCGAGTACATTGTGAATATGTAAAAACATTTTTCTACCACCATATAATTTAGTAAAAAATAAGGGGGGTACAGGAATTTTTTGTACTACATACACACTTTAATCAGTTGTATCTTCTATAATTATTAATTTATTTTAGAATTTTTTTCATTTTTCTTATTTCAATTTTTTTCTGATTTTTTGAAACTATCCGGAGCCAAATCGGACGGAAATCACTCTTCAGCGTTTGCACTGCGCATGCGTATGTATAGTGCAATAAGTATGAATTCCTTATTTTTCTTCCAATCTGATCATGTAAACACTTATTGGAAAGGTCTCGGCGAGTAAATTATGAATATCAAAAAAATTTTTACCCCCACCATATAATTTATTGAAAAAACAGACAAACAGTAGTCAATATTAGTTTGATACACTGCTGTTTGGAATAGAGTGACTAATTTTGTGAAAAGGTAGCTTTTATCAGTTTATCTTTCCGTCCGTCCGTCTGTCTGTACGATTTCTCGAGAATGTGTATACTTAGTGAGCTGAAATTTTGTATAGTTTATTTAAAACATATAAGTTCAATTTCTTTAAAATTTTAGACAAAACGCCCAACTCCATCGTGGGGTTGCCATACAAAAATTTCAATTTCCATTGCATATTTGAACACTGCCTGAGAACGCGTCTACGTAGAAACATGAAATTTGGTACATAGTATTTTCAATGTACTAAAAAATAAAATTTAAAAAGTGAATTAAATCGGGCAACTCCTTCTTGGTGTTGCCATATAAAAATTTAAGTGTTTTATGTATACTGTGAAAATTAGCAGTCCAGCACATTTTTATTGTACTAAGGACTTCTTTAGAATACAAATTCTAATAAGACTACTTAGAGAGCTTAAATTTTGTACACGCACTTTAAATAACATAAATTCAATTTTGTTAGAATATTAGAGAAATCGGCCAACTCCTTCGTGGGGTTGTCATACAAAAATTTGGTTTCCCACTATATATTTGGACACTGTTTGAGAACGCGTCAACGTAGAAAGCTTGCTTGGAGGGGTTCAACCACACCATTAACTCAAGAGTAATTCTAGAGCATATGTATTGCGAAAAAATATAAATTTTCCGACCTACCTACACTCAATCGGCCATAACTCTTCAACCCATGGACCGTATCTACCCAACTATGAACCCAATGATACCTAACACCCACCAATCTATCAGTTTGTCAAATTTACCAACGCATCAACTCTATCGGGGGTATTATGTATGAGGGGAAAACATGGCACAAATCTCATACAGTAGCCAATACCCACACCAACTCACAGCATACCCCCATAAGGTCGTGCACTTGCTCAGAGGTGTAAACCAATAGCATTAACTCACCAGATCATTTTGTGGAAAAGGAGGGAAAGGATTTTTTATACTACACACACACACACACACACACACTTTAACCAGACGTATCTTCTACTATTATAATTTTTTTTTCAGAAATTTTTTGAATTTCTCTTATTTCCAATTATTTCTGATTATTTGAATGTATCCGCAACCAAATCGGACGTAATTAAATTTTGGGTATTTGCACTGCGCATGTATGTACAGTGGAACATAATTAATTGCTTATTTTTCATCCGATCTTAGCAAATGAACATTCATTGGAAAGGTCTTGGCGAGTACATTATGAATATCAAAAAAAAAAAAATTACCCCCCACCATATAATTTAGTTGAAAATAAAGTGGGGAAAGGAATAAAAAATTGTGAAGTTTTGATAAAATTCCTTAAAAATATTGAATTTTAACCACGATAAAGTGGTATATTTCCAAAATGTGATTACGTTATTCGTAAAAGTGACCAGCTGATTTTGTGCGCAAAAACAATAACCAAAACATTAAAAAGAAATATAAAACAAAGGCAGATTTCGCCAAAAAAAAAAAATTTATAAAAATTACATAAAAAAAAACATTAAAATCCAACAGGCAAACAGTGGCAATATAAGTTTGATCCACTGCTGTTTGGATATAAGTGAAAGAATTTGTGAAAAGGTAAGTTTTTAAAATGTTTATCTGTCCGTTCGTCTGTCTGCACTATTCTGTCTGCACTATATCTCGAGAACGCGTACAGTTAGAGAGCTTAAATTTTGTACATAGTATTTTCATTGTATTATGTAATGATCACCGCCAAACAAATCCCATCTGGCACGATCATTATGGGACCCTTCGATATTCCCAAGGTTAAGAAACCTTCTTGACGACTCGGCGATAGACCGACAGTGTAGGTAGATGCAGCTAAGTAAAGGAAAGTAAAATATCATTTACGATAAGGTATTAGAAAGGTTAAATTCTCGGAATATCTGAGAATAATGAATTAGGTGCAATAAATTCCGGCGACAGGATTATCATAGTGGTAGGCAGTAGTATTTTAGGATTTATCAGAATTTAATTATTTTAGGATCTTTGAGTAAAGATAGAAGGAGGCAGTCTGAATATTGAGTTCACAGAAGTTAGGCGGTAAATCTTATTCGGGCGGGTCGTCAAGTTGAGTGCATCTAAAGGGAAGATTTTTTTAATTCTCTTACAAAATTCAAGTGTGTGGTAGAACTTTCGCGCTACTAGTCGTGCGTTAATTATTTGAAAATATTAAGAGAAAGTTTATGATAGTGACATTTTTTCTGTGGGTACTTATACAGTGAAGATCGTATATACGTGAAAGAAAAAAAAAAACAGTGGATAGTGATAATATTAAACAGTGAGGACTGTGATTAATTTTCTGTCGAAATTCATATTAAGTGCCTAGTGCAGCATATAAACCATCAATTAAAATAGTTAGTGAATATTGTGTGAAAATGGAGAAAAATTCCAAGCTAAGGGGGCAGAGCCTGAAAAGGAAAGGTAATCAAAGTGTTAAAAATGCAAATAAAAAAGAAAAGAATCCTCTGTAAATCGGAGAAGTGATGCCTAGTGATATAAATGAAGTGATAAACTCATTAAGGAAAGAAGTAGAGTTATTTAGAAAAGAGAATGGTGCTTTAGTAAAGAGGGTGGAAACTTTACAAGAATCAAGCGAAAGTGGAAGTACGTCAACGGAATGTGAAGTTAACCGTGAAAGTGTATCGTCGTCCATCAGAATGGGAATAGGCGAGATAAAAGAAATGATAGAAGTTTTCGACCACGCTAATGATACAAAGATTACGGTGGCAGAATGGATTAGAAGTATCGAGGCCTTAAAAGAAATATACTTATGGAATGAAAATACAACTCTATTCTATGCCTCACTTCGTTTACAAGGAGCAGCAAAGTTTTGGCACCAGAGCAAACAAGCAGAATTGAAGACATGGAATAAGTTCAAGGTAGACTTCGTAAAGAGCTTTCCGGTTGATCGGAACGACTCCGCTGTTATAATGGAAAACATTGAACCTACTAACAATAAAAATAACAAGCATTACCTAACAGAAGTTGTACAAAATTTAAGTTCTCTCGAAAAGAAAGTTAATCTGCAAATTGACGAAATATATATCAAGTCCCAAGTAACATATAAATCAAAATCTATATGTGGCTATGCGAACAATGTCGAAGACGTTTCCAAGAATATACTGACTTTCATGATCTCTTCAGCGTTTGGTAAAATGAATGAAGTAGTCGCGTTAATACCAGTTAATAAACCTACAGGGAAAAATTTAATTGAATACACGAAACAAATAATAACCTTGGTTCAAAGTTGTGGTTTACCGGTTATAGTACTTATAACAGATAACAACAGAATTAATCACCCGATAAAAGTTATAAATTTCTAAACCCAGACAGCAGCTCTTCAGAAATACATCTTTTTGATAACGTACATATTTTCAAAAATATTCGGAATAACTGGCTAAACAGAAAATATATAGAGAAAACTTTTAAGTATCCAAGCTTTGATTGCACAATAATAAAAAAGGCTTGTTTCTCACATATTCGAGCATTATACATTAATGAAAAAGACTTAATAAAACAGGCTTGCAGATTAAATAAAAAATCCATATATCCCTCCAATACAGAACGACAAAATGTTCAGGCAGTAGTAAATGTTTTCGATGATACTACTATTGCAGCCTTCAAAGCTGTTTCTCCATCCCTTAAAAAGGAATATGAAGGGACTAAAGATTTTTTAATTATAATCCAAAGATGGTGGAATATTGTGAACAACAAAGAGATAAAACAATGGCGCCCATATATGGAGTAGAAGATGATAATTTGGGTAAAAAAGTGGCATTCAGTAGAAAATACAAATGACTATTTAACTAAAGACACTTCAGCGGCGATTATTCAAACTACAACGGTATTAATTCAATTGATAGAAGACTCATTCAAATATTATGAAATTAAGTACTTTCTTCCAGGAAAATTCCAGACCGATAAATTGGAGCGAAGATTCGGTCAATATAGAAAATTATCCGGTTGCAATTATTACGTTTCATATCAAGAAGTTGTCGAGCCTGAAAAGAAGCTAAGAATAAGAAATCTTCTAAAAATAACTCCATATAAAAAGAGCGATTTAAAACGAGATGATGTACTATATTTATTTGGGAAAAGGGAAATATTGAGAACTTTAAGAAATTTTGTCTACAAACTATTTGAGTGAATGCAAAGTTGATGAATCAGCTAACGCATATGTTTCATGCTACGCTGCCTATTCAATTGCAAGAAAAATTGATTGTGAGAATTGCAGAGCCATTTTTGTTTCAAGTAAAGGAGGTTCAATGCAAGATGATTATTTTGATTTACTGCAAAGAGGAGGCCTTATGGTATCTACCGAGGAAGTTATAAATATTTTATACCATATGAATGCTATTTTTGACAAAATTATATCTGATAAAAAACACGAATTTTTGTCATGTAAGATATATTATGTAAATTATCTTATGAATCTTTACTTGTAAATAACTTTAATATTAATTGTGATATTTGTGCTGTGTGTGGCAATTGTATTGGCAAGTTATATAATATCATATTCTCAACATTTTCAAATAGACTTCTAAATAACTTTTCAAAATTGGAGAATGACAAATTGGAGATCAAAAAACGTAAAATTAATATTTTTATTAAGTCTAACAAACAAATGAAATGTAATTGAATGAAATCGCATTATTATATTAAATTCCTAAATTTTATTATTATGCATTTGATGTTGTCATTCATTAGAAAACTATATTCATGATTTGCAGGGGAAAGTTTAAAAAACTAACTTTCGTCTTGAGCGAATTGGGTAGAGTTTAGGAAATTGCAAAAACACTTCGTAATTTTGTTCAAATAATTACAATTACGTATTTTTCCCTAAAAGTAAACATTTTGACCTATAAATAGGCGTTAGAATTATCGTCACCAGAAGCGTTGTTTATTTTACATAAATTTTTAAACATGAAACGTGTTTGTTTTTCCATAATGCGCGTTGCTAAAAGCTTTCAAACAGCACGTTTCTCATACATGTGCATTTTATATCGCCACGGCCTGTAATAAAGAAGGCAATGGCCTGGTGTGTTTCACTAGTACAAACTCAAAATTAATAATAAAAACGATGACTGCATATCGAAGTAAGCTTGAACGGTAAATTTCTCTGCTCGGATATCAGTTGCAGTGTGCTAATTATTCTTATTAACTGTGAATTACTATATTTGTGCGTGGTCATATATGGTTTGATATTTCTTTCATTTAAAATTTTACGGTATATAAATATTTGTTCGAGTGCGAGGATAAATTCTGGTGCAAAATTTCATTAGTTTTCGCGTAGTTGCCCGTTAGCGCAACAAAGAACAAACATTTCCTAAGATTCCATCTGTTGACCGTTAGCGCAACAAAGAACAAAACATTTCCTGAGATTTCATGTGTTGCCCGTTAGCGCAACAAAGAACAAACATTTCCTGAGTATTCATCTGTTACCCGTTAGCGCAACAAAGAACAAACATTTCCTGAATATTCATCTGTTGCCCGAGAAAAAAAAAAAGTAAGTAGTTTATAAGAAAAGGTTAGTTAAGTTAAAAAATTTAGTTAAATACATATCAAGTATTTAAGTACGTAACTGAGCACTATAATTACTAACTAAGCAGACTGGTTTTCAGACTGGTCTGAGTACTAATTCTTCTTTTTCTCGTTACAACATCACGACCATCAATATTAGTTTAAGTGATTATTCTTGTTCATATCGTTGCTAAAATAAAGCACATTATTCTGAAATTGTTTAATTGGTCTATTTGTTTTTTGATCTGGCACCCCTGTTATTAGTTTAGACAAACCTAGAGTTTGTACAGCCTTTGTGTTCAAACCTTCATTATAGCGGTCGGTGAAATAACATCACTTAACAATTTTTATGTTTATTTTAATGACACCCTCTATAAATTTCGTACATTTTGCAAGGGGCTGTCAGTAGCATTTAAGATTTTTAATGTTTTCAATTTGGAATATCCTAAGCCAGTTAATCAAATTTTGAAATTCATCCAGTATTATTTTTATGAAATACCATTGACTGGTAAAAAAAAACAAATGCCCTTTATGGCTGTTATCAGATCTCCAAGATATGTAAATTGTAGTATTTCTAAACAATCACATTTAAATATAATTGAAGAAGCTTCCACAAGTGCAAGCATTTATGAAGATTTCGATAAAGTACTTGAAAAAAAAAAACGAAGAGCCCCCTCATATTTTCACTATATCAGATGAAGTCTTTTGTTTTAAAAAGCAGCTGGTACAATAATTAGTGATACTGAAGACCTTATTAAAACGTTCAATACATTTGCCCTGCAAATTGATGATATAACTGTTATAAAATTAAAACTCGTCGAATTACAAAATGCTTTTAAGCTTTTTAACACGGGCATGATTGCAGAACTACCAACAGTCACAAAAAAGAGATGACAGCCCTAGCCAAGCATCATTTCGAAGAGAGAGACCATGTCTTTAATTTTGACAATACAAACATCGTGGACTATGAAAATAATTGGTACAAACGGAATATTAGTGAAATGATATACATACAACTCAATGACAACAACATTAATTTTCGGACTGATATTTTAAACCTAAATCCAGTCTATAGGACACTATTAAACTCATACAAAAACACTTTAATGAGTTAGGAAAAAATAGATTGATGTTATTATAGTTTTGAAAAGGTCTTACTCCCACTTTGTTATACCAATACTAGACTATCTGTTTTCCTGTATTTTTATCTACATAGGATGCTATCTGACAGCCGTAAAAAAATTTTTTAGATTTTTTGGATGCTCCTTACAATTTGTTTAATCTTTTTTTAATGTGTAATTTCAACAATAATTTTTACAATTCTTACATATAATTTCTTGAGGTAATTGATAGACAATTTTAATGTATTACTGTTGTAAATGAATTCTTTATTATGTATATTTATAGCCCTGAAGAAGCGTTGAAATACAACGGGAAACGTTGGTGAAAAGAAGAAAAGTTGTTTTAATTTCCCATACCAGCTACAATTTAATAACTAAGTACAAGTTTCAAAAATATTTAAAAAGCCATGATATTATCCATGATTTAAATGAGTATACAATTAATTATAGCATTTATATAGATACCAATAATACAGAAGCAAAAGGTATAATGTTACCCCTGAAAACTAATATTGTTAAGTTTTTACAATCACCTGGTGTACTTTTATCAATGAAAAAAAATGAGGAAACTATAAAAAGTAATAGTATTTCTAATGTTATCCAGGGATCGGTTTGGATAGAAAAAATGAATAGTTTTAAACAAAAAAATGTTATTCCATATATTTTATACCAAGATGACGTCGAAATTAACAATCCTCTTGGGTCAAAATCAGACATACATAAAATATCAGCTGTGTATTTAAGTTTCCCTTTATTGTCTCACTGTCAGATATCGAAGTTAGACTACATTCTTGTTTGTTGTTTAACTAAAACCAATGATATACGCCATGGCTATTACAGAAATTGGAAGCCCTTAATACAAGTCCTTAAGTTTTGAAGAAGAAGGATTAACTATTCAAGTAAATAACAAAGATCAACAAAGTAGTATTATCAAATATAACTGAAGATAGTTTAGGGCTTAATGGTTTATTAGGTTTTGTGAAGTCGTTTTCAATCAATTATTATTGTAGAATATGTGTGGCGAACAAAACTGCTATGAAAGAAATGACTAGTGAAGATACCTCACTATTTAGTACTGAAGAAGATGTAAATACTCCTTCATTAACAGGCATCAAAGAGCTCTGTGTCTTTAAAATTCCATTAATTCATTTAAAGTCGTTGATAATGTAACATGCGACTTAATGCATGACAATGATAAGGTAAGTATTTGCCACTTCGAAATTTGCAGTATTCTTTATTACTTAATTTTTGAAGAAAAAAAATTCTTTACTTTATTTGACTTAAATAACAGAAAATCCTTATTTGATTACGGAGAATATGCAAATAATAAGTTTACAGATATAACTACGAAGCAATTGTCTAGTTAAAAGTTAAAAATTCAGCTACTCAAATGAAAACATTTGTACAATTTCTTCCTTTAATAATTGGTGACTAAGTGCCGCCACAAGATGAAATATGGAAACTTTTATTAGTTCTTTTAAAGCTTATTGAAGCTATTTCACAACCAAGTTTTGATGACAGCAGCTTATTAGTATTAAAAAATATTATAGAAGAACATCACACAAGTATTACATTAATGTGCTTGAAACAAATCTTATTCCGAAACACCACTTCATTAACACATTACCCTACTGTCATTAAAAAAACTGGGTCCAATAATACGATTATGGGTTATGCGTTTTGACTTTGAGGCGAAACATAAGCAGTTGAAGCAATATTGCAGTATGTGCTGTTCGAGAAAAAATATTTTATTAAGTTTGGGTACAAAATAAAATTATAATTTTGCGAAATGCAATTATTATAAATCGAAGAATTAATTAATAAGCACTAATTTTATTTTTGAATAAGGAATACAAATTGATTTTAGAAAAAATGAAGTATTTACTAAACTTATTTTCAAAAATGATGAACTTAGAGAAGCTTTTAAAAACATGTGGTATCTTCAAAAGATTAAAGTAAGCGGTACAAATTTTCGAATTGGAAATATTTTAGTTTATTTCATAGCAGTTTTAGTTAATGTTAAGTACTGTAGTGAACATTTGTAAAGTTATATTTTAGATGACAAAAGCATTTTTATGGACGTTTTCAGTATCATAAACTGCTATGAGATTAAGTATGCTCCAATGCATCTGATTAGATTACCTATAGTAAATGTTACTTTTAAATTAGATCTTCCATTTATGTAATAATAACCGCAATAGAGTTATTTACTAAATACTAAGTGTTATATGTATGATCAAAATTTATGAAAAATATATATAGGTTTTTCAAGAATGTATATATTTTATTATCAAAACCCTGAATCAATACTTAAAGGCTATCGTCACGTCACTATGTACAAAATATAAATTGTGTTCAACGAAAATACGCGAATGAATAAGCATGTGACATCAACGTGAATTTTCATACTGTATTAGTGTATTCTATTTAGATGAACAAAATCCATACTGTGAAATTTGACTCTATATGAATGAATTCATACTGATATATTATCAACCATCGAAATCACTCGAGATGGTAACAACCCAATAAAATTAAATACTCCAAAATGGAGCTTACCAGTATAGTGAACAAGTTTAATTATATTTAATTACTCCAAAATGGAGCTAAAAAATAATCCAAACAAATATAACTAATTTTCTAAAAGTTTTAACTACATAACCCAATTTAAAAAAAAAATAAAAAATAAAAAAAAACTACAACTATAATATAAATCAGCACGGACGGGCGGCGTCGTTAACACAACCTCACATTAGTGAGGGTCGAGCCAGGGAGAGAAAACTCCAGCTTCCAATTAGTGGAGCCCAAAGTTTTGTCTCCAAACCAATAATGAAGAAGAAGAAGAAGAACCATAGAAATTGGATTATTTGGTTTCTGGAATAATTTTTTTTATAAACGATATAATTTGTTTCTTTGATTTATAAGATTTAGTTTATTAATTTATTCCTTCGAATTTTAGAATTAATTTCGGAATAATTAAAAATTTATTTATATGATTTTTGTAGTAGCTGTATGGAAATCAATGTAATTTGTGTCTAAAATTGTTTCTAAAATTTCTAGAATCAATCGAGAAAATTATATAATTTATTTTTATTGAAAAGCGATTACCTATCTCAAAATCATATATCAGATTTATAAAGATCATTTAATATAATTTAAAAATATAAAGATAATAGATAATCCTAGACGAGTTTATATAATATTATATAAAGTTTTTTTTTCAGTGCACGAGGAAGTTGCAAGACCGGAAATTTAACGATGTAAGGTAGAAACAACCCCAAAAGCATTTCCAGACAGTACAAAAACAAAAAAGGAACGGGGAACTTTCAAGTAGGACCACGTAGCAATCTAGAGTTGATAATGCCTCCTTACTGTATTAAATGTCAGGAATATAGACATGAGATATCCAATTGCCAAATCCATCGCGTCAGAGTGACCAACTGTGCAGCTAGCATTCAAGATAAATTCCATTCAGGAAGGGAGGGGCCATATCGGCATACCTCTTTCGTTATAATAAAAACACAACTCACCTGAAATCCTCTTCGAAGTAGGTTTTGTGTTTTACTTCCAGCACAGTTAGATGTATGCGATCTGCTCTTATTATCTTTCTAATCACCTGTTGTAGAAGTTGGCATATCTTCATTTAGAGGTGTCATATCTTTCCTCAGTTTTACCACAGATGAAACTGATTCTGTATTTTCTATCTTAAGACTGTTTATGAACAATCTTTTCACTTTTTTTTTTTTTGCAGTAAGTTTTCTTTTAATTGCATTAATACTACAATCTGCAATTGATTTACTCTTATAAATAAATTCTTTATACAAAACTCCAATCTTACCATAAATTTTAGCTTGATTATAAGCAAAAGGACTATTTGATAAATCTTTCAATAGTTTAGAATACAATCTTCCTATGTCACGACTAATTTCATTGTGCTGTTCCAAATATTTTATAATGGCTGATGATGTAATTTTGATGGGATAAGTAGAACTCTTTTCATATAAATAATTTGTAGCCTGAAATTTTTGGAGGAAAACTAATTAAATAAAAAATGCAAACTCTTATTGGGTGGTACCCTACGAGGAGGTAATTTATCAAAGAAATACTTTCAGATGTTTTTTTCTGAAATAAACTAATGTCAATTTATTTTCTAAGCCTACTTTTCCTTTAGATATAAGAAAATAAAATTTCTCCCACTGACATATATAACATGGACTGCCTGATTTTCTATTTCATATGGGTCAACTTTTGTTGGGAGGGGTGTGACAATTATCTTAATTTCAAGTTTTACTTTAGCTTTAATATTCATATTAAAAGTTCAGCAAATTACAGATGCATTCGAAATTATTTCTATTCTTGGAAATTTATCTCCTATAACTTCAAGAATTCCTTAAACTCGATTTTTAAGGAAATAAAATTAAACAATTTTTGTTTGCCTATCCCTAAAAGTAGCTATGGGGAACAGAGAAAGGATTATAAGTACAGTATAGCCATCTATTTCTATTCTATATATTCATTTTAGAAAACCACTGAACTGAATCTGGACAATGGTGGATTTTGTATAGAACTTATTATTTCAAGTTCAGCGGAATAAAGTAATTATACCAAAAAGAGACAACTATGGAAAAGTGATCCCATAATAATGTCAAATAATGTAAGCAATTTCAGTAGTGTCAGCAGTCCATTTTATATATGTCAGTGATTTATCCTAGTTTTTACAGAGCCATTTTCTACGTAACTTACATACTCATTTTACATATAAAAACTTTCATTAAGCTTATTTTAATAAAACATATTCTAATCTGCTAGTAAAGATTAGTTGTAATCTGTATCATTTAAATTAATTAAAATATTCTAACTTTAAACTTTAAAAATGTTAAAATAAACGCCAATAAAATGTTTCACAAAAAAAAAATATTGTATTATTTTCTTAAATAACATAAATAGAAGGGTAGCATTTGGGAAGGTTAGGAGCCATGTTTAAGAATATATTTTCCTGTATGGATAGTAGTTTAAGCTCTATAGTATATAAAAAAAATGGCTAATCACTTTTTGCAGAATCCGACCAGCATCCACACATGGATTTATAATACATATGGCTTGGGAAGTATTTCTCGACGGTTTTAAATGAAGGCATGAACTTTATACATGGTGTTTCCACTTAGGTGGTCCATAGAGCAGGAGGTGATAGTACTCACCTAAAAAAACAAAAAATTGTATGGCATGGGGGTTTCGGAGTTAAAGTTAAGTGAAAAAAATACGTTTTTCGAAAAACACATTGTATCTTAAAAAGTACAAGGTTGTATGGTCACTGCCTAAAGCTGATTGTATGCAGAACTTCATGACTTCTCGAACGATTCCTCAAACAGCCCCGTACTCCTCTCCCCTAAGGATTTATGGTGGTCTAAACAAAAATTTCGTATTTTCTTTACTTGTTTTTTTACTTTTACCTCTTTTCTTTTACAAAACGGTGGTTAACATAACTTTTTCTTATAAAAAATGTAAACTGTAGACTCTCCTCTTTAATTTGCCTTATAACACCTATGTGCTAGCGTGAACTGTAAATTTATAAAGACCTTTTTTGGTGGAATGGAAATAAAACATTCTTCTGACCAACTGACCCAACTTTCTATGAAAGATTTGTCCACCTTGATCAAATAAGAGATATTGACCAAAGTTGGATGGCGACTCTGATCCGCCCTCTCTGTCCTGTGCTCGTATAGAGTCAGAAAGAATGTGGGATGCGTAGAATTTATCGGTTACTGACAGGGATTGGCGACGTGATGAGGATACGATATGTAATATCTCTGAGGAACGGTTTTTGCGGGTTGGCTATAAGCTCACACACAGAGAGTTCATTTGTCAGACTCGGTATTAACTGAATTCGATGACATTTTTCCTAATTTCCAATGTACGTTAAAGCTAAGAGCTGGATGTCAACCCACATTTATGCGACCCCGCCCAATTCCATACGCTTTAAGAGGAAAAATTGATTCTGAACTGAGAAAGAACTTGAGAAAATTACTTATTCGAATTGGGGTACGCCGAAAGTACCGGTAATTAAGAAAAATTGGGATATTCGACTTTATGCGGATTATAAGGTCACTATTAATAAGGAGATAGAGAATGACAACTATCCAAAACTCGATACATATTGTATGAAAAACATCTCAAAAAAGTGTAAGAAAAAAAAGTGAAATCACAATTAGATAGAGAACATATGTAGGTATTGCTCTTGTGCACAGAATTTCGAAATTCTTATTCAAAAGTACCTTTTATGATTGTTAAAGTTGCACATTTCGAATTCGAATAACTTGCGTTTGAATCGTACGATTTTTAAATTATAGCACTTTTTTGAAAACTCTTCTTATTCTACACCTGCATTTTTAGTCTCAGTTCATTTTGAGTTTTGGGTAGGGAGGAAAACATCACGCCTACTTTTTCCGATATTAACATTAACTCGAGTAATGGAGTAGGTGGATGAAATTTTTGTACCTTATAGATCCTTCGATGGTCTATCTTTTGGTTTTCGAAAATATTCGAAATTCGAAATATATTTCGAAATTGACGGGGTTCAAGCTTTCAGATGACCATTTTTCACATTTTTCCTTATTTCTCCACTTCCTAAAGGTCTATCGGGATTTTTGAAGATCTATTTGAAAGCCTATGGGCTGGGCTAAAATATCAGAAATTAAGAAAAACAATTTTTTTCGAAACGGGCGGAAAAGGGGGAAATAGGGTTTCATCCCGTAAAATCCAGCTAGATTCCGTAATTCTTTTCACAGGAGGATGACATTTTTTACCTGAATTGAGCTCACAATTTCCCATAGCATGATGGTATATTTTTTCGAATTTCGAAAAAAAATTATACCAAACTGATGATTTTCGAAAAAAGGTAAGGGTTACTTGCGCGGCTATTATAAGTGAAATTCTAACTCTTCTGGGTCGAGTGGGGTATCGTTGGAAAGAGGACAATTCAAAATTTATTTATGTTATATACAAACATTAATAATCATCATCGTCACTCCAATAAGATAATGCAACACACGTCAGTTCATATTGACTCCACACAGAGAGTTCATTTGTCGGACTCGGCAAGTCTTGTTCCAACCGTCAAGCAAGACACATGTTATTAGTCTTCAACAATAGTAAAACTCAAGCATTTTATATATCTATGAATAAATATTGTTATATCTTACATTCGAGTCAAAAATTTATTTATCCAACTCTACCGAACACAACACTTAGAGTGCTGAAATCTTGCACACGAGCTTTTTAAAAAAAAAAAGTAATATTAAGTTCGAAAGGTTTGAAAATGAAAAAATTATACTAAGTTCGAAAATGGGAAGAATTGGGCAACTCCTTCGTAGGACTGCCATATAAAATTTCAAAATCTATATACTCCGCACTGGTATACCATGCGATATCTAGTTGTTGGGCCATCTGTTGTCTTACTCACATCCTTCACCAGATTTAGTAGTTAACCGAAATGATAATGTGCGACAGTACAGTACCTGTTCAACGAATTAGACGCACATGTGAAAATTCTAAAACTTTAAAGAAATGCTACCTTTTTTCCTCGAAACGATTTCTATGTGATAAGTTTACTTTGCCAAAGGTAATCCCAACACTTTCCTGAAAGATCTATTAGTCAGGAAAATAAGCAATTTACCTGAAAAGAGGTAGAGGCGCAGGTATGCGAATTGTATCCTTATTTTCATTTTCATTCCATATTCAGTCAACCGTGAGTTAAGCAGCCTAAATTGTATTTGTGAGTTTAAATCATTAAGTGCCTTAAAAATCGAAAATACATTATTCTAGTGATTTATTAAAAAAAATTATTAAATTTTTACTGTTTATAGTTTCTTGAGTGTTGAAAACAGACAACATCTAAAAACAAAATTTTTTTTAACATTGGCCTTATAAAAGACAATTGATTTTGGCATTATTGAAAACTAACATGTTTTCTAACCGTGATATAGCAAAAATAGAAAAATATTAGTAACACCCCTATATTCTGCGGATGATCCTAATGCGTACATTGCTATTGCAACTCTTTTTGGTAATAGAATTGATTTTGTGAATTTACCTTACGAGATATCCTAAAATTTTCGTTGAAGAAGTTGTCGTTTTCCACAACATCCTTTTCCCAAAAATTACTGGATCCGCAATGTAAAACGTGAATCGAAAAACAGGACAATTAAAAACTAATTTTCATTATTAACGAACCAACAACCTTCACTCAGACAGTCTTGGTTTTTTTCCATTTTGAAATTTCATTCAATAAAATAGGATTTTCTGAAAATTAAGGATTTTTTTCAAATGTTAATGGCGTATTCTCCTGTAGTAAACACTTTCCTCAATATAACTTTATTTATACAGGTTATATTCTTTATACGGCTAATTTCGCACACAGATATTATTTTGAAAACATTTGTGATAATTTTTTTGATTGTTTATTATAGAAAATTCGGAAAAGAATCAGACAGACTAATTCCACTGACAATACAGTTTACGTTTAGACAAGACGTATGCCAATCAAAATCATCTCAGAGGTAGTGAAAACACCTGACAGTGATTTCGATGTAGTGAAAACGCCCTATTAGAGTCGATAGTGGGTAACCTAAGAATTTATAGCAAACAGGAATGGGTGAGTCGTATATAGTTCGTGTACTTCAGCGTAATTTTTAGGAGTAGAGCATCATACATAGGAGTAAGTGAGATGCCGAAAGGGTTCTATTGTCAAAACTGGAGATTGATTGTCAAATGTGCTTTTGTTTTGAGAACAGGCTTACTCAATTTAAAATTCTTTCACGAAATTTAACAAAAATACGGAATCAGTTTATTTTTCAAATCTATTTATCTTTGAAGTTTATTTAGTGCCACCAGTGCCTGTTAAAATCTTCATATCAATTAAGAAAACAGAAATGAAGTGTTCGGTCAGTGCTTGCAAATATAAATCGGATTATAAACTAGGGAAATCTTGTTTCAGGTAAGTGCACTATGTAAATTATCTTTTTTGTTAATAGAAGGAAAGATTTATATAAATTAAATATGTAAATTATTTCAAAATAAAGTAGAAAAAGAACCTTTTTTACGGCAGTTGCTTTAGAATAGGGACGGCGTGTAAATATATACATGTAAAACATGGACTACCAACATAACCAGAGTTCATTACTCAAAATCTGGCTTATCATCCTTATCATTCCTGTTTGCTATATATTCTAAGTGGGTAACTCGTTCAAATTCAACTGAATATGAGATAAAATCATATATAGTGATTTCAATGGATTCAACTTCACTTGGTTGGTATGCTTTCAAAATGTGAACGTTTACATCACTAACAACTTTCGGCAAATAGTTTATAAATATGCTAAACAATAAAGTCTCGGAACTGATCCTTGTGGCACCCCACAAGATAGTAAGAGAGGACTAGATATTATATTTTTAACCCTGACCTGCTGCCATCTATCTGTCAGAAAGCTTTACATCAAGAGGGTTGTAGGGGCGGAAAAATCAAATAGAGAAATCAGTTTAACTATAGAAAATGATAATGGTCAACACTGTTGAAGGCCTTGAAAAAACTCAAAAGTACCACAATGCTGACAAGATTCATTGTGTAGCCCTCATCAAGAGTAATTCACAGCCTTGTTGTTGCCAGAAGTCCGACTATACCACTGTAAAAAGCCTTTTATGTTCTAAGTATACTTGGATATGTCCAGATATTAATCTTACCAGGACCTTGCACAGAAAACACAGAATACTAATAGGATGAAGGTCATTCATGTATGCAGGTGAAGTCTTTTTCGGTGAAGCTAACACGGTTGCTATTTTCTACATATGCACGGAAATGTGGAAAAAGTAAAACAGAAATTAATTGAAAAGAAGTATAAAATGTGTTACAACAGGTTTGTGTATGTATGTCCTCAAAATTTCATGCACAATCTATAACGCGTTGAATAGACTTTGACTACACATCTGCTCAACTATAGTACTTCCAATTGTCAACCTATTGGTAAAAATAGTCTGCTAGCTGTTATTTTCGTATTTAATGTATGAGTCTAGTTTATGTATAATTTAATCCTCAGTGACATTTTTAATACCAATTAATAAATTTATAGCAGTTACTTCTTGACCAATAAAACCTCGAGAATAACTATCAATATAAGGTCGGAAAGGTTTAAAGCATTTCTAATCTGACACATACTCCTAAAAGTTAAAAAGACGACAGTAAAGCGAGTAGAAAATCAATAAATTCATAATAAAAGTGGGCAATAACTTATGTAAATCCTACTTTCGTGTGCACACTAAATTAGCTATGCAAATATATGTCGTTAGAAAAAAAAATACATTTTCATTAAATGTAGTCAAAATCCAGCAACCACGCATACATTCTTAACATTTTTACGTATATTTTATATATAGTTACAAAGCCCAGCAGAATAGTAATAAATGCGGGAGCGACTAAAACTTTGCTGTCATAATAACACTGTTGGGAATCATTGACAGGGTTTCACTTGCTATACTTAAATAGAGGGCGAAATTCCCTGCCTTCATAATATACAAGAAGGAATTTTCGTGAAATATTTCCACAAAATTACCATATCTCCAGAACAGAACACAGCCACCCACACACCGCTCTTCATCTCCTTATTAATATTTTACGTAAGCGTGTGTAAAGACAACTCTTTTGTGACTGAATTTGGTGCACATATCTCATTTAAAGATGATAATGGCTCATATTCCCTGATCCTGAGAGCTTTTCGTATTGTTGTTATTGTGTTGTTTGGTGACATGAATATTAGAGAGCATCATCCCACTTCTGCCACCGTTGTTTATAGTTACATTAATTATGTGCTCTGATGGTGCGGTTAAAAACATACCTACATACTTAGATATGAGGGAGGATGATGATGCCGGGATGTGTTGTAGAAGAAAATTTTCAAAACAGGATTTAATCTGATATTGTCCTTCTGCTATCACACCGCGCTCGTTTTTATAGTAGTTGACGTCGCGTTGTTTCGTTGTCATCCTGTTTCGCTTTCGAGGAATTTATTATTGTACGCTGGCTACGCTAGCTAAATGGCTAGAGAAATCTTGGCAAATGTTTCGTAATACGGTTCCCTTAGGTCATGAACTTATTGTCTTGCCGAGTTGAGAGTTGTATGTAGGTTGTATAGGGCTTTATCTATGTTTACTGTAGTCTACCTACTGCCGTTGTAGCTTCAAAAATAAATGAATGTTTTTTTGGTGTTTTTTTGTTGTTGTTGTTTTGTTTTTAAATTCCATTCACTTTGAATTTATTTGTGCTTTAATCCTAGGAAGCTTTAAGGCGGCTAAGATTTGTGCAAACATCTTTGCAATGGCTTAATAACATTCGGATGAGTGTAGTATAGTGTAATCGAGGTTGAGCATTTCAAAGAAAATTAACAGCTCCATCTATTAGCGTTATAGCTTCATTATCTCAGTTAATTAACCCATTTCTAAATGGAAGCTTGTGAAAAGGGTTGCTATGAAAATTAATTGTTTTATTTTGAAACGCTTTTGTGATATCTTACGATGAGAAGGAATTTTTTGTTGTTATTTTTATTTTACGATAGTTCGTACTTTGAAATTTCTAATTATGGGATTATTTCATGAAAAGAATTTCAACAATTACACGATATCATAAGAGCTGAGTAATATGTATGAACAAAATGTGTATCGGCACAATTATTCTTGTATATAGCTGTATTACATAAATGATATATAAGGACGTTCGGATTGGTCACTGTGTAGACTGTAAATGCAAATACACCTCAATTATTTATATATATTGGTGCTCCTACGAAAGGTGTAATCAGAATTATCATCGTGCAAGCTTCCTTCAGTTAACGTCATTCACCAAATTACAGATAGATTTTTTCTGATAGTGTTGGTTGCAGTTCTTATGTATTATCATATACATAAGCTGAAATCATTCCAATTTAAGGACTTTTAGGTCCTTCTTACTACCATCATAGATCACTTGTATCATCAGGGTTTCCTTGATCGTTTTCAAAAATTCATCCAAAATCACAATACGGCTGCTTGCAGTATACTCTGTTTTCCCAAAACTAATCCACTTGGATACTTCCAATTTACTCTAACCTGACTCCATTGTTATTAGATATCTAACAATGGAGTCAAGTTAGACGGAGTTCAGCGTTTCTCTTCAATCTTCATGAGTAATTTGGAAGTATTCAAGTAAGCACGAGCAGAAGAAAAAAAGCATAACATAATATATGGTAAAGCTAGAGGCAAATTTTAAAAAGGTGAAGAAGTAAAAAATGCAGACATTGTGCTCGTTGGTTTGCATTTTTTCACTTTTCTTCATTTTTTAATATTTGATTTGACTGGAAAAAAAGAAGACAGTATCCGGGCAACAATAAGAGTAACTCAATGAGATAAAGAGACGGAAGGGATTATATTTTAGTCTCCAGTAGTAAATGATGGTGAGATAAGTTTCCGCCTAAAGCAAAACCCCAAAGCAACTCAGATGGCAGTTACGAAATCGGTACGAGAACCTTTGCGAATGTGGAACGGATTTGAGATTCACAGGAAGAAACCAGTAACTCCAGAGCCACAACCCAATCTGATCCTTCACTAATAACTTGTTATAAACTCAACATAAGCAGGCTCAACAATGAGCTTAATAAATAAGAGGAAAAAAAAAAAACAACCCTGCTGATGTAAAGGAACTAGTGAAAAAAACAGTTTTCAGGAGAATAAAAATTATATCAGTTATCAACACGCAAGACCATTTAAGAAAATAATGTATTTATGGTGAACTCGATGACTTCTATGATGCTCAGCAAATTATCGAAGTCAAAACGGCTCTTAGGAATGTATGTGTACGTGTATTGAGAAATGTACAGGAACAATGTAATCATCCAAATGTAAAAAGTTGTCAGTGATTGGGACAAATTACCTACCAGCTATACAACATCACCTATACAGATGTGGCGACGCGTCAATATCCTATCACCACCTCTCTGAAAACGTGACTAACCAACATGTACATCGGGCAATTTTATCCGTCGAAATGTCTAACTATTAATACTTCGGTGAGCCTAGAAAGCGGTAATTAAGTAGGCGCGGTTTTTGAATAAAAAATATTTTTGTAAACAAGAGAATCAGTCTATTGTCAGAATTCAAGCTATCAAGTTAGAAGAGATTTAAAATAATTTTGTTTGTGTAAAATTTCTATAAGGATTTTTTTTTTGTAACGTTTGTCCTTTCGAAGAGAGGCTAAAAAAAAGGAAAACTCTGAAGAGGAGCACAATAAATTATCGAAGACCTCTTTTTGGAATTCAACAGCATTGTTTGATTTGAAGACTGATGCGGCTGTTAATGTTTATGTTCGCCGATGGGCGGAAACATATTACTTTTCTTTTGCAGATATAGATCCTGTAAGACACCAGTAAAACGGAAGCGATTTTGCTCTATACGGTAACCGCTGCGATTGCAGAACATAGGACCAATCAGACGTTTCACGTCTCTACCTCAGAACTGCGAGTTGATCATCCTCATACCTACGCCTATCAATAGATCCATAGGAAATGAGCTGCGACCATATGGGCATAGGGCCCATGGGTTCATTTGCTTTGTTCCATTGACGTGAGGCATCTCTGTCGAGAAGTTTCATGAGATATACATCATGGCATCCTTGTTTGCTTTTATGTTTATTACAGCGCATCTCGACACGTTCGCTTTTCAAAACTCGTCGACTTCTAATTCAAGAAGCGCACTGGGAGCACTCTAGTGCCATAACCAAACTTCACGCTATTTCCGACTTGGACTAATCAGTGCATTCATAAGTAGTGTTTTCGGTATAGATATTTAGGACACCAACTCCGTCAAGAACGCTCAGAGTAGCAAGGACTCAAAACCTGCATATCGGATTGAAAGCAACACTCCTTATCCCAGTTGAATATCTTCGAACGAAAGAAGATATTTTAGTGAGCTCCTATCATCTCTATATTGGACACTCACTAAACAGATACCTCAAATGCGAGAAAATATACGAGCCATATAACTGTGAATGGAGGGACGAAGGCTTAGTTGGTATCTACAGTCCAAAACCAAATTCCACTATAAAACTACATGACGACCATACCGACAATTTATGTATAAAAGTAAAGAAGTTATTCTTTAGCTGCGATCCTTTCACTCTCATAGAAACGTATAGTTATATACCTGAAAATTTACTCAGATCATAAGTTAAATTTGGCAACAAGTGAAAACCGGTCAATTTGTAGAATCGTAACATACAATTCTACTTTTTTTTTTACCATTTGACATGATCGCTGTTGTCCTATAAGAAATTCAATAAATTTCACAAATCAAAATAAAAGCTATCAACACTGATCCCTTTTGCCACTTAACAGGATTTTTTTTTATTTCATAAAAGAGCTTTGACGCATATCTATAACACGTGCCTGACTACCTCTCAGTTTCCTGCTGCTTAATAGAATCCAATCCCAAATAATAAAATGCTTATTATCTCCCTGGCAATCTGGATTTCAACAGGGACATAGCTGTGAAATTGTTCTTTTAAAAGTCATTTCCAATATCAATGAAGCACTTGATACTTACCCATACTTAAATTTCTAGACTTTAGTAAAACCGTCGATACTGTGGACCATATTAAAAAATTTGAAAACTTCCTATCCTCCAGACATCAAGCGGTAAAAGTAGGTGACTATTTGTCCACTTTTCGTCTTAATTGTTGTGGCGTACCTCAGGGCTCCATCCTTGGACCAGTTACTGTAGCTGGTGGTAATTCTGTCGCTTCTAGCTTTAGTTTCAGGTTTATTGATGTGGACGAGCTTATCAGAGGAATTTGCTTTATCAAATCAAATGCCATGGGTCCAAATCTAATGAAACTCATACTCCCTTTTATTTTGAGTCTTCTTCAGCTAATTTTTAATCACTGTCCCTGGTTTATGAAAAACCGCTAACGTACTTTTCATTCCAAAGAAGTCTTCTCCGATGACCCCCAGTGATTTCCGACCCGTAAGTTTACTGTGTTTCCCAGCTAAGGTGCTTGAGAAGTTAATGTACTGGCAAAAGCAAGATTATCTGAAGCGTTTGATAGTGTCAACCATAGCAAACTTTTGTGTAAGCTCTGTTCTCCGATTGATTTTTAACTTCCATTCTCATAGGTTTCATCGTCTGATATACTTCCATTAGTTTGCGGCATACCCCAGGGATCTGCTCTTGGTCTTCTCCTGTTTAGTTCCGAAAGTTTTACAAGATGTACTCATATACATATATGTATGCAAATGATGTGCAGTTGGGCTTATGGAAGATTGTGTAGAGCGTATTAACAGAAATTTGGATAGGAATTTGCAGTGGTCCATATCGAACGCATTAAAACTAAATGCTGGAAAGTCACAGTGCATGGTTAGGGCTTCAAAGATCAACTGTATCTTCCCTATGTTTGATTAGGTGGGAATATCTTGCGATATGTCGATAAAATACGTAATGTTGTGACCACATTAATGCTTACTTGTTTCAAATATACTTTGATTCACGTCACCTGTGGTTATTTGGCAGCATTGTAAGTGTTAATATGCGTCTAAAGCTGATAAAAACTCTCCTCCTACCGCATTTCTCTAGTGGACGACTAGTCTTCAGTCGTGTGAACACTGTTCGCCGCAGGAAACTAGATGTGGCATTTAATGACTGTATAAGATTCATTTAAATTCATCCAAAGGAAATAATCAGACACTTAAATTACATTATAAAAACCACAAACTGCATTATAAAAATTTCAAAAATCACATTTTTCATAATTTTTTCATTAATAACATACATCAACTGCCAAAATTGCAAGTTCAATTGTGAAGTTCTAGAGACTATGCATATCTGCTTTATCCACTTATCAATTACACTCCAATATATCCAAAATTAAGAGGTTAAGTTTAGTAATCTCTTATATTATATTTTATCTTAAAATCCTTAGATTGGGTTACTTTAAAAAATAAAATCAATTTCGCAAGTATTCCCATTTTCAATTTAAATTCCATTATAAGCCAATCTGCACGCGCCTCTTTTAATCCAATTGCTTGGATTCGAATTTTCAGCAATTCGAAATTATCAGGTTGTGAATGTATTTGTCCCATCTATATCCTGGTCTCAGTGAATAGACAGACCAAACGACAAAACTTTTGTAGATACAGAAAAACAATTGACAAGCCTCCACTTGGGAAAATCAATTTCAGAAAAAAATTGTTCCTATCTCGAAAATTGCGTTATCTTCTGTTTGCAGAACTTTTGCTCCTTTTGTATATTCGCTTTTTCTATGTAGTTGTGTTTTTCCATAACCCAATTTAGAGTTTTTTTTTTTTTGTTCCTCTTCCGGAAGAAGAAGCATCATTTCAAACTTATTATGGAATACGAATTGAAAGTTTGCACCTTATAACAAATAAGAGAAGTTAGGAATGGCGGGGGGGGGGGGGGGGGGGCGGGGGGGGGGGGGGCGGGAGCAGTAGAATAAAAGGGGATAAAGTGGAACTCGAAAAAATCAATAAAATAGGTCTCGCGAGAATATTTAAAATGAAATTTCCAATGTGAAAAAATTAAATTTAGCTATGCATACGATATTACCATCAGGGAGTCATCGTGAAGTTAGTTGGAGGAAATTATCAAGGGAGGATGTGAAAACAGCTATTGCTCTAGCATATTGATTTATAGAGCAATAAATAATTTGCAGAGACGTATTTTCAAAACGATTGTACAAAGCTTATTCCATAAATAAACAATGGAAAATTAAAA
Source organism: Dioctria rufipes (assembly GCA_963924295.1). NCBI lineage: Eukaryota > Metazoa > Arthropoda > Insecta > Diptera > Asilidae > Dioctria > Dioctria rufipes. The sequence continues at coordinate 39,865,378 of OZ002744.1, read as the reverse complement.
TGCAGCTTAGAGTGGCTTTTAGGTTTTCATGTGTTGTGCTGCAATGAGTTATAAATCAATTTAAAACAGAATTTCATAATAAAATTATTCTGGGAAATGAGAAAATTAATTAAAACATTTCAGTTAATTCAGGTCATTGAATTTTGTACTAGTTTATAAAAAAAAAAAATCGAAATTCACAATTTGAGTTGTAGGTACGTTGAAAAGATCCCGCACGCCGTCTGGTGGTAGCTTATTCAAACGAAACAATTTTTTTTTCGAAAATAGCACTGTTACAAAAAAAAATAAACTCGATATACTTTGAGTGTAGGTTGTAGGTCTATCGGAATTAAAAGTTGTTTCCATGGGCGTAACTAGGATTTTGGCTGGGGGGGGGGGGGGGATGTCAAGGTCCTCCAACTTTGTACATAAGCTTTAACAATTTGCTTGCGTATTATACCAGCTCATGGGTATACCCTATTGACCGCCATTTTTTTTATCCATTGCTAATAATTTGAATTGCGAATTGGTGATTTGAGTGAAAGTGCATTCTTTTCTTTAATCTCAATGAATCCAAGCAACACTCATATATTCCATACACTCTACACCAAACATAAGTCGTGATTTCGACTTTTTTTAATCACAGGAAGTAGTGTTTCTGTGAAAAATAAAATAAAATTTGCATAATTTAAAAAAATAAAATAAAAGAAAGTGGTGTCGTTTGATTAACAGAGACCTTTGTTTTCCACTTCCTCTCCATTCCTTCTATATAATATAATAAATAAGGCAGAATCTTCAAGTTTTATACACGAAACTGATTATAGTGATGCCCTGCCTATTGCCCAATATTTATTCTAAGTGCAAGTACCAACACCAGGACTTGGATTTAAAATCTTTTAAATACATACCCGACCTGAGTAAATTAGGAATCACCTTATACTGGATGGATGAAAAAATTACCAAACTTGTTTTATTGCAAATGTGTATTAAATTCTCGATTTATGTTTTCGTAAACTAAATTCTTAAAGTAACCCCATAAATAACAAGTAAAAAAGCTAGAATTGGTCTAAGACCAATTCTTATGATACCCTAGATGAATGCCCGTATGAAATTTCGTATTGTCACCCTTCTGTGCAAGTTTGATTTTTATAGTGGTTTTTCGCATATATTTCTTGAACGGTTTGTCGGACAGAAAAAATGATTATAACCAATTTTATTGGATTTCGTATTCTGAAGAAGTTTTTAGTACAATAAAAATGTATTGGACTGATCATTTTCAAAGTATACGTAAAAAACCTAAATTTTTATATGGCAACACTAAGAAGGAGTTGCCTGATTTAGTCCATTTTTGAAATTTTATTTGCTGGTACAATGAAAAGATAATGTACCAAATTTCAGCTCTTTATATCGATGCGTTCAGGCAGTGTCCAAATATATAGTGGAAGACGAAAGTTTTGTATGGCAACCCCACGAAGGAGTGCCCGATTTGTCTCATTTTCGAACTTAGTTTTACTTTTATTTTAATGTCCGTGTACAAAATTTCAGCTCTCTAAGTATACGCGTTCTGGAGTTATCGTGCGCACAGACGGACGGACGGGCGGACATGCAAAAATCAAAATAACTTTTAATATTATGCGTGGGTGTCCAATCCATTTGCTCTACCATCATTATTTCGAGGTGTTACAAACGGAATGACAAACTTAGTATACCCCATAGATTTCATCTAGGGTATAAAAATCACTACGTTTAAGATATGATGAGTTTAAGAAATATAATCCCGCGCCAAATACATATTTCTGGGAAATTATTAGTCAGCCAACCCCGAAATTGACAACTGTAACTGCACACTTACCGGCATAACACGAACCGGCATGGACATGCATCGACCGGCACCAGCATTTCTTGTGCACATATAACGGCATAAAACTGAAAGGAAGCTTTCAATTAAGGCAAATATCGAGAAAAAACTATAGAAAAGTGATCCCATGTAAGATTCGAAACTAGACCAGCAACTGACAAATGCCGGTCTGGTTTCTAGCCACCGATTGCGACCGGCAATGAAGTTTTCGTTACGTACCAGTATATGCCGGTACCGATTGATGTGAACTAGCTAACTTGCTTTCATACAAAAATATTTGGCCTGCTGTGCCGGTTCGTGCTGTACCGGTAAGTGTGCAGCGACCTAAATTCACATCAACCGGCAGATACCGGCACGTAACAGAAACTTCATTGCCGGTCGCTATCAATGTTTAGAAACCAGACCGGCATTTGTCGGTTGCTGGTCTAGTTACGAAGTTAGCGTGGGATCACTTTTCTATAGTTTTCTCGCGATACCTGCCTTAATTGAAAGTTTCCTTTCCATTTTATTTCGTTATACAGGGTGTCCCGTAAGTAGTGTCATATCCTTTATATCGAGTTTTGCAAAATTAGTAAAGAGTGATAGAATTGAGAGGAAACCACTGATTTATCTTCTTCTTTTAATTTTCTGAAATTTGACATTATACAACCAGCTTGAAACATAACTAATTTCTGGTCAAATAGAACCTACTTTTTACCAAAGGCTATGGATATGTCATACTTAAACGAGCAAACAATTGTATGGGTGGGGGAATCCTTACGGTTTCCGAGATAACTGGGAGGGTGGGGGGAGCCAAAGGAATGGAAGTGGGATGGGGGATGGGTTAACTACTATATGAGAAAAGAATGAAGAAACACGGAGCAGAGGGAGTGAAGTTATGAAGAAAAGAGTGGAGCAATGTCTGGATTTTATTTTTGAATTTTTCCATTTTCCATTTCCCTTTAAAGAGAGGGGAGAGGGATGGTCCTATTAGCATGAAATAAATTGTGAAAAATGGCAGACATCTCAAGGATTAATATGGATTAACATGTTGGAATAAGTTGAAGAAAGTCGCGAGAGGTGCCATAAGTTAGCAAAAATGTGGATTCAGCAATTCAAAAATAACGGTGTTTGGCGCCAAATTGACGGAAAGGTGAGGTGGATTGACGATTATTGTTGCGATTAATTCCCTGTCGCACTAATCACTGTATGCAGTGAAAAGCCTTTCGCCGGGATTGATAACTACCAGTAGGTTTAGGATGGCGTCTTTTTGGTACATGGTAGTAGATCCGGAACCTAACAAAGGGTTGACGATGGGTCAGGAGATTTTAGGGAGGACCCTATTTTAGATGGTAGGGGCAAAAAACACTGTTTCACCAAATTCGCAAACATATTCTACATCGTTTGGTCATGTCGGATTTTGTCGGACGAACTCGCATTGGGAGGGGGAAGGGAGTAAAGTTTTTTTTTGAATATCTTTGTAAGTTACTGGGGGATTTTGATTTTTAATAGCTTAACGGAAACGCTTCATAGCCTGCTAACTTCTGTATGAAATTAACATTTAGGGTTGCCATACAGACCAAGTTAGTTCAAACTCGAAAGTACCAAATTTTCGCCCATACAAATGGTGTTTTCGTTTGATCCCTCTAGATCTTATAGATCACCCTTCACCTTCTAAACGTTACACCCTATGATGATGGTTTAACCTTTGGTAGATAAACAATCGTTGGACCTTTCCAAAAGTCCATAACTTTTTTCCATCCTCTTCTCCATTTTGAAGTTATGGCTCACTAAAAAATTAAAATTTCTACTCGTTTTTTTTATTTATCTACTATTTTTATCAAAAAACACGTCATGTATTTCAATTTTTTCATATTGAATTAAAGAAGCCCAAAACCCGTCATACTCTGAATATAACCCTTTCTGCGTTGTTTGCACTTTTTCTTAAGCATCTCCAAAAACAAGTGCCAGAAAGTAGGCAATTATCTTTTGGAAATGACCTTTTTCAGTCATTTTCGCTGGGTATGCTTAAGAAAAAGTGCAAAAATCACAGAAAGGGTTAAATTTTCGGTACAGAGTGTGATAGGTCACTTTAAAGTTAAGATTTTGGGCATCTTAAATCCAATATGAAAAATTGGTAGTGATGAAATGTTTTTTGATAAACAAAGTAAATAAATAAAAAAAAAACGAACTATAATTCCGAAATTTCAACTTTGTTGAGCCTTAACTTCAAACCGGAGGAGAGGAAAGGAAAAATTTGTAGACTACAGGAAAGGTCCAACAATTATCAATCGAAGAAGTTTTAAATCATCATCACAGGGTGTAACGTTCAGAAGTTGCAGGGTGATTTATAAAAACATACCGAAATATCTTAAAGTCCTATTATCTCAAAAACGTTATAATCACCCCCTCCCCTTCCCCCCATACATACAATTTTTTGCTTGTCTAAGCATGACCTATCCATAGCCTTCGTATATGACACCACTTACGGGACACCCTGTATGTGCACGAAAAATGCTGGTACGGGTATATGCCTGTCTGTGTCGGTTCGTGCTGTGCCGGTAAGTGTACATGGACCTTAATGCGAAGATAGTCATCATGCTAAATATCCATTCTAGATTACCTTGATTGAATGATTGAATGAATGAATGAATGAATGAAAATTTAAAGGAGGGCCATCGAAAAGTCCGGGTAGAATTATTTGAAGGAGCTGCAAATATTTTTCTACAGTCAAAGTATCTTTCATATTTACATACCCAATCAGATGACCTCCTATGAATCCTGACAGAAAGTTATTACTGAATATTTTGCGCAGATTTTCATATGCATCTAAACAAATTTGCTTATTCTGCTTCTAGCGAAAATATTTTATTACTTCATAAAACAAAATCTTATGCTGACGAAGACGCCATGTAATTCAGTTATATATAAACTTCAATTCAAATGTAAACATCCCTTTCAAGTAAGGTCTGTATCCTTTTAACATGTTATGGATGCTGTTGTTCGTTATGGTGATCTTACACAGATACGACGCGAAAGTAGAACTATTTTTTACTATTGAGACATTGCTTTTTGCGTTTCCTGAAACCCTCTCTATTTCTCTTGAAGACTTCTTTGAAGATTCTGCAGATTTTAATTCTTAAAACATGCTCAAGCCATCTAAGTCCTTCAGATCTAACGTACATAACTCTAAATTTCATATAATTCACTGGAAATTTTTTTTTCAATCTCTGAACTGCAGTATACATGGTGTCCGGTAATTAGTGGTGAAAGTCCTTGAAACGCATGATATGGAAATTTAGGACAAGCAGAAAAAAAAATCATTGCTACGTGGATGTCAGATGCGATCTTATCGAGTTACGGTTAATCACCATCTAAATACTTATACCCAGCAAACATTGCAAAGCCAATGCGAATCGCAAAAATATCACAAAGTGACACATAAATTTCGTTAGTTAATTCAAATGAAATATGATAGCGAAACCTCAAGCGAGAGCAAATATTGACAGAACATTGTATCATATATATCCACTTTACCTTTCTTTTTCGACGAAATGTAATTAATTTAAATGTATCCAAAGAGACTATAAATTTACTGTGGTAATAATAGCCTCAGTGATTCGCAAAATAGATTCTTAACCTATGCTTTTAGGTACCGTACTTATCTAATCCAGTCTCCTATAAATGTAGCCTCTCATTTTATCCTTAATGTTAATTAAATATAATTTTAATTGCTCACCTTTTACAATTCACTGATAGTCACAAACACGACAAATTTCTCTCTTCACGCTGAAATGCAAACTCAGAATGGAAAAATAGAACCGAAAATCTAGAAACTGTAAAATTCTTCAGAAGTTCGAGCACAAAACAGCGCATATGCACGTGTTTATGAAAGATAAATAAAAGAGAACAGAAATTATATTCGCTTTCGTTTCGCTTTTATATCGTTTCGATACATAAATAATTTTTAGCTCTGTTACAGTTACTGTCATGTTTCGAATTGTACAGCTCTATTGTCGTTTAACTTTCGCTGTTGCGGACGTCCGCCAAATTGTTTACTGGGTACTTTGTGTTTTGTAAGCCACAGGGTGTACAATTGTCATTACTCACTAGTACATTATTACTTATAGTTAGAATGAGAATAATGAAAATAATTGAAAAAAAAAACTCAGAAATTTTAATTATAAAGCATCACAAATCTACGAGGAAAGAGTTAATTATTCGTTTTCAAAAGATCAAGTAATGCCATATCTACTACATATTAATAGATGTACACACCCTGTGGTATTTACAATAGCGAAAAATTTCTTAAAATACAAACCAAGTGGATGCCCCTTAAAATACAGAGTTGGTCGATAGGTATGTATACGATTCGTATGATTCTCGGTTAGTTAGTGTGAAGTGACGTATAGTGACGAATTAAATATCAAAAACTTATAAGAAATATCTTACGAGTCTGTATGCCTTGGTAGCGACAAAGCAATAAATCGGTGCGTTCGGAATTGATCCCTGTGGTATCCATAGATAAGAGGCAAGACAAGGTCTCAAGTTTTTTCACAATGTGCTTCTCACTTAAATTTAATACGAAAGGAATTACCAATTCTTTTCCACCCCAAAGGATATTCAATCCATAGATAAAACAACGAGATCATTGTACATACATCTATATCTGTACTTTAACCATTTTTTTTTTGTTTTGCTTTCAGTTTGCCATCGCTATATACCTACCGGAAACAAAATGCCATTTTTACAGAAATGAAACCAAGACAACCACAGCACAATCTATTTCTAGAGTTCCATGGTCTGAGCAGGCAAGCAGACATAGACTATTCTTGTTATCCAATTGACTTTCCTTCCGGCAATCTAAAGGCATCTACGGTAATTTAATTCTCGAGCGGAAAATTAAGGAAGAAAAGAGAAAAATCCAGGATGCTGTTAGAGACCGAGTTATATTGCCTTATTTTTGCCTTTTGCTTCCTGTCAGGATTTGTCTCCGATGGTGGAGTCAATATGGTACAAAAAAAAAATCCTTCTATTTCACATCTACCAGTTCAAATATATTCTCTGTAAATTATTCTATGGTTCCATAGGAAGCAAGCTAGCGGATACCGCATTCTCTTGGCAAAGGTAGTTTTGAAGAATTCTCCAGCCATTTGTATTGATTACTTTTATGATATATTCCCAGGGCATGGTACCATACCTGATGATGCCATTCAAGTCACGTTTCTGAAGCGCTTCAACTGTTAAGATCAAGCCGCGCCGTAATATTTTTACATGTACGAGAAATGGTTATGGGACCAGATATTACTCTATATCATTCTCAGACCGATTGGAACTCCCCAGGGTAGATAAGATTTCGAATTTTTCATTCATAGACACAGGTGCAATAATTCACAATCAAATTCAAATTGAGAAATTCATAGGACCTTAGTAAATGTGCTATTAAAATATAACAATACAACATTTTTGTCGTTTTTTTTTTTCAGGTCAGACTACTTGTGTGCTTGTTATTTGTTTGCTATTTTTACCAGCAGTTTCATTGATCTAGAATTGTAAATTGATAATTTTTCATGGATTCCTAATATTCAAACCTAGTGATGGCATTCTTTTACTGAAATGCAGTCATTGGTCTGGAGCGGAAATTGAAAGTACAAAACTTATGATCTTTATGTTGGCCTGGCCTATTTCAGCAGAGCTACGGTAATGCTCAGAGCAGAGAAAAAAGTAGGACATAACAATCCACACAAAACCTTGGACCTTGAGGACCTTGCAGGATACAAATCGCTCATCTCAAAGGATAATCAGGTGAAGGAGATAAAGCAATGTTCGAGCCACATTTAGACTTTGTGTTATAATTACAAATATGCAAGTGTGGTATCCACTTTACATACAGTTCCCTAGTAGGATCCACTTATTTTTTCTACTAATTAACAAATTGAATATATTTACAACTAGCATGTGTCGGAAGAGATTTGACTCACGGATCACTGGTATAAGCTGCTGTAAATAATAGCTCACAACCAGGTGATATTAATAGAAAACTAGCGCGTTCCCGATCACTCAAAATAAATAAAAGCTTATCCTATAGCTGATATCCAGATTCGTAGATCGAGAAATCAATCGCGGCGAGAATAAGAGTGTAAGAATGAAATTGTTAGAGTCTGAAAGGGATAGGAGAAAGAAACAAGAAAGAACTGGACATTTTCTTTACGAAATTCGAAACATTTTGAGATCAGAAAAGGTTGTTTATGTTAATAATTTCTGGTATAATTCATCTAAATATGGTCTTACCCCGCCTTCTTTAAAGTTCGAAATATCGGACCAAACTATAAATTGTTTTTTAAAGTTCAATCTTTATTGCGAGACTTTTTTATATACATGTATTTTTTTTCACTCCAAAACAAGTCCGAAACTCAGTAAAAGAATTTTTTAATTCATCTTCTAGGAAAAGAATAAATCCAAAAATATACACTCCCTTCATATAGCGAAAAAAGACAAGCCTATAACAGGTATAATATCTTACGCATTCTTTCCCGCCACTGTATCAAAAAGATGAGCATGAAACAAGCTTTTTTCAGATATAATTCCATATAAAAGTCTGTCTGAGCCTTCTTCAAAGCACCAAAAGCCATTATGTCTATACAATGAAACATGATGTATATATGGACGGATGGATGGATGAATGAATGCATGAATGGATGAATGGATGGATGGATGGATGTACGAATGGATGGATGTATGGATGGATGGATGAATAGATGGATGGATGGATGAATGTATGGATGGATGGATGGATGGATGGATGGATGAATGGATGGATTGATGGATGGATTGGTGGATGTATGAATGGATGGATGGATGGATAGATGGATGGATGGGTTTATAGCTGGATGAATTAACGAATTGAAAAGAGGCTAAGATCCCTACGACCACGACAAGACTCATCTTTCACCCTCAAGATCTGAGACTTTGCTCCAAGAATCCATCCGGACGCTCTAATGAAATTTACGAATAACCCCACCCCCTTTTTTCCATTATGAAGAAAAATTTTATTCCTATAAATTATGTAGCAATGTTCTGGTACAAAAATGGTATATTACAACATAAAGTTACTTTTAATAAGGAAAACAGTGCTTAATGCCTACTAGTTGCACGATAACGGAATGAAAAAATAGTCAATCAGACCCGAAGGAACTCAGCCTTTGATTTATTTTCAATAAAGTGAAACTGACCAACAAACAGCATTATTTCGATGTTTAAAATTTTTATTATACCTAGACCAATGAATAGCCCACTAATTGTTGCTAGGTTACGTTAAGTTAGAGTGGCGGCTATTGTAAAAGCATATACGACCAGCCAAACTTCTGATGCCACTTTATTGAAACCCTGCCTGGAAAAAATACCTAAGATTTAGGGGGTGCGCTAAAAGCAGCCCCCAGAGTTAATGAATCTTACCATGTCCCCCAACTCTTTGTCTGATAATTTCTCCAATTCACAGAAAATGTAGCTACCAACCGTATTCCTCCTACGCTTAGCAAGTTTATGCCATTGGTACAGCATCTGCCGAACGCTCTCAGCCTCTTCCTCATCCATACAGCTTATGAAGAAGTCGTTGTATAGAGCTTGCGTGTGGTCTGCATGATTTCCAAAGAGGCAGTGTCCGGTGATAGCTACAGGAAGATTACGCACATCATTCCTCCTCAGCAGAGATTCAGTCTTCACAGGAGAAATCTCGGGACAAGCTGTCTTGAAATCCTACATAAGGTCAGTTCTCTCCATCTGCGATTTTCCCGTTTACAGACTATAGAATCCTCTTCGCTGATTCTAGTGGCCCACATATGGACTGCTCCCCTAGACATATATACAGCCTCCAAAAAAGATCTTCAGTATTCTGCAGTGACCAAGGTCTGCTGTTATCCAGCAGCCCCACGCTTTAAGTCTTAGTGCATTGCTGCACGTAATGCCTGAACGGGCAACTTTCTGTATTTTAGTAATACTTTCCAAGTGTGTCGCTTTCTCTAGAGCATTCCACCTCACCAAGATTCCATATGTGAGGATAGGTCTTACGATAGCGGTGTACAACCATGGATGGATGGATGGATTGAAAGGAGTTTGAGTTCCCCTGGGGGGAGAATCCTAGAACGTAGGCCATTACAAACTTATAGGTCCCAACCAGACGCTCTTACAAACTATAAGATTGGCTCCCAACCCTCCTTACCTGCTTCAAGCAATTCATCCAGTAGGCTTGAGCCAAGAAATCTGTAACATATTCCGGAGAGAGCCGGACAGTGACAAAGAAAGTGAGCCACCGTTTCGGATTCCTCTCAGCATTCTCTGCATGTAGAGTCATCAACCAGTCCTATCCTATGTAGCTAACCCCTGAGAGAACAGTGTCCAGTGAGAATAAACACCAGAACTCTCATCGTAGGTTTGCTCAGCCCTACCGACTTTTTTGTGAAACATCTGCGACCAGGCACCCAAAGAACGAGTACCCTGTTACACTAAGAGAGGGAGTTCAGGGTGGTCTTACACTCCAGTCCCAGGTTGGAGGTTATGAAAGGCTTTAACAAGGCCTTGACGGCCGCTTGGCTGTATGAACAGATGACAATCTCATTATTCTCAGTGTATGATCCAAGAAGGTACCTTCCCGCGTCAAGAATGGCCTTGACCTCCACCAGAAAGACCGTTATATGGCTTTGCTGGTCTATGGCCAGTTCCAAATGACGCTCCTCACAGAAGACGCCTGCTCCAGTATTGTCTTCAGATTAGGAGCCGTCTGTATAAATTATATCTATCAATGGGTGAAGGACGGACTGTGCTTCCCATTTCTCCCTAGAAGGCATTTTCGTTTCAAACTTTGTAATCAGAATGGGTAGGTTCAATCTTAGAATGTTTCTTTTTTTGGTGAAAAGGCATAAATCGGTTTTCGATGAATTGATGCACAGTCCGAAATCCTTAGCCCAAATTTCCGGAGACTAAAATCACCAGGTCGTCTGCGTAGCATACCGTTTTGTACCCCATCCGGATGAGAGTTAGCAGAGACCGTCCATAATGAGCACCCACAGTAAAGGTGATAGGATACCACCTTGTGGGGTGCCCCTGTAGAATTTTTTTACTCGACTTACCCCTACCAGACCGACGAAAACGATTCTATTGTTCAACATGTGTGCAATCCAGTTTACAATCACAGCAGGACATCTTTTTCCAAAAGTTTTCTTGTAAGCATACAGTGCAAAGGCCACCTTCTTGACGGCCTCATTCACATTTATCCTCGAATTTAATTTGAAGTCTAGTATCACTCCTGGGTATTTGGCTTCAGTTTTAAATTCAAGAGTAGTGTTACCCAGTTTCGGGTGTGCGAAGGTCGGAATAACTCTCCTCCGTTTAAAGAGCACTAGTACGGTCTTTGCTGGATTAAGCCCTAAACCGCAACTTATAATCCAGTGAAGAAACTTTTTCAATGCTCATTGAGTTAGTTCACTGATCGTCGATAGGAACTTTCCCAACACCAGGATAACTAAGTCATCAGCATATGCCACCGCTGCCCTCCCTTTGTAAAGAATTGAGAATACCATCAACCACCAATAACCACAGTCGAGGTGAAAGTTCTCCCCCTTGAAGAGTACCTCTGAACCCTCTCCTGCTAACCTTATTGCAACCCAGTTCTGCGTTTATTACGCAGTTATTGAACAGTGAGTTAATCCATCTCCATATATTCTAACATTATTAAAGGCTCCCTCAATATCAAGAAATGCACCTATAGTGTATTCCCTGTATTTTTTCTCAAGTTAAGGATATTTCTTTCTTAAAGGCAATTAAGCTCCTTTAGAATACAGTTTAAGAACGAGCAAATTTTTTTTAGGATGTTAAGTTGGATGAACGAGTAAATGATGTATGAAGCCAACATGTAAGTGAAGAACAGCAAAAAAAGTTCTAATCTGGGCAAAGATATCAAAGAAAGAAAAGCCCAGAGGAATATCCTTCTGGCGGTATCTTATCACCTTTCCTTTGGGTGCTCTATTATACGCAATCTTTATGCTAACGCTTAATCGGCAGCGTTATACATAATATGTATATACGCTACCTGGCCGACTTACTAATATTAGTAATATGTACATGGTTAAATGCCTATCGATCTTTCGAGCGCAAAAGCAAAACGGGATTCAACTAGTCATCAACTGCGCTGCTGGCTTTGATTTTATGGGAGAGAGAGGGGGGTTTAAAATAGCACGATCCAGATCTTACTTTATAAAGCAAAAGGTCTACAGAAGAACTTGATGTCACGAACAAATGCGTGTGTAACCTGATGTAGACAATTCAATTCAATTCATTTATTATACAACTAAATACACAAGATCTAAATCTTAACTAGTATCAAGCTACTCGGAACTTATAATTGATCATATTTCTACTATTAAACTAAAAAAAATAAAAGATAAACAGCGAATATTTTTGAGGAAGTAAGACAAAATTGATACTAAATGAAATTATATTAATAATAACAAATAAGAGAAAACAGAGAATCTTGCACAATCAAACTCAACATCCCATAACATTCAATATTATCAGACAAATACCTTTTGAAATCGTTGACAGAAGCCAGAGGGTGAATTCCATAGATGAGCAATTTGGAGCTCTTTCCTCTCCTAGAATGCAAAATTTTATTTTTTTATAAAGATACATGGGCCTCCTAGTCTGTATTAATTTTAATAGGAAGACTAAAGTCTTCCATTCTAAATAAGATTCAATCGAGCATCCCAGTAACGAGAACCTAACAGGAGTAATATGGGCAGATCTCCGCAGGTTAAAAATGAATGGCAAACAATCAAGCAACTTTCACCTATCCTATTCCAGCTATCAATTTCCTGCAAGAATTTGCTCTTTTCAAACCAACATGGGTTTATTTCGGGCATGTCTACGTCCACTAATATGTTAGAATTTGTCTCGGATACCATTGGCGGGTTTGCAAAAGACTACCAGACAGATTGACTTTATTAAAGCTTTCTAGTCATTTCACTCCGTGATATTGTTTAAAATGGAAAAGTATGGGTTTCCGCTAACATTCATAAAATTGATGGAGACTTTTTTAGATAACAGAACAATCCAAATCTATTTCCCCCATTTCAAGTCTAGAGTCTTGAAGGCTTCGTCTGGCGTACCTCAAGGTAGCCACTTGGGTCCGTTGTTTTTTATTCTATCTATTGACACTGCAAAGTTTTGATTTATGTTGACGACGTTGAACTTTTTGTTCAGATTACATCTTTTAACTATTGTGAACATGTACAGGGTGACCTCCACAAATTTCACGATTTGTGCAAAAGCAACAATTTGGTACTTTATATCGAAAAATGCGAGGCTATGACTTTCCACGGCAATCAGAAACGTATCTTTTATGATTATCATTTTGCGGATTCCTAGATTTACTGTGTGGATTCTGTCTGTGACTTAGGTGCAAAATCTAGATTGAACTTTATTTCCTACATAAACTACACGGTATCAAGGAGTAGTTCTATGCTGGGCTTTATGAAACGTTGGTTCGAATAGTTCCTGAATCCCACTATTCCATTACGTTTGTACACTTGCTTTGTGAGACTACTTCTCGAATACGCTAGCCAGGTCTAGTCTCCATGTAATAGTACATGCATCGACAGTATCGTGTCTGTTCAGCAGAACTTCATATGCTTTGCTCTTAGGCACTTACTCTTGAATAATTCGTTGATTCTTCCACCCTATAAGGATCACTTGAAAAGCTTTTAAATGTGCATTCACTTGAATAATGTCGCATGGTTGCCGGTGTAACTTTAGTGCACCAACTCTTAATCGCGAATGCGAATTCTCTGTTGTTACTGGACCAAATTTCTTTTCGTGATATTAGGCACATCTGAGAAGGCTACCTCTGTTGCATGTTAACTCCTCAAGGTCTACTTTTAGCATGTGCGAACTCATTAATCGCATGTACATTGATGTTCATATTAAGTTTGAGCATTTTGTTGATGACGTTTCTAAGAATATTTTAAGAAGACGTCTACATAACACTTAAATTTTTTGTTCTATATTGCATTGCATGTCACTTCATCCGGTGTTTGGTTTATGTTTAGTTTAACATACTAATACTAAGCCCGACTAATACCGGAGACAGATTTGCGGTTGCAATATTGCAGTTTGCATTAAATCGCAAGTGTGTCTCTGTATACTGAGAAACAAGTCGGTATGCGCTCAATGTACACACAGTATGCAGTACATTGGAATATGATATTGAAATTGTGAAAAATGTACGCGGTATACGAGTTTATTGCAATCTGATCCTAGTTAAAAACCATAATCTACACGAACCTTTTAGAACCAAATTTTATACTGCAATGTTGTCTGCAACTTTATCTGACATTTAATATTTGACACTTGTCAAATTGAAGTGTCTATTTCGTTTTTATTTTCTATATAGGACAAGTCACAATATTTACTCGCATTTTGTATGCAGAACTGTCTTAAGTCAAATGACAAATTAAATGACAAATCAAATGTAAGTTCTCTAATTAATTTCTCAGTATCGTACCCCACAAGTTTGTCTCTGAAGTTATATTATTGCAATATGACATAATTGCAATATCAATATCTCAATTTAAAACCGCTTGTCTGTCTCTGGTATTATGTTTACACAGGGAGTCAAGCTTTTGGTAAATTAAACTTCCGTAAGAAAAATGGGGTAACAAACGAATCTTAACTAATCTAAAACGTGAGTTCCTAGAGAAGATATTAGCAAATAGCCAAAGTCTTCGCAAACCATCTAAACTTTTACCCAATATACCGTTAACATGATCACAATACTGCAGGCGACTGTTGAACTTCACTCTCGGATTAGATACCGAGTCAACAAAAGGTATAATGATGTAAGTAGAAAGCGGTAATGAGTTTTTTACTCTTTCGAGACCCGTACAATATACGAGTCTACAGGTAATTCTCAACCTACTCCATATGAGCAGAGAAAATTAAAAGACAAGTACCGAGGTACTGTCAGTTTCTGGTCTAAAGCCGAAGATCAAAAAATTCCATAAAGAAATTTTTTGAGAGTATAGGTACTGTGTGTAATGTGTTTCGATTAGCAGTAACAGGGCGATCTCATCAGGACAGCAATGAAACCCTGAAACTGCCTGCTGTCTACACTACAGTGAACTCAGATGCCAATACGTTGCTGGTAGATATATATAGATTTATTTAAAAATATATATGTAAATCATTTTAAGGAATTGCTATCCTGTGACTTATTAGGATTGAGAGAAAGCTTATTATCAATTGACCATATGTGAATTGCAGCAAGATCATCTTTGGTTCCGCATATACAATCCGAAATCAACCCAAGAGGTCTGCTCAAGTAAAATTGAACATCATCAGCATATAGATCTAACTGTACTTTATGTAAAATATCAACTATATCATTAATTTACAGACTAAAGCCGAGAGGTCCTTGCGGGACCCCCTGAAACAAAGGTAAGAAGGAAGGAAGAATACCATTAACATTTATCTATTGAAAACAGTCTGTGAAGAAACTACTTATTAAATTGACCCCAGAAGTAGAAAAGCAATACTTAACGTACAATTTACGGAGTAGTATAGACTACACAACACTATCAAAAGCTTGAGAAAAATTCTATAGGACCAGCACGTCAATATCGCTAGCATCAAGAGCCGAACGGAGATCGGTAGATACCTTAAGCAAGACAGTCTCACAACTGTTCATTGCACGAAAACTAGATCTATACATCGTGAGCAGATTATTTTGATCTCAGAAATTCTGAATTTGGTAACAAGTAAGCTTTTCTAACACAATGTCCAGGAAGCTAATACCCTAGGCAGACGGACAAAATCAATGATCATTCCTTTATAATTGATTTTTTCAAAAATCCAGCCAATCGTGGACTGGGCTTTGCCATTTTCCGGTACCACCTCTGAGGAAGCTACACGCAGCCGTCTTATAAAGAAGTCAGTGCTCAGTTTACGATCAACCGCAGTATCGAGCAAGTACCAAAATCTAAGCCAGCCCGTCCCCGAAATAAACTCAGACGTCATCCCCAATGCCACCGTTGACCCCAATACCACCGTTGAGTGACCTACACGCCCCCAGCCTATAAACAACCAGCAGCCAGTCTAGAATTCGTCAGTTGCTTCCCACTAACTCGACCGTACACATCATTCTTGTACTAGCGCAGACGACATTGCACAACTTCCTCCTGTGTTAACGCTACGACGTATTCTCGCTTCGTACATGGTCCGATGTTACACAAACTCCCATCGTGCTTACACTACGACATATTCTCGTTTCATGCGTGGTCCGACGTTGTACAATTTCCTCTAGTGTTACGCTACGATGTATTCTTGCCTCGTGCGTGGTCCGACGTACACATTCCCTTTGATTGATTTTAAGCTGTTTATATGCTTGGTAAGCTGCAAATGCAAGAACTGCCACATCTAATAACTCTGATATATTCATTATTTCTCAAAACCTACACGCGCCTACCACGAAAGAAGCAGAAAACGCGGCGGACTCGACGCATAGATGGCAGTATCGTCCGCGAGCAAAGAAACATGATAAATTTCTAGAGTTGGAAAGTCAGTTGTAAAAATACTGTATAGTGTAGGTCCTAGAACAGATCCCTGGGGGACACCCGCGATTGTTCTGCGTGGTTCAGAGTGCTCTAAACCTATATAAGTTTGAAAGAAACGGTCACTAAGGAAGTTGTTTACTAATGAAATGAGGTAGGATGGAAACTCGAATTTAATCATTTCAGTGCCACACTGAATCAAATCCTGATTGGGTTATTCTAACTATTGCATGGGATGTGTTATGCTCGCTTTTAAATCCAAATTTTGTATGCGGAAGTATGTTTTTATCCTCCATAACATCCGTAATTATTTCTTTCATTATTTTTCATAATGAACTTGTGGCGACGCGAGCAAACTTGAATACAAAATGCACTCTAAATATTTAACCGCTGTATCGACCTGAACATTGCGGACGCTTCTAAATTCGTCTGTTCCTTAATTTCTACTTTGTGCAGCGGCATTTTTTTTTTTAAGTTTTTGTAAGTAGGCATAAGAATGCGAAAATGGAAACAATGTTAGTTTTTTAAGTTAGTTGTGATCAATTTATTCTCACGGAAGCAGATCATAAAGTAAATCAGTTGAAAATTGTTCACCGTAGAGCTTGCACAGCTAAGGAAGTATCCTACGAAGTTTATTTATCCAAAAATAACAGTTCAATAAAGTTTATAACGAAAGCCGAAGAAGATTTTCTTAATAAATTTTTCATTATTTAAAAACTTCATTATTTCTAACCTCTACTTCCAATAAGGTCTAACGTCTAGCTGACAGAACCTCCGTGAAGATCCTGTGCAGGAACGTGCCTACTTCAAGAAGCATAATCTCTGAAGAGGTCCAGCCAAGAACCTTCCTCGACCTCCTACTTCAAAGGGGTGTAAATTCCTACGAGGTCCAATCAAGAACCTTTCTTGATATCCTACCCCGGAGACGTTATTTATTGAAGAAAAGCAGATCAAGACAACAACGGTTGTACGTGCTATTCATGGGGGATAAGCACCACAATTACATTCAGATTGTAAAGCGTTACCATAGAAGATAACCCTGTTTCAAGCTTTCATCTCTTCAGATTACTCTAGCTCTTTATTTCCGCAATTAACTTCAACCTTTCAGATTCTTATACCTGCGACAACGCAGCCGTGGTTATAGGAACTATCCCCAAGAGACAGTACTATCACCACAAACTTAGTAGGATAATCGGTCGATAATTTGAAGGATTTTCAGTAGGTTTTGGAATGGGTATAGTTTCAGTCATTTTCCATTTTGTTAGAAAATACTGTGATTTTAAGCAGGCATTGATAGCATGAGTGACATAGATCACACCTGTTCTCGAAAGATTTTTGATACAGCGAATTGATACCTCGTCAAGGCCAGGTGATTTGCAGCTTCTTGTGTTCTTAATAATCCTCCTAATATCTTTGGGTCTTATATAATATAATTGGCATTGGGGGTATTATTCTCCATAAAATTGTTAATTACTTACATTACTTCGTTTGTAGTATCAAGATTACCAAGATCAAGGTTAAGTTTGGTATTGCGCTTCAAGTTTAGGGACATTTGTTCGGAAAAATCCCTCAACAAAGGTTGGATATTAGAATATTAAGACAGGCAACTTCCACTTTCTATGAGCAATAAAGGCGGTGTATCAAAGGGATTAGAAAGCTGTTTTACATTCGAGGAATGTTTTCGGTTTAAGTATGAATCTTTCAGGTTTATTGCCGGCATAATTGGGGAGTAGTGAATAGAATAAATAGAAGGAAAAATGCCGTGTTATCACATCGATACCATTGAGATGAAAGCTTAGATCGCTATAGACAAGGCATGGAAAGTGGTTGAACGATTGATACCACCGGAGTAATATTTTTGTAATTATTTTGCAAGTGATAATTTTTCTTCTCAATTGTAATACGTGAGATAGAGCAAACCAAATCTGAACGATGATAAGTCTCATCAGAATTTATTGTTGTCATTACAATCTACTCTGCAATTACCATTATTTTCAGATCTTTTAAAATCATTTATTGTTTAATGGTCCCTCGAGCCGGATGGAAGAAAAAATTCGAAAAAATCACAACATACCTATAAAATAGCTCTATACGAAATAATTGAATTCTAAGACCTTTTAACACCTCCCTAAGGCAGAAGTGTATACACATACAGATTTAATGCGAATATATACTTCGCCCCTAGAGACAATAGGAGCTGAAAAGTTTGTTTGAACTTTTTTTTAGATATAATCTCAAACAATTTCTATTAATTCAACTGTAAATACATAGATAGTGCACTTTGTCTGTGTACGAGTATACATTAACAAATTCTACATTCGCTCGCTTAGATAGAAAACACCTTAAAATATGCTTAAAATGTCATAAACTTAATTTTCATCGCACGATAAGAGTTAGAAATAAAAACGCGAAAAAGTTTTCATCAAATCTCAACATCTGCTTATCACGCTCAGTTATAAAACACATTATTTGTGTGTCGTCAGTAACACACGCACAAACATTTCAGGATATATTGACAAAATTATTGGTGTAATAAATTTCTACCAGAGGAAGTCATAGCCCTGTATCAACAACAAAAGTAATCACGACAAGAACCATGACCGTAAAACATAAATCGCCATTGATTACTATATACATATACATAAGGTCTATGTGCACCAATGCCATCTCTATACATTTACAGATAGCTGAAAACAGATACCACTTAATGATAGGCATGTCTCATAGTATTATATGATTGATGGGGGATACTATACGAATTCCTGTGTAAGAAATAAGCAGAAAAGGACCTTAGGCATGATGTCCTTGGTCCTTAGATACCAATAAAATTCTACTTGAGTGTACACGCCGCGCGCCGCCCAGCCCGTTACCCGTATCAGCCAAAGCAATAAACTTCCTTTGCGCTCCAGTGATTATTGTAGGATGAACAAGAATCTTTTGGAGGTTATGTAGGTTACTATAAAAAACAAAAAGGGAAAATCGCGTTTGCTTCGTTTGCTCCTCTATATAGGTATAGGTAGGATACAGAACAACCATCATAAGAGTCCAGGTGGGATATAAAAAGCTCCTTTAGGAGGATTCTAATTTTACGATCGCTTAACTCTGTGCATTTAGTAAAACTCTGTGATTATGAGTTATTAAAGTTGTTTCTGGAGTTTAAAGTAGGTAAAATACAGGAATTTGGGAATTTTCTTTTTTTAAATTTAAATTTTATAGATTTTAAAATAATTAATTAAAAATTCCCAAAGTCGTAACCAGCTTGAGCCCTCCTTTAATACTTCTCAAAATTAATTGAAGAATCCAACCATGCTTCCTACACAGACAAGAATTTTCCTTTCTTATTGAATTATCGATTAAAAGCAAGGCTCTACAACGTTATGACTTCATATCAATTGATATGATTTCATCTTGACTGCAGATATTTGAGTAAAAATTCAAATCATTGCGGTAACGTTAAAAAAATGTTAAGCCTTTATACGAGTGGCGTTTCAATAATTCATGTCATAACAATAAAATAATTGGCTTTTAAAGTGACTACTTATTCTTAATAATCTATCTGAATACAGGGTAATTTTGAATTGGTGGTTATAAATGCAGCAGGAGATGATAGGTTGAAGTATTAGGAATAAATAATTGTGTGGCAACAGAGAGGGAAACGTCAACCGTTTCGGAGTTACAGAGTGATTAAGAAAATATCCCAATTTATCACAAAACATCGCTATAACTTCCTTGCTGTACAACCTATGAAAGTGATTTTTAGCTTAAGGGGGTATTCTAGTCTAGAGGCCCGAATTTTAGGTGATTTTTGAAGTGCCGTAAAAAAATGGCAATCAATATCTTTCTATCCATTTTTTTATGAGTTATTTATTAACATTACAAGAATACAGAAAAAAATTAAAAAAGTTGAAAATTAAAAAAATTAGCAGCTGATGAAGTGGGGGGCCTCAAAAAACTGGCGCGTGATCATGCCCACGATTCCAACCAGCCTAGCAATCCGAAAAAAAAAAAAGATTATTAGTCTAGAGTAATGTCGCTATGTCCGAAACTAGGGAAAAGTTGAAAAAAAATTTTTTCACAAAATGGCCGCTGCCTGAAAAAAAGCAATTTTTGTACCACTTTTTGATATTTGGGGATGCGGCTAGTTCCGGACATAGACAAGTCTATAAAGAAGACTTTCAAAAAAATTTCAAGTAAATCGGTCCAGTAGAACTTGAGAAATCGTGGGCATCGTCTTGAAAAAGGCAGTTTCGAGAAAAACGCGTTTAAGGGGTAACGCCACTGTAAGTTTTTTGAAAAATCGTTTTTTTTTTTTTATTGGCTTAAAAAATAGTTTAAACCTTCTAGAATAAGAAAAAAAAGGTCCCGTGCGAGAATATTTTTTTTTTAATTTGAAAATGGAGGTCGCCACCAAGCGCGTTAAACTTGCTCCGAAACATGTCCCGGGAAGATGGCTATGGAGCCGCCATTTTGTTTTTTTTTTCGCTGTCAAAAATTTATCAATAAAGTTCAATGTATGCCCGATAATACCCTTAAAAGTTTTTTTTCAAACACCTTTAATTTCGCGAGAAAAAAATTCGTGAAAAAACCTTTTTTTTAGCCGTTACAGTAGCGTTAGCCCTTAAAGTCCAAGTGGTTTAGAAGTTAGAATTCAACTGTTAGCAGCTGGATGCAGTTGAACACTAAATATAAAAGATACAAGCCACCATTTTGAAAAATCCTCTTGTAGGCATATTCTTAAATAGTTAAACTTTGAAAATATGAAAACAAAAAAAATATATTTTTTCGAATTTCGAGACTAGAATACCCCCTTAAGGAAAGGTTACCGTTCATGACGATGAAAAATTCGATTTTTTTTTTACATAATTATCATCCTTAAAGTGTTTAGAGCACGTGGGTAAAAGGATATTTTCATATCTAAAGTATTTCAGAATTCACAGCCTGCTGAGTGCGAAACTGTCCGCCGGCTAGAAAACAGGTAGTTGAGGCGCTCGGAGCGTTCTTGCTGGGGAGACCTTTTCTCGCACCTGGGGGGGGGGGGGGGGGGTGATTCTGATCTCTTTGTCGTAGCTTTGGCGTATATTTTAGTCACAAATTTCGAAATTTCACCACAAATTTGTCGTACTTTTATATTCACCGCATATACATTTTGTTTTATCCTTTTCATCAACCACAAAATAAACTAAAATGAATTTGCAATGAATTAATGTCAGAATACACACCTAAAAGTACGACACATTAGTCAACTGCTTCCGAGGTTGTGACAAAAACTTTATACTGTGGTAAATGGATATTCTACACCTAATTAGAGCAATACAAGTGCTTAAATTCGAAATAATATTTTGAATTTGTAATTTGAAGTGTCATTTTCAGTTCATTCTACATAATGCAAGACTTGCTGAACTGAATAAAAACACGAAAAATCAGTATAAAAGTTCATTTCATTTAGACGTATATTTTGACATTAAAGTACGACAAAAGATCAGAATCACCCTCCTGGATCTGATTCTGATTTTGATCTTTTGTCGTACTATTTAGGCGTGAATTTTGACATATTTTGTCGTACTTTTTCTTTTAACACAATTCATTTTGTGTCTTCACTATTATCGTAGGGATATCTTCTTGACCATTATTTTAACAACAGTGCTCCTAGTCTGCTTGGGCTATCGGTCAGTTTAATATTTCAAGATGATAAAAAACAAACAAGTTTATCTTTTTCCTCTCTCGCTCAGCCTTTTACAGTCGGACACACAAGAAGATTAAAAAATGTGAGTTTCATTGTGTTTTTATATAGATGTATAGATGTGAAATTTTCTTGGTGTTGTATTAATTGTAGTTGAGACCTCCTGAAGATGCTTAATGACAATAAGCGAAACGTTGAGGCAAATAAAAGGCTGAACGAGAGAGGAAAAAGATAAACTTGTTTGTTTTTTATCATCTTGAAATATTTCACTATTATCTATCACAAAACGAACTATAATGAATTTTCGGTGAACAAACGTAAAAAAAAACGCCTAAATATACGACAAAGTAGTCAACTGCTCCCAGAGGTTGTGACATTGTGGATATTCTACACCTAATTAGAACAATAAAAGTGCTTAAATTCAATAATATTTTTGAATTTATAATAATAATGATTTTTGCAAAAACGGATTAAATATATTTCATAGCAAAAATGAGAGACCGTAAATAACTGTATAGATGCCGCTTTTTTAATTTTATTTGTAATTCTGGTAAATTTAATGGAAAATAGCACAATTCCTTTGGTTAATATGGAAAAGAATTTAATTAAGAGACTAATTATAGCTCTAATTATGTTGGAAAATATTGATATTGAATAACAGACCAGTCAAAGAATAAATCCATCCAACATTACTTCCAACAGTTATTAAATTTTAACGGAATGTTGGGTGATGTAAAGTAATAATAAATTTAATTCTGCAACTATCACTGAAGTCCGGAACATGCGAAAAATTGCAAAATAAAGAAGAAAAGGAAGAAGAAGAAGCGTTTCATGTCAGCAGAAAACCTTACACTCATCGGTGCTACTTGGTTTTCTGCCTGCTGCAGACGCTTCTTCTTCTTCTTTATTTTTCAGCCCACTGCGTGGCGTATACTGGTTCGATTCGCTTCGAATGAATCTGTTTCTTTAAAAACATTTTAAAATTGTTTTTAATAAATAAAAAAATGATTTTTTCTATTTTTCTCAAACTTTTCATTTCTTTCTTCTTTTTTTTCATTTTTTTCATTTGTTTTTCAAATCACCCAATTTCGCTATTTGGGACCTGTTGATGAGTCAAACCACGACTTGAAACTTGTCACCAAAAATTAATGGGTTGTGTGATGAAATAACAAATTAGAACATTTTTTAGCTTTTGCTATATACCGGAGAATCCCAAAAAATTCTTTCTTGAACAAAATTAAGTTTAACCCGGTAAAAAGTCCAAAAGAGTAATCTTTTTATTTATCAAACAGAAAAGGGCTAGTTATGTTCCTTATTTTCCTTCTTTTGGTAAAGGGTATAATTGTTGTTTTGGTAGGATTGACTGATAGCCTGTGTGTCTTGAACAAAACTTAGGGCTTCTTGAAGCTTTCTAGACAGCAAGCGCTCATATTTACCTCTGATAATGATCACAAGGTTATCGGCGTAGCCTTGAGATTCGATATCTTGGTTGCTTAGTTGAAGTAAAAGATCGTCAACCACCACGGACCAGAGCAAAGGAGATAGTATTCCTCCTTGGGGACAACCCCTGATGGTGCGAACCTCCAGTATCTCACCACATAGCTGCGTCCTTATTATCACGATTATTTTTATAGGCATTTTGTTGTACCTACATTAAGTGGCCTTCGGATTAGAAACTTTCCGAAAATTCAATACTTTGATTAATTTTACATTAAAAAAAAAAATACTTTAGTATAAATATTTAGATTTATTTAAAGCTTATAATATGTACGTACATAAGGGTACGTACACAACAGTTTCTTGGTAAATCGCGAAGTGAGAGCATATAAATTATGTCATCAGATTCTGAAGAAGAAATTTTGTGTTTGTCAAGTAATGCAACTATATGCTAGCTACTTTTCATATAGGTGTACTTTCCGCAGTTTTGCTTGTGACCCGATAAATAACAAGCGTTTAGAATTTGGGGAATTAGTCATTCACATAATAGATTTACATAATGATCCTCATATATTCTTCCAGTATATGATAGTTAAGAACCCTTCGATTTTATCAAAGAAAAAACTACACGAAATGCAATCATTTTATTTCTTCAACTCTTGATATAGCCTCGCCTCGTGTGCACGTACCCTAATTAGTCTTCATAATTAATATTTTGTGGGGGGAGTTCTAACATTAGTTAACATTAGCTACTGCTTTTATACGGTCCAGCATACTTTCAATGTATTTCTGAATCATGGATTCAATATCCTTGTCATTTTTGCAGATAATCTTCGATTCTTTTTCAACCGTTGGATTTGAAAAGCTATAAACTTTAGATTTTAACATAGCACAGCAGTCCTCTATTGGATTTAAGTCCGGTGAGTTCCCACACCAAGGAAGTATTGGAAATTCATGCTGCGGGAGATCCTTTTTAATAGATTTTACGGTATGGTAGGGCTCGCCAACTTGCATAAAAGTATACGATATTCCCTGTGGTCAGAGAACAATATTCAAAACTATTTTGTACCGATCTTGCAGCATTATTGGTAATGAAATGGAGAGGACCTGAACCCTTTGCTGATATGCAGCTCCAAATCGTGACTGTTGGTGGATGCTTGACTGTTCTCAGTAAACAGCTCTTCTCGTATTTCTCTGAAGATCTTCTTCTGACATACACATTTTCCTTCGTTACACCTTCTAGCCGGCATTCATCCCTGAAGATAACATAAAATTTTAATAAATTTTGTAATTTTCAATAGGTTTTCAAAAAGGCACAAAAACTGGTTGCTCGGCTGAATTGGTAAACTTGTCTTCTACCAATCGTCAACTGTAAAGTTCTTATGTTGTTTCACCTACTGGAATTGTGCCTTTATCATTTTTGGTGTGAGTTTTGGTTTTTTCGCCGGATGCCTGCATTTTAAATTTGCTTCGTATAAGCGGTGACGTAAGGTCCTACTAGCTGATAACTCTACTTTTTGCTCAGTGAGAGTTTTTTTATTCTTTAGTATTTTAAGTGATGCTCTGCGATGTAATAAAGCTGTTGAAACAATTTGACGGTCGCTGCTTAGGGTAATTTTTCTTTTACCTCGGCAATTTGGTCGATGGCTCATGCCTGGAGGTATATGTTCTTAACCTTTTTTGATATCTTAAACACAGTGGCACAAAAAACGTTAGTAATGTGGACTATTTCTTGTTGAGTTAGTTTACCGCTGGTAAGAAAAGATGAAATCATTTCCGATTTTTCACTGCTTTTTTGCGACCCATTATGTAAAAAACTGACTTTTTCGTTAAAAAAAAAATTTCAAATCAAATATTTTAACACAACATTCAATAGAAAAACAAGTTAAAATAATGCAAACAGTTCAAAAGATGAATATCAAACGTTCAATTTAGTCGATAAAATTACTGCAAGTAACAGACTTAAGAGGAGTCAGTACCAAGATTTGCAAGTTTCGAACATTTTTCAATGCGAATTTCTGTCAAACTATTTGTAGCAGAATAATGATTTAGAGGGTGTACCGGTTAATTCGTGCGGTTTTTTTTTTTCGAAAATTGAAGCTTTATTGTGAAAAAATGGTTACAAATTTAATATTCGAAGTATTGTCCATCGCTAGCTATAACCTTTTCCCATTTTTCTGGCAATTCACGAATACCCTTTCTGAAAAATTCGGCCGGGTTCTCCGCTATCCACGAATCGATCCAATTTTTGACTTCTTCATAATTGGAGAAGTGCTGGTCAGCCAGGCCATGTTGCATTGATCGGAAGAGATAGTAATCGGATGGCGCAAGGTCTGGACTATACGGCGGGTGGGGTAGGACATCCCATTTGAGCGTTTCAAGGTAGGTTTTGACGACCTGTGCAACATGTGGCCGAGCATTGTCATGTTGCAAAATTACCTTGCTGTGCCTTTGTTCATATTCCGGCCGTTTTTCGCGCAGTGCTCGGCTCAAGCGCATCAATTGTCGTCGGTAGACTGCCCCTGTGATCGTTTCATTCGGTTGCAACAGCTCATAATAGATCACACCCAGCTGGTCCCACCAAATACACAGCATAACCTTCAGGCCATGAATATTCTGAACGGCCGTCGATGATGATGCATGGCCGGGGTATCCATACGTTGCCCGACGTTTTGGATTATCGTAATGGACCCACTTTTCATCGCCAGTGACAATTCGATGCAAAAAACTTTTTCTTTTGTGCCGTTGAAGCAGTTGTTCACACGCGAAAAATCGGCGTTCGACGGCATACGACGTTCGACGTTCGACGTTCATACGGCACCCAATGGCCTACCTTCCGGATCATTCCCATTGCTTTTAGACGATCGGAAATGGTTTGTTGAGCGACGCCAAGTGATGTTGCAAGTTCTTCTTGCGTTTGGGATGGATCTTGGTCGAGCAGTGTCTCCAATTCGTGGTCTTCAAACTTTGTTGGCTGTCCGGGCCGTTCATCGTCCTCCAAGTCAAAATTGCCACTTTTAAACCGTGCAAACCACTTCTGGCACGTACGCTCAGCTAGAGCATGCACACCATACACTTCCACCAAAATACGATGACTTTCGGCAGCCTTTTTCTTCATATTGAAGTAATGAAGAAGTACTCCCCGCAAAAACACTTTATTCGGCACAAAATTCGACATTTTCAGAGTAAAAAAAAGTATTGTTGTTTACGCTTCAGCTAAATGACACATACTGATTCTGAAACTATATGACAGTAGCTTTCCAACACATATTTGGAAAAGAAGAATACTGGAAAATAAAACAAGTTACGCCATCTGTTAGAAAACCGCACGAATTAACCGGTACCCCATTCTTAAATTAAAAGTAACGATGAATGATATTAGCTCGGAAACTTGTAAAAAATGGTAAAAATTTAAGTCTTTTAAATCAAATTCCTGTGAGTAGGTATTCTCATTTCTTTAAATTGCGACTATTTTAGACAGATAAAGCCTAGATCTAGCAAATAACGTCGATTTTTTCATTTTTACTGGCGCTTTATATAATTATTTGACTCTAATAGTAGGTATTTGTTTTTTCTCCCAATATTTCACCAACGAGAAATTGCAATATTTCGTTAAAAGTTGTTGCAATACAAAGCAAAATAGTATATTTAACAATTATGGGCAAAAACAATTTAGAAGAGTTAATTCTCGTTAAAAATTTTCAATTTATGTGAACTGTAAATTTTCATTTTTCGTCTTAAATTGTATGGCTTTGTCGGATGTTGGGTTTCTGTCTTTTGCGGTAGATGTCTCTAATGCGCTCCGTGGCCTAGGTCTAGGCTAATTTTATATGAATTATATCAGTTTCAGGACGCAAACCTATACGTATAGTAAATTTTATTACCTACAGGTTCGCTGGTATCTAAATTGAAACTTTTGCTGAGTACTGACTCCTCTTAAGGAAGATGGGTAAAAATATCCTTTTTACCTATTTTCCTACCTTTGCTAAAAATGTTTTAGGATACGCACAATGTAGTCAGGTACATAAACTATATCCTAGTGTACAAAAGTTTTCTTACGACACTGAAGAAATTGAGAAAAATTCTCTATATTGGAAAGATAAAAATTTTTTGCGAAAGTTTCTAATTCGATGGCCACCTAACCTACGTTGTATCTTAAAAAGCTAAACAATTCGGCTGGTGTTCCTGAACTAGAGAGCTTTCGGGGAGTTGAAGGAATTAGCCACCTTAACATTTTTGTTTCCGTAGTACGTGTTTAGAGTGCTAAGCATTTCAACCAACCAAACCAAAAAGGCTGCACTGATGAATTTGCTAGTTTAGCAGAACGAAAGGCTCAATTTCAATTTCGCTTTAATCTACTTTAGTTTCTGGCTACATTTTCCCATACTATTTTGTACCAAATATCGCAAAAACCAATAACGCGCTTATTTTCGAAATATTACCGAATATTATACCTAATAGTCATTTATGTTGACTGGCTCAAAAAATTAAAATTTTGTTTGCGTGTATACAAACAAATCATTTCCAAGCCCACGAAGTAGCAAGTTCAAATCTATCCGTATGTCAGAATTCCTTTATTCAGATACTGGCTGTTTCAAAAAACAGAATACAGAGAGTAAGCAGCATAACACACTTCGATACTGCTACACCAAAAGTTATTTCGAGTAACGAAATTATTTTGATATTTTAATTTTTGTTATTTTCAATAACGTTACACATTGTTACAAATGTTGTTTCGTTATAACTTAAATAGTAAGGAAAATATTAACTTAAATTTTGGTCTCGAATAATATTAAAAAATTTGCCATTTTCCAAAGACGTTCCAACGAGCCCTGATTAAAAGAACCGCAATAACCTTCACAGAGAACTTAACCATATATTTTCATACCACACACCAATGAAAAATACAATTTGCCTAGATTCCTTGGTGGATAAAAGGATAAAGCTTCCTCTTTTTCTCATTACTTTCACCTGTTTAAGGACCTTTACTCATTTGAAAAGGTTCTCTCTCATTATTTGATGCCGTTGAAATGTAAATTTCTTTGATGAAAATGAAAATCTAAAACTTGTGCCAGAGCGCCAGCTTCCAAATGGTTTGGAGTTATGTAAATCAGAAAGGCATCGAATAGAAGAAGTATAGGACTTACTGTGGGCGGGAGAGTTAAAATAGAATCATGAAAATTTCCAAGAATGCGGGATACTTAGACATTCATTTCATTCGGGAAAGATATAATATGAACAGGCGCCGTTTTTTGGCAAATGAAAAAAAAAAAAAAAAAAAAACTTTAGTGAAATGGAAATTTTATTATGTAGGTCAAGGTAAAAATATATAAATTTTTTTTAAATCATTTTCAAATAGCAGGCATATAATAATTTATTGCTTAATCAGCTAAAATATTTAAAATTCAACAGGCCAAAAAGTTTTAAAGTTTTGTATGTATGATATAGGGATACTGTGTACTATACTAGAGTCTAATTCAGACGTTTTTGAAAAATAAACAAATAAAAATGATAGAATTGGTCTGAAGAGCTTTTCAATACAATAAAAATGTGTAAGACTGATCGTTTTCACAGTATACGTAAAAAAGAATAATTTTTATATGGCAACATCAAAAAGGGGTTGACCGATTTAGCCAATTTTCGAAATTATTTTTACTATTTCTATGAAAACCCCGCGTACAAATTTTCAACTCTGTACGTTGACGCGTGTTCATTCATTGTCCAAATATATAGTGATGAACTAAATTTTTGTATGGCAACCCTACTAAGGAGTTACCCATTTTATCCCCATTTTCGAACCTCAATTTCTCTAAGTACATGCGTTCTCGAATTATCATGAGGACACGCAGACAGACGGACAGACGGAGGGACGAACGGAAGGTCAGACGAACATACAAAAATTTAAATTACTTTTAATATTAGGCGTGGGTGTCAACCCCATTTTTCTCTACTAGCATTATTTCTGTGCGTTACAAACGGAATGGTGAAATTAGAACCCTATAGATTTCATCTAGGGTATAACAACCAGCCGGAGTTGCACCATAGACAAACTAACAAAACCTTGTACGAAATGCGTATGAACTGAAATAATCAAAATCACGCGTCAACTTTTGAAGTGGCTACTTAGAATATAAAGCAAATAGGAAGAGTTGATACACTGACTTATAACAATGAACTATTTCATTTGGCACACATTTTGTGTTTCTGTACATCAGGGTTTGAGCACCCTTTTAAACGTTTACTACATAATAATAATACCAAAAAAAAAAAAAAGGTGGGGTAGTTGTGATTTTTATATATGTTGTTCAGTTCCGGACTGCGATGAAAAATCCAAGTTTAGACCCTTGCGGGGGAGTCCGCGCGGTCCGCCATCTTGGGTTAGAGGTACCAAAAATTGGTTTTTTCAAAATAATTCCTCAACGGTTGATCCTACGATAAAAATATAAATTTGAAGAAGACTACATTTTTTGTAAAAACAATTTTTTTGTAAGTCTGATGTCGGGGTCCGGAACTAAATAATATATATAAAAATCACAACTACCCCACCTTTTGTAGGGCAATGGCCTTATTTAGTCCCTATTGACTGGACTATCAGCCAATCAGATGAAATTTTACACAAATAAAAAAAATATATTTTCTTGTGTCCAAGTGATATTTTAATCGTTTATAAGGGAGACCGCACACTGCCGGGTCAATTGATTGTCCAGTCATCGACTGGTCTGTTGACTTGTCGCCGACTGATTGATTTTTATTCATTGCTGATTGACTATCGTAGCATGTGCGCATATTGAATCGTCTTCTGTCAACTTAGTAATCCAGTCGAAGACGATGAATATGAGTGGTATTTCGATTTACGTTAAAATTGCACAGTGTTGTTAAGTACTAGGGAACTGATTTAAAAATTCCTATATGAAGCATAAACCGTGTAGTAATTTATGAGTGTGGTTGAGGAGAAGAAGAAGAAGAAGAAAAGGATGTGGAAAAATCCATCCATCCTTTCCGAGCATAAACATAATTATTTAGATATGAATGTTTTTAAAATATAATAAAATAAACTGAACTTTACATAAAAGTTGAAAATGTCATCAAAACTGTAAGATTCCTAAATTGCTGGCGACTTCTAGGAAATTCACAAATAATACGATTTTTTTCCACTTTCAATTTTCAGAATGTTTTCTTCAAAAAAGCAATAAGATCTTACCCCGTAAATATTATATGTAAATCCCATTTTAAAATGTTTATAGAAATATGTACTTTAGTCAGGACAAACTTTATTACTATTTAAAAAAAGAAAAACCTTTACTTACGGCGGCAGCAATCAGCAACAATCAACTGATTGATATTAAGGTTTCTGATGCACACTGAGCACGACAGTCGGTTCGAATCAGTCAGTTGCCTTTCTGATTTTTTAGTTGCTGACTCACATAAAATAGAGCAGTTTGCGGTACCGAATGCTGTTGCGTGTAACAAGCAAAGTCAACAGACATTTTAGTAACCAACTACAGTCGATGATTGTGCAGTGTGCGGCCTACCCAAGGGATTAAACTCATTCCGGCTTTAATTTTAACAAGTAAAAAAGCTAGAATTGGTCTAAGACCAATTCTTATGATACCCTAGATGAATGCCCGTATGAAATTTCGTATTGTCATCCTTCTGTGCAAGTTTGATTTTTGAAGTGGTTTTTCGCATATATTTCTAGAACGGTTTGTCGGACAGAAAAAATGATTATAACCAATTCGTATTTTGTAGAAATTTTTAGTACAATAAAAATGTCTTGGACTGATCGTTTTCACAGTATACGTAAAAAACCTAAATTTTTATATGGCAACACCAAGGAGTTGCCCGATTTAGTCCATTTTTGAAATTCTTTTTGCTAGTACAATGAAAAAACCATGTACCAAACTTCAGCTCTATATATCGATGCGTTCTCAGGCAATGTACAAATATATAGTGGAAAACGAAAGTTTTGTATGGCAGCCCCACGAAGGAGTTGCCCGATTTGTCTCATTTTCGAACTTAATTTTACTTTTTTTTTAAAGTCCGTGTATAAAATTTTAGCTCTCTAAGTATACGCGTTCTCGAGTTATCGTGCGCACGGACGGATGGACGGACATGCAAAAATCAAAATAATTTTGGATATTATGCGTGGGTGTCCAATCCATTTTGCTCTACCATCATTATTTCGAAGTTTTACAAACGAAATGACAAACTTAGTATACCCTATAGATTTCATCTAAGGTATAAAAAGGTATTTTTACCTGCATACTTCGTATGGGCAAGAGAGACGATGCATTGGTAAACACTATTTTTACTTTATTCTTCCTATGGTGATTGAATCTGCAGCCAACATAAAAACATAAAATGGCATAAAAAAATGTTCAGTAAACAATATTGTTTAGAGCTTCGTTTCGGGCATCGCTTCTCTGTGAGTTTTCCTGTAAGGTAATCGTGGACTGAGGGCAGTGCTTTATCGAGCCTTCCCCCATCCGCTCTAAAAATGTTTACCGACGGCTCTCTCACGAATGAGGGAGCCGGGGCGGGCGTATACCTTCCTGAACCTGACATTTGGATGGAGTACTCACTTAGAAGACACACCATTGACTTATAGGCTGAAGTCTTCGCCATCGCAATGGCAGCGAAGATAGCCCTTGATATGGAGATCAAGGGAATTGACATTGCTAACCTTTCGGATAGTGATGGCTCTGACTAGTAGCCCTCGGATAACATCTAAGTTACTAGGGTACTGCAGGTCGTCTGTGGATAAGTTGTCCCTTCAATAGCGGGCCATACACGAGAGGAATTTTCGACGGATCTGATCCGCTGAGGCCCTATTCCGCGGACCAATTCCGCATGTTAGTGAGCAAAACGAGTGAATGAGTTCCGCGGAACAGTTCCTTCGTGGAACGGTTCCGTTGGTTCAAGTCCGTCATAGGCCATTAACAGTGCAGTTGATTTAGAAAGAGTTCTGCGGTCTTTCCAGTTTAGAAATATAAAAAATTTTAAAAATGGAGTTGTCAAAACCAATTTTGGCAGAATTTATTAATATGTATAAAGAATAATTTTTGAAATCATCTGGCTTAATTGTCCGGAGTTCTTTAATTAATTTCATATGTCCAAAAAAATTTTTTCATTTAACCACTTTTTAACCCATTTTGATCTTTCCTTCTTTTTTATAACGGTATTATAATTTAAAACAAAAATACCTGCAGCCACTACAGCGATTTGTTTCCTGCTCCTAGGTGCCAGTTTATATGACTGATCCGGCATGAAAGGCCACAGATCTTTCAAACAAGCAAGAAAGACCAAGTCCGCGGATCAGATCCGTCAAAAACAATAGAAAAACATTCAGTTGATTTTACCACGGACTTAATATATTGAAAAGCGAATATATCCACGGATTGGGTCCGCTCATCAGATCCCCCACGTTAAGAGGCGACAGAGAACTCAGTTCCGCAGACCAGATCAAGAGGATCTGGTTCGCAGATCAAATCCGTACAAAATTCCGTTCGTGTATGGCCAGCTAATGGGTTTCTGGTCACATGGGGATCATGGGGAATGAAAGGGCTGGCTCTGATTCTCTGTTTCTCGGACAAGAACCCGCCGTGGGCGTGTTTCATAAGAAGCATCAGCAGGGATGGGAGAACCTGAGTACTTGCACGTGCACTAAACTGTTTCTTGATGGGCCCAATAGGAATATCTCTGATTTTCTTATGGGGCTCGGAAGTAAACAATGTAGGACTGTGGTTGGCATCATCACTGGCCACAACTCGCTTCACGCTCATCTAACAAGTATGGGAATTATTGACGCCCCTAAATGTCTGTCCTTCCTTGAAGGAGAGCCTGAGACAACCGAACACTTTTTGTGCGCTTTTCCGGCCTTCGCCCGAAGCAGGCTGGTTTAAGAGGACAGGAAGATTTTGGTGATCGGGCTTCTAGCAGGACAGCACAATGGGTCGCTCTGACCTCCGTGCTTGGAATCTCTCGCTCTGCCTTAAAAAAAAAAAAAAAACGCGATATTCAGTGTTGGTAGGCTCCAACTCTGCCATAGCGCGAAAGAGAAAAATATAAAACTTGTGCCATTCTTTTCTATAGGAAAATGGAAATACGCTCAGTCCATTGTTATAAGTCAGTCATTGATTCGTGTAAAATTTGTGTGCATGAGCGCAATTTTTCAAGAAAAGGACATAACACATCGGAGGAAGTGAGATGCTATATAAGCTGTATTGCCACTTTAAGATATTATTCAGTATGGTTGCGACATAACAGTGTTTCAGGCCGAGAGGTACGCTATACTAACCGGTGCTTGATTTCGTAAGCCTTTAACAATAAAAGCATATGTATATTCTCCGGTAGTCATGCAGTAATTAGAACAATTTCATCTTCCACAGTGAAATCAAAGCTCGGCATTTCCACCAAAGCATCCTTGATAGACCGAGTAGATGCAATCTGCTTAGCCTGATCGGGATCCCAGTACATCAACGCTATGCTGGCAATGAGAAAGCTGATGAACTTGCTAAACAAGACTCAGCTATACCTCTGATCTGCATAAAGTCGATGTGCGGGTTGCTCCTGTACACGGCAAAAAGGGGCCATTCGCAAGCGCGTATAAGAGGGATACAGCATGTATTGGAGGAACTTCGTGGAACAGAACCATGCCAAGCGTTACATGGCAATTCCGTCTATGGAGAGGGTGAGGGAGCTTCTGAGGTACACTGGAGCTGCCATTAGACTTTTGACTGATCTTATTACTGATCTGATTACTGAGCATTGTCAACTGAGAGCGACTTATAACTTTTGGCGTAGGCACTGATCCTTCCTGCAGACTGTGTCTGATGAGATTACTTTACATTTCTTATGCGAATGATCGGCGATAGCCAAACACAGAATGGCAATCTTTGGTAAACCACAACTGGACCCTAGTGAGTTGGTGGACAGATCACTCCGCGGATTCTTAAATTTGTTCAAGGGGACTGGCCTGCTTTAAAGAGATTGGAGGGTAAGCACAATTAGACCTCTCAATGGCCGCAGCGCTTTATGACTTCTTATCTCCCTGTCAACCAACTAAGCTCAGCAGTGAACTTTTTTTTTTTTAATGAAATATAGATAAATGGGACGTCAACCCATAGATAGATGTAGAGCATACACGTTGGTATGTTTTTTGTTTCTTTAATGAATACTACAAAAAGACACGCCTAAGCAATAATTCTTATGGTAAAAATTTGGGGAAGGAAGCAAGTGTCATTTCGAATAATAATGTACCAACTGCGGTTGTTGAATTTCGAAGCTTCGAAGCTTCGGAAGATTATTCGAATGTCGAAGATAAGAGCTTCGAATGAAAGAACCTTCAAACGGAAGAAATTTGAAGCTTCAAAGCTACCATGTGACCGGTGTTCAACATTTGTAACGCAATTTTTCCCACTTTTCGTTAAACTATTGATTCGATTCAAAATTACTATCTGGGGGTTATCGGGGGTCACGAACTACGAACATTTGGTAAAAATTTAGAAATTCAATATGGCAAAGAAATTAAGCTATTTATTGTTCAGTTCGGTATCTTGGGGATTTGGAATTCGGGATTACGGATTTTTGAAGAAAATTTAGAAATTTTTATTGACTTCACTTTTTAGTTACGAGTCAAATCTTGTACTCCGATCGACTTGAAGCTTAACATGTGTACGTACATACCATACATTTATTCCTGATTAAAAGATAATATTTTTGAGATTACACATTTCTAAAATCTAAAAAGTCAAAATAATAAATAAAAACACTTTGCAAAAATAGATTTTTAATTACAATTACTGTAGATGGGCTTCGAAGCAGCTGATTCAAAGATTCAAATTATTCGAAGGTTGGAGTCGAACCCTTCGAATCATGAACATTGTATGAATGCTTCAAAATTGTTTGATTCAAAGTTTGTTCCGCAGTCCATTCGTTTGTTTGTCCGTTTCACCACCAAAAACGACAAAAAATTTCCGCCATTTTTAATTTTGAGTTTATTTTCATCCAAGTAGTAAGGCAAATTTTTGATAGATAGTATAACGAGAAATTAGCGTTACAAGTTTTGAGCCACGCTGGGTTGACAATCTTATAATGAAATATATTCATATAATTTTATATAATTTTCTCCGAAAAGCTCCAGAAAACTGACACCCTTTTTAAAATATTTAAAAATAATATCAAGTCACTTAATTATTATTATAATTTAACCATAACAACACTGCAGATACAGCGAAAAATTCATGCTTCGAAGCTTCGGTAAAACGTTCATGCTTTAGAGGTTCCACCTCGAAGCTTAGAATCTTCGAAGTCTGTCAGCAGCCTTAGTACCAACCATCTGCACCTTAAACGCTCATACGAATTTTATGGAACAAATTTCACAGAACAAACATTTAGATTAAAAAATACATGACTGAATTTGTAGGCACAGAAATGAATGGTATTAGAAAATACCATTTAAAATCCCCTCCTCCTCTCCCCGTCCAAAAATATTTGGTTTTTTAAAACTGCCAATATCAAAGGCAACTGCCGAAAATTAAAAGTTGAAAAGCCACTTTCTTAGGCCATAAACTTAAGAAAAGCACAGACCCTGCTGTAGCGCGTTTGAGTCTCATCCAGCACGTTTCTTTTTTCTTTTTTTAATAAAAAAAAAATTAAAAACTTTAAAAAAATTAAGAAAATTAGAAAAAATTTAAATAATAAAAAAAAAATATAAAAAAAATTAAAAAACATACAAATTCATAAACATAAGAATACCGTTCTAAAAACGGGCAACTTAAGCTTTTCCTCTGGATTACCCTTTATTATTTTATTACTTTTTCGAATTTGAAATTAATTCTCTAAATACAAACGACAACTGGTTTTTGAGAATTATGCCGAAAAAATCGTTAATTTAATAATGCAATGCACAATATTATGCCTTTCCTTATTTTTGTATAAAAGTTTTAAAAAATCAATGTTTCAAGCCTTTCCTTATTCTTGTATAAAAGTTTTAAAAAATCAATGTTTCAAGTAACATATTAATTATAAAACTATGTTCCCCAGAAATTTTAAAATGATTAATTTTGCATATAATAAAAGACTTGCACTTACCTGAATGCAAAGATAAAACTGAAAAGTAAGAGGAAAAAAAACTTGATTACAAATTAATATAAAAAAAAAAAACAAAGTGTTAAAATAAATAAAAATTGTTGTTGAAATCATAAGAATCATATATACAGGGTGTTTGAAATTTTGAGGCACTAAGCTTTAATATGGAGAAATAAGGGCTTCATTTGTAAACTACGGGGATAGTATAATCGTTAGAATTTTCTCCCCTCCATTTCGAAGTTGAAATTCAGCAAATTTAAACTTTCCTCAGTTTTAATCATTTAACTAATTCTTTTTAAAACACATCAACAATGATTCATATTTAAAATTTTAAAATAAAAAAACAAAAAGTTTTGAAAAATTATGCTTCGTAGCTTACCTAAATTCATTAAAATAAAAAATAATAAAATAAATATAACAACAGTGCGTGCCTAATGGCAGTATTAGTGGTCCACACCTATTTTATTATTTAACAAAATTCCCTATTATGCCGGTAGTACCAAAAAGTATTTCGCGTGTTGACTGTTTTTTTATGTTTAGCCACCCCCACCCCTCCCCCCTCCCTTCCAACAAATGGTTTCCTACAAAATTTCTCAATATTAAGAAAGAAATTTTCCGTGAAAAAAAAAAAAGTACGTGAGGCCATACAGTGTTATCTTTCGTTAGGAGAACCCACCCACACCTTGTTCCATAGTAGCCAAAATCCTTAATTGATGATAATATTAATTTCCTTCAGAAAAACTCCCGGAAGTAATTTAGTTTCTTGTCGGCACGCAATACGACGACATTTTTATCTCTCCACCCTAAGTTGCACAGCTCTTATTTATTTTATTAGAAATGTATTGGAAAAGATTACCACAAAATAGTTATAATGTGTAC
This sequence comes from Dioctria rufipes, assembly GCA_963924295.1. Lineage (NCBI taxonomy): Eukaryota > Metazoa > Arthropoda > Insecta > Diptera > Asilidae > Dioctria > Dioctria rufipes. The sequence goes on along the minus strand of OZ002744.1, from coordinate 39,827,880 downwards.
AATTAAGACGTTAATAGTTTTTTTTTTTTTGTGAACCTTCTTGTTCGCTCCCCACTTATAAAGTACCAACATATATATCCATCCACTCCTCATCCATCCCTTTTTTGCAGGAGGAACCATACATAAGGAAGAAAGTTTCCTATACTTAACAAGAGCTCTTGAACAGCTATTTCGTGTCTCTCATCTATTGGTTTTTTGAACTTTCCTCCTAATCAATTGTGACGATAGCTTGGTCACGTGATAATTTATAGCAAAGTCGATTTATTTTTCTCTCGGGTGATAATACTCCTACCGACCTACGTGAAAATCACTCTGCCCCCTCGCCCCACTACTGTCAGCAAAGCAAAAGGCATGATATACATATATAGGTATATACCACGCATGTAGTTTTATAGATGACTGGGGTGGTCCAGATCTGGATGCTTTATCATCCCCGCATCCGTTTTTTGTGATTCATCTCAAATGCATTCCGCCTGAGGGTTTTTGAGGGTAATTTAAGTATTCCGTGCACGTATTGCGACGTCGAAGATGAAAGAAAAAAATTCACATTTGCAAAAATGCAAAGACTTTTGTATGTACAAAAGTGCAATATACATAAATAAAAAATGTTGTCAGAATGTCTGATATCTCTCTTGCCCTCCGGCTTGTTCGATTTGTTTTCTCCCGCTTAATATTGTATGGATATCATGAAATAAAAAGTCAAATCTGTTTATGCTTATTGTATGCACAGGATGATCTGTATCAATTTTGTACTAATGGAGGAGACGATAGGGGATGGACGATTGGACAAGAGGAATTAAAAGAAAGAAAATGCCTCGTGAACAATGGGCCATCCTAGACGAGTATTCTTGTTGCAGTATGCAAATCGGTTTTTTAGGAAAGAGGTGAAAAGACACAAGGAGCTCTTTGCGTCTTTTCACTCTTCCCTAAAAAACCGGTTTGCATACTGCATCAAGAATACTTGTCTGGGATGGCCCAATCTTAGAACTAAAGTATTGTAAGGTCATTGTACGTGCAAAGGATGATGCAAAGGATGATGCAAATTTTGATACCCCCATCCAATAGCCATGTGCACCTAGTTCAGAGGTACACTGTGCTATAAATGTCAGTTTTAGCAATAGCCAAATAATGTGTTTTTTGTTATTTTATAATCTACTGCCATTTTGTGAAGTCGGCGTAACATACTAACCAGAAACCGGGGTTGACTTCAGTCCTTCCGCCCTCTTCTCCCTCCGCTATCGCTTAGAGGCAGGACCTCACACTCCCAGGCATTATATTTTTAGAAACCTGTCCTAACCAGACCCGTCATAGAATACCGGAAGTTATAGAGATACCTACATTTTATGAATACAAGCTGTAGTGTGAGTATTCCGCGAAGGCAGAGTGGGTAGAGAACACCTAGAGAGTCATAACTGGGCAGAACTACCCTCAATTCTGCTCACTCATGACTTCAATGCAGCCCAGATCAGTGATATTAGTGACACGATTAGGAACGCTTTACAAAGAGGTTGTAAGCTAGATTTTAACACGACAGGTGCTCAATTGCGATTAATTCGATTCCATGTCCCTTACTAAGCCAGAAATGTAAAGATCCAAGAAGAGCTTAGGAATATTTCTTACAAATCTGCGAACTGGTGATTCCAACGAGAGACTTGCGACATTGTTTAAAATTTCAAGACAAAGCCTTGAGCGGTTGATTGCTATAGGACGTGAATGCCTTATCAATGACTACGTTGTCCTTCATATAGGACTGGACCCTGTAAACAGAAATGATATTATAGATACAAACCTGACTATACCAAAAGCTATATATGTAGACGATGAAAACACAAACGCAATTGTAATATGCGACAGGACTTACATAAAAGTGCTATTACTTCTCGGACAAGGAATCAAGACGATCGCCATCGCAATTCTTGCTCCATATGTTAATACCTGTCCAATGATTAATCACTTATTTCTTTTGGAGTGGGTACCAGAGTCCATAAATTTACTGGCATTATCTGGTATAATGGTGCATGTGCTTACACCTCATCATTTAATAGCCAGGGTTTAAAACTTTGCCTGCGGCGATTTCCTATACGTGAAATAAAAGAATTTAACAATTTTGGTGACCCCGGACGTGATAACACTTAAATTACAGCTAACACATCAACCATCATTTTTTTAGCTTTCGGCTTGCTACAATTTACAAGATGTCGAAGGGTTCACAAGAGGTACGCACTTCATAGATATGGATCAACGAGCTGCTGAACAAAAGGAATATGCTAAGGGAGTCACTACCAACTATGATAAAGACCCGCTCGAAAGGAAAACCACAGTAATATACTATGAAGAAAGGCTTCATCGTCTAGAAGCAGCATAGTCTGTTTTCGAGAAAATCAATGAAGAAATCAGAGATTTTCCTTCTCCGCCTATAAGTCATTCATACCACTGCTATGAAACGAGGGCTCAATTTTACGAAAAAAATGTCGAACATTTCACTGAAAAAAATCATGCAATTAAAGATAGACGTCAATATCTATGTATATGAAGAGCCACTACTTTCACACTCGAGAATTTGGACACTAACCAATATGCACAATTTGCTAGGGTTCAAGATATATATCAGCACTTCTGCCGCTCTTCTTATGTCCCCTAATCCCTTGCTTATCTCCTTCCTGCCATGCTGTGAGCTCCTGAGCTTGGCTAAATAATATAAAAAAAAAAAAAAAATATGCGATCACTACTTTAGGTCACTTTAAAAATTTATATCGTCAAAACGAGACCGAGCACCAGCACAATTTTTGGGACAGGGATAGAAGAGGCTTCTGGCTCCAAAATAGAAATACAAATCCCAATTACAATAGGAAATAACACTATTATTTTAAAAAAAAATACTCTTACTAACAAGAAAAGTTTGATTCGCTGTTGCCGGAAGATATGATGTTTTGAAAATTCTGTTCCACCATAAAATCACTAAATATCTAACCCCCTAGCGAGGCCGTTGTACGGGGAAAGAACAAATATGGTTGAGCATACAGCTTCATAAGACGTGTCCCACTTAAAATTGTCTCCAGTTTGAAAATCACCTACGCTTTTGTTTTTTGTTAAAAAACATTTCCGTGTAAACAAATGATATAATCATTACCTGTAAGTTTTGCTCACTAAAGGGTAGGACGATGCATTTAGTTTTCTTCAAAATACCTTCGAGTGAAGATCAAGTCAGAAAAGAAATTGTGCGGAAGTATTGCGAAAATCGAAGAGCTTCAACATTGTCTGTCGCTAAAAGTTGTAAAACAACACGGACGACAGTTAATCGTGTCATAAAGCGTTTTCTGGAATGTGGTTCAACTAATCGCATAGCTGGAACAGGACAAAATAAAAAAGTGGATACAGTACTGCAACAAAAAATCTCTCGTTCTTTTAAGCGAAATACATGCTTATCAGTCCGTGCTCTTGCAAAGAAGTTTAATACTAACAAAAGTACAGTGCAAAGAATAAAAAAAAAATTGAGCCTGAATACTTACAAAAAATTTAAAGCGCCTAGACGAAAAGATATGCAACAGCATAAAGCAATTACCCGCAGTCGAAAACTTTATTCTTTCCTGCTGCACAATTCCGACGCCTGCATAATTCTCGACGATGAAACGTATTGCCAAGTAAATTTCCAGTGCCTACCATGTAGCCAATTTTATAGTAGTGATAAACGTGGTAATGTTGACCCAAAATATAAAGTGATTCCGGTTGAAAAATTCCCAAAGAAGTTTATGATTTGGCAAGCAATCTGTCAGTGCGGTAAAAGATCAAAACCGTACATCACATCATCTACTAATGAAAGCAGATAATTATAAGACAGAATGTTTGAAGAAAATCCTTTTACCGTTTATCCGAAAACACAAGGGTCCCACAATATTCTGGCCAGATTTGGCTTCTTGTCATTATTCTCGAAGCACTATAGGATGGTACAGGGCCAATCGGATCAATTTTGTCCTTAAAGAAATTAATCCGCTCAACTGCCCTGAACTACGGCCGATTGAGAGGTATTGGGCAATTATAAAGACAAAACTAAGAATGACTACCACGGAAACCAAAGGGATACAGAAAAAAGTGGGATAAGGTTACAAAGTTAATACAAGACTCTACTGTGCAAAGCATTACGTCCCGCATTAAAAGTGATGTTAGAAAATTTTCCCGAAAAAAGAAAAATTTATAATTTTTTTTAATTTTCTACTTTTCATTAAATTGTTATTGTTGTTTTAAAAATGAATTTAAAGAAAAAAAATTGTTTTATTTTGCAAATATTTGCATTTTCTACTGAGACAATTTTAAGTGGGACACGTCTTAATAAAAATACAAAAGAAAATGTGCCAGAGTAGAAAAAAAATACATGCCCCTCAATTCAGTGCTCCTATAGTGCGTTACTTTAGGTATACGCTGAGTTTAAAAATTCGTATCTCCAAAACAAAGCCAAATACCATTACAATTTGCTGCACTTATATAGACAAAATTTCTAGCTTCAAAATAAAAATACAAAAAAACAACTGCTAGAAGTCTTCAATAATTAATAATTTTATTTTTGAAAAAAAAAAATACTATTATTAACTAACAATTTTTTTTTTTTTTGTGCTGCTATATTTTTTTATGAAAATTGTTAAGTATTAGGCTTCATTTGGCGTTTGAATCAGAAAAATCGGTTGCACTGTTCTCTAGATATAATTTTTTTTAAATGTCGTTACACCGGAAACTCACGCAATTTGTAAGCCCCCTAGCAGGGGAGTTGAAGCATGGTACGGAAAAACAATATACGGGGAGCTATTTTTGCACTTCATACAAACTGTGAAAGTTTCATCCACATCAGAGATATAAAGTACTCCGCATTTTTAGCATATATAAGTCGAAGAAAATTGTTCAGCACTCAAACGGTTAAAGCAATAGATAACAAGTGAAAAAGCTAGAATTGGTCTAAGATCAACTCTTTTGATATACCCTAGATGAATGCCCGTATGAAATTTCGTATTATCACCCTTCTGTGCAAGTATAATTTTTGAAGTTGAAATATATGCTATTTCTAGAACGGTTTGTCGGACAGAAAAAATGATTATAACCAATTTTATGGGATTTTATGGGAGTACAATAAAAATGTCTTGGACTGATCGTTTTCACAGTATACGTAAAAAACCTAAATTTTTATATGGCAACACCAAGAAGGAGTTGTCCGATTTAGTCCATTTTTGAAATTTTGTTTGCTAGTATAATGAAAACACCATGTACCAAATTTCAGCTCTCTACATCGAAGCGTTCTCAGGCAGTGTCCAAATATATAGTGGAAAACGAAATTGTTGTATGGTAACCCCACGAAGGAGTTGCCCGATTTGTCTCATTTTCGAACTTAATTTCACTTTTTTTTAAAGTCCGTGTACAAAATTTCAGCTCTCTAAGTATACGCGTTCTCGAGTTATCGTGTCCAATCCATTTTGCTCTACCATCATTATTTCGAGGTGTTACAAACGGAATGACAAACTTAGTATATACCTTATAGATTTCATCTAGGGTATAAAAACGATGTGGATGATTATTGTTCTCAGAAATGTGTTCATTATAAATATTTTGTGATTCATAATGGTCATGATTTTAGCCTAAATTTGGGAAAACTTCTACAAAGTTTTCTAATATCCAAGTAGTACTGAGAATTTATCTCTGCCTTTCATCTACCAACGCCTACGGAGAGAGGTCGTGTTCCGTTTTAACAAGGATCAAAGATTACCTCAGATTATTAGGTGAGAAGACAACTGAATTAGCAATAATCAACGATTTTCAGGAAATTTTGAATTCTATTTCTGAAGATGAAATTATAAATAGATTTGTATCATTAAAACAAAGAAAAAATTGTTAAGCTGCATAAGCATTTTTTACAACGTTCACTTTTAATTGAAATCTACATTGTATCAGCCACAGATATAGTCTTGAATTTCTCAATAAAAAACCTAAATTTTTTCTTTCCTCATCTCATATTAAAAAAATTGAAGGGAGGGCCCAGGAAAGGCGAAATGGTTTTGATCGCCCAGGGGCAAAAAAACCTTAATCCGCCTCTGTGCGCCAGATACTCTAAAAGGACTAACAAATGATAAATTTACAAAGAGAAGGTTAACATAAGTTTTTTCTTTATAAATTTATAAAAACTGTAAGCTGTAGACTACTCTTTTTAATTTAACCTATCACATCCTATGTGCTATCTGTAGCTGTTAAAGAATTATTAGCTCTGAACCTATTCTCAAAGCTATTCTCAAACTTATTCTCAAAGATATTTTGTTCTCCGTTCCGGCTGTAGAAACATTTGGCTTTGATGGTTTACGTTGTCGAAACATTCTGCAACAATGATTTTGGATTTGATATCCTTCCAGATAAATACCATAACAACCTGGTAAATAAAAAGTTCTTCTTCTTTTCGCTTAGTTTTTAATCCACAATGGCAATATTCCTTTACAAAAATTCACAATTACCGCAGTGCTGATAACTTAAAAATTTTCATCCGCGGCTTAACTAAGCCTCAGCTTACTGAGTACTGTGAAACCGAGTAGGCTTAAATTCTGGGCTTAAGCCACACCCGTGGCTTAACTAAGCTCTAGCTTAAGCCTGGACTGTGAAACCAGCAATAAGAGATATTAGGTCTAAACCTATTCTCAAACCTATTTTCAAACCTATTCTCAATGGTAATTTGTTCCCTTAGCACGTCATTTTAAAAAATATCGTCTAATTTCGGTGTGACCTGAATAGGTTTTGATCTAATAACTCTTTAACGGGTGCAAATAGCACATATGGTATACTGGATCAAATTAAAGAGAAGAGTCTACAGCTTATAGTTTTTATTAAAAAAAAAAAACGTTTACCGTTCATGACGATGAAAAATTCGATTTTTTTTTTTTTTTTACATAATTATCATCCTTAAAGTGTTTAGAACACGTGGGTAAAAGGATATTTTCATATCTAAAGTATTTTAGAATTCACAGCCTGTTGAGTGCGGAACAGTCCGACGGCTAGAAAACAAGTAGCTGAGGCGCTCGGAGGGCGCTTGCTGGGGTGACCTTTTCTCGCTACCTGAGGTACCCTAATAAATTCCGGGAAGCAGTTAACCATTAAGCTGGCTTCCCACGACGCGTGGTTTCACACGCCGCGTCGCGCAAGCACAAGCCAACGCGCCATGGGAAGGGTCCGGCTCGTGGTGGCGCGAACTCGCTTGTGCTGGCGCGCCCGATCCATTTCGAGTCGGTAACTTCAAAGGCGCGGCGCGAGCGTGCGCGAGATGGCTCGAGGCGGCGCGTGACATTTACTCTTCATTTCGGCGGCACCGCCCACAAATCAACTCGAGCCAACACACGCCGTAGGAAGTGTATAGGCGCCGCGCGAGCACGAGCTGGCTTGGCTCGTGAAATAACGCGCCATGGGAAGCCACCTTTAGATTCAGCATAATCAGTTCTTGAAGCAAAAAGAAGGGCCACTGTATGGTCCTGGAATAGCTGAAGTAATCTGTCAAAGATTTTTTATAACGTTAAACTTTGGGAACATTTTTCAACGCGCAAGCCGCCCTGCAGCTTCAACGGATGAACCGATTCACATGAATCTTTGCGCAATTGAAAGCAAATTCAATTTGCGGGACCATCAGGAAGCGATTTTTGTCAAAAACTTATTTACAAATAGCTTTTATTCAGACGTTTTTTTGAAAACGAAAACCGGTAAGGCCCCCCCAAATTTTATCAAGTTTAATCATTTTCAACCCTATTTGTTTCGAATGAATTGGCAGAGCTAATCATGCATTTTTCGTGCCTCTCGACGATAACCTCCCCTTAATCACCTTTTTGTAAAAAAACAAAGAAAAAAAAGAGGTAAAAGTAAAAAAAGGTAGGAAAATGCGAATTTTTTAATTTATACAACCATAGCTCCTGAGACGAGAGGAGTACCGGGCTGGTTGAACAGGCCATGAAGTTCTGATGCAGTGTTCTGTGAAAAACTATTATATTTTCATAATCACCCTATTACTCCAAAACGGTTGACTACTCACAAAAATTAGAGACAGCATTTAATAATTGCATAAGATTCATGTATGGACTTCAACGTTTTGAGCACACAAACCAGTATATGAAGTAATGTAATGTAAATCTTAATCATCCTCTTAAAACATATGTTTTGCATAAAGCACTAGTGTCCCTCCATATGCTTACTTAGTACACCAACCAGCCTGCATATCTTTGCAATGGTATAAGATTCTAACTACGTGAATGTTTTTAATCCTAGCTACTGTACAATATTAAGTGAATGTTCCAATTTTGTTCATACACATACCAATCGAAGATTGGTTAGATAATACATATGTACATGATGATATCGTCTCAGAAGGTAAGACATTTGTAATGAAGCTATTAAAGGCACATTGAGTTTATGTCTCAATTAAGTGCATAATTTATTATGTCGCAAAAAGATATAATCGGAACAATCAATGCTTAAGTATATGAGCAGCTTTTGAGACTAGATTAGCTGTAGCCCATCATAGTCTACGGAATTGTCCATAAATCTTTTTTACAACATACCTAGTCCATATGATATCAGACCATTCAAAGACGTTATTGAAGTCGTATCATACCGAAATCTTTTACTTATTGCTTTTACTAAGTCGGGTTCAAGTTCTATGGATAAGAAAATAAATTTCTTCAAGGGATTTTCTTATATACAACGACACTATTAAATTTTTCGGTATTAAATTTTCATTTTTATTAGCAATATTATTTCACTTCATCGGTTTTGGGCACTACTATAAATAAATTGAGTTTTGATAGGCTCAGCAGCCGCATAAGATTTTACGTTGTTTCTGTTTTAAACATATTATTAGCAGTTTTTTCAACTTCCAATTGCCATGAAATTCTGGACTGTGAGTTTTTCCTAAAAATCGACCAATAAGACTTTTGAGTTCGATTCAAATTTTTTGTGTTGAAATTCTTCACTCAAGTTGCAACTGTTCCTCTTTTTTGAGATTTTTCATAAATTCCAAATGATTTGAAGAATCATCATAGTTGGATGTAATGAAAAAGTGAGTTTGTTGCTGCTATGTTTAGAGCTCTGTAAATCAATTATGACCATTAGCCACCTTCTGGTCCGTTGTGTGCAAGTATATTTTTGTCACATTTTACTTCTAAGGAATTCAAACCACATTTGGATTCATTATAAATCTTTGAACGAGTCCGTGGTTTTTTCGTGGTGTAGAAACGAAACGTTTTATTTATTTATTTACTAGGGGAGCACGCCGGCGTTGCCCGGCAATAATATAGATGCCTAGATGGGTGGGGGTGGGGTGGTTAAATTTCCTTTTTTTTTTTTTTAAATAGGCCCGTGTACAAATTTCCATGGATGTAAAGGACTCAAATTTTGACTCAACTCATCGCTCAACTCAAGCAGTCAGTCCGCTCAATAATTGAGTCCGCTCAACAGTTGAGCGGTGGTTCATCGCTCGAAATTTGAACGGACTCACTGGCTGAGCGGACGCAATCTTGAGCGGACTCAGTCTTGAGTGGACTCAATTCTTGAATGGACTTGAGCGGACTCAAGTCTTGAGCGGACTCAATCTTGAGCGGACTCACTCCTTGGCCGATTTGAGCGGACTCAAGCCTTGAGCGGACTCATCATTTGAGTTGAGCGGACTCAAATCTTTCTTGTTGAAATAAATCCAATTTAATTAAAATTGAAACTGAAACTGAAATTTTAATCAAATAAAAAAAGCTAACAAAATAGTCTTTTATTATATTATATTAATTTAGGTTTTGCTATTTTTCTTAGCCAACATGTCAATATAATGTACAAATTCTCACCGATACTGGTAATTATTTTTTAAACTTTATTTTTCAAAAAGGGGGCGCTAAAAATTCTTATTCATGTTCATTTCCTATAAACGATGAAGACAATAAAAATTCTGGTTCCACCTCGCAAGACAAGAAGAATGAAGAGCAGGCCCAGGAAATGAAAACTAATGACGGAGGACGAGCTGTATGCCAGCAAAATAATGCCACTGTAATTAAAAGTGTGCAAGTAGAACAAGCTATTAATAAATAAGGATCTGTTGTCAAAAATGTGTATTTATTTCCTTATTAAATAGCAAGTCAAAAAGCTAGAATTCCTCTAAGAACAATTCTTATGATACCCTAGATAAACATTCCAAATTTTTATATGGCAACAGCAAGAGTGGGTTGCCCGATTTAATCCATTTTTGAAATTACATTTACTTCGTTTTCTTAAAAGCCCGTGTGCAAAATTTCAACCCGCGTTTGCGAGTTATCGGGAGGACGGACAAAAGACGAACGGACGTGCAGATGGATGGACAGACGGAAGAACATGCAAAATGAAAATAACTTTTAATATTATGCGTAGGTGTTCAATCCATTTTGCTCTACAAGAATTGTTTTTCTATGCGTCACAAACGAAATGACAAACTTTAGTAGACAGACCCTATAGATTTTATCTAGGATCTAAAAATCAGACAAAGACAGTTATAATAGTCATAACAGAACTTTTCAAATCTGAAGTTATGACTTATTTTCGGCTGTAAAACTTAAATGCAATTCATAAAACTGAGTTTCCTCAAGTGCATATTTCTTTCTCTTTGTATTTCACATAATTGTAAATAGAATTGCCATAAATTGAATCATATCATTTCCAAGTATGGGAAAATACCATACAGTCTTTACACATTATTGAATAAGTACAGTTGTGCATTATATTGAGAAGAAGAAGAAATGCTGGCTAAGGAAATTAGCAAAAGCTAAATTAATATAATATGAACGACTTTTTTGTGTGCTTTTATTATTTCATTAAAATCTCAGTTTCAGTTTCAAATTAAATTAAATCAGATTTTCCTTATGTTATTTAAAACATGATTTGAGTCCGCTCAACTCAAATGATGAGTCCGCTCAAGCCGGTCAAGCAGTGAGTTCGCTCAAGCATTGAGTCCGCTCAAGAATTGAGTCCGCTCAAGCTGATCAAGCAGTTAGTCCGCTCAAGATTGAGTCCGCTCAACCAGTGAGTCCGCTCAAGTTTCGAGCGATAAACCATCGCTCAATTGTTGAGCGGACTCAAGTCCTGAGTTGAGCGATGAGTTGATATGACAAATGAGTCCGCTCATTTACAACCCTGCAAATTTCATCTCTCTACATCGACACGTGACGTAGTGTCGAAAGAAAGGGTTGCCCGTTTTGCTCCACTTTTGGACTTGTATTTGCAACTTTTATGAAAACGAGCTCTCCACGTCGACGTTTTTTCAGGCAGCATCCAAGTATATAGTGAAAGACCAAGGTTTTGTATGGCAGCACGAAAAAGATGTATCCCGATTTAGTCCATTTTTGAAATTTTATTTACCATTGCTATGAAAACACCATGTACCAAATTTTAGCTTTCTACATCGAAGTGCTTGCAGGCAGTGCCCAAATATGTAGATAAAAACTAAATTTTTGTATGAAAGCCTTACGAAGGAGTTGCCCGATTTGTCCTATTTCTGAACTTAAATTTACATTTTTTTATAAACGCCGTTTCCAAAATTTGAGCTCTCCACGTCGATGTATGTATGGCAACTCCAAGAACGGGCTGCCGATTAAAATTTTTCTTTACCTAAGAACCTTATTCGGACTATTACGAACATTAAAAAAAAAACAGAATTAGCCATATCGCTCCAGCCATTCGCAAGTGATGCGATTACCAACGAACAATATTTCATTTTTATTATATAGATTTTTATATGAGATAAAAAAGTAAATAAAAAGTAAATTCTTTGGTGAATTGTTGATGGAATTTGGTAAGCTTTTAGTGGAATCCTCTCATTTATTTTTTTTTTTTTTATTATTATTGACGCATGTCAATCCAGCTTTCGATTGAAGAGAAAAAGTAGTAAAGTAGTAACATTATAGGCTAATACTGTGTATCATAGAGTATTTATATTAGCCTGCTTTTACTCTGTGGTGAAGCACCTGAGTATTCTGAAAAATATCCGGAAAAAAGAGTGTGTAATTTCCGGGTATTCTATATCACTAAAAATTGCTTGGTAATAATTACAATTACTCTGATAAAAGCGCCAACTTGTAGTCGCTAGCAATATAAAACAAAATAATATAAAAATGGAAATGAAAAGTGACAATTAGAAAATTATCATCTGCATACCAAACGTCAGACATTGCCGTTAGCATTCAAAATACCCCGATTTATCTATATCATGGGTTTCTAATTAACTAGGTAATTCAATTACTCTAAAGCAAATACCCATTACAAGCATTAGACAAACGCAGTAACACACTACCGTAGCACGAGCCCTATTCCGTTACTATCCTTACCTATGATCCACTAATGCCATCTGTAGAACATTTTATTCCTAAACCGTAGTTTTTTTATTTTTTTATATTAGTGGTACCGGAAAAGAATGTCAATTTTTGAAATTGCACTTATAAGAATTTAATTTACAAATATTAATCTAAAATATAATTTCCACGGTTTGATATAATCTTTCTCCGTCGATCTGGTAACGTTTTAATACCTCGTTGATAAAATTCAAAAAATTCACTGGTTTTTATTTATTTATTTATGTTAATTGTCTAGAGATTACAATATCTTACAGACCTGCAGTTAGTGTATAAATTAATTCCAAGAAGAGTTAACACTTCTATAATTATCGACAATACAGTACCTAAAACTATCTCTTGGCATGGAAGTATCAACAATTGATGAAAATGTATTAAACATTGAGGAACAATTTGAAATAGGCTCGTGATTGCCATAATTCGTTCTGTGCTGAGGAATATACAGCAAGCACCTAGAGTGAATTGGCCTTTCGAGAGCATATATACTAATCAATGATAACAACTCGGGCGAGTTAATTCTGTAATCCAAAATATCTTTAACAAAAGTCGCACAGTTAACTTCCCGTCGTAATTCCAGTTGAGATAAACCCAACAGTAAACATCTTACAGAATATGAAGGTAAATTATCATATCGGTAGTTACATTTGTAAAGCGCAAATCTAGTGAAGCTTTTCTGTATTGATTCAAGACGATCAATATGAACTTTGTAATAAAGTAGACCTCACCAAAGCAAAGAGTGTGAACATATCTGAAGTCTTTAGAATTACGCTTAAAGAAACCTAGGCTTGTACGAGCCTTACAAACTATCAACTCAACATGTGGAATGTAGCTCAATTTAATATCAAATCCCCAAATCATTAATTTCAAAAACCCTAGGAAGAGTACTGTTATTTATAAGATAATTAAAAATTATTGAATTGAATAAACGATGAAATGTCATAGTTTTACATTTAGCAATGTTTAAGTGAAAATTGTTTATAGAGTACCAATCAAAGAGACCATTAAGATCACGTTGAATGAGTGCGCAATCATCAACAGAATTGACTTTTAAAAATAATTTCAAGTCATCAGCAAACAACAAACAGCAAACATCTAGTAAATTTGAAACTTTCGGCTATATCGTTAATAAAAAGCAAGAAGAGCAAAGGACCTAAGTGGCTACCTTGAGGCACGCCAGAGCTAGCGTTTATCTCTCTGGAGAGGATCCTACCAATATTGACGTATTGTTTACGATCAGTCAGATAGGACTCAATCCATTTTAAAAAAGATGAGTGAAAGCCAAATATACTAAGTTTACTTAAAAGAAGAGAAATATTAATTCTATCAAATGCTTTACAGAAATCCGTGTAAATAACATCAACTTGAAATGAATGTTCAATAGCATTTTTGATTCAGAATATTCAATGAGTCTTTTTTTCACATTGTCATTTGTTCGAAAATTTTGTTTGCCTAAATAATGATGCATAGATAAAGAGATGGCTATCAGATGGTGCAATATCTGGACTATATGGAAGGTGACGAATTCTTTTCCATCCGAGGTGGTCGTCTATTATGTCACGGGCTATTTTCCCCGAATACGGACAAACGTTGCCATATGCGGGCGAGCGTTGTCATACTGTAGGAACACTTGTCTTCGAGTCGCGAAGGATGGACTTTTGTTTTTTTTAATAATTCTATTATCAAACGGTCCAATTGATCACAATAAAGCTGTGCATTTATTGTTTGTCCAGGTTACAGAATTTCAAAGTGGACAATACCCTTACAGTCCCACCAAACAGACAAAAGGACTTTTTTTGTTATGTGAAACCAGGTTTGGGTATAGTTACCTGATTCTTCGATAACCATTATTTTTTGCGCCCTTGATTCGAGTATAGAACCCATTTTTCGTCACCAGTTATTAGATCTTGCAAAAAGGGTGTTACCGAATCCATTTTTAAAAGATATTCGCATGCGTCTATTAGTTCGAGTTGATGCTCCTCGCGTAGTTCGTGCGGTATCCATCTACCCTCTCTCCACATTTCCCGAGTTTTTAAAGATTCTCTTGAACACTCGACCATGAATATCCGAGATTGTTCGAATTTTTTTCAATCGATCGGTAGCAGTCAAAACGCAACTAATTCTCGAAACCGGTCAACGAAAAAAACGACATTCTTTTCCGGTACCCCTAATATATATGTATATATAAATAGGCCAAGTTCAGGGGATACCCTAGAACTTGCGAAGTAGCGCTAGATTTGACGGGCTGAAATATTTTTACAGCTTTTCAAAAATCAAAGACATTTTAATGCTTCTTTGACAACAGAGCAGATGTAATCTGTCCAACTTAACTTGCTGAAAATATTACTCCCAAGAATGCTTACTGTCTGTCGGTGTATCCGTAATTAATGCTCCATTAAAAGAAGTGGGGATGGTGAAATTATAATCATGTGTTAAGGAGATGAGAGAGCTTTGGGTTTTACAAATTGCATTTGACGCAATTAGCTCTGCTTCAAGCGAGGGTCTTGTGAAGGTCATTCATTCATCTAATCATGTAATTTCGATTGACACATGCTGCATTCCCTCTGTAGTACGCAAGAGTTTCAAAGGAATAAGCGAAATCAAAAGTACTGTCATCAATGAAACTATAAATGTAATTAAAAGTAAAGAAAAGTAGATGATTAATGAAAATTAGAAGAGGGACGGAGAGATAACAGAGCCACAGAGCTTACCGGGGCATTTACAGGGTGAGGTTCAGATATGTCGTCATCTAATACAACGGGTAATAGGCGATAAAAAACTGTCAATCAATTATAGAATAGGAGGGGAAAAACGAAATGCTTTAAGTTTGGCAAAAAGGGTAGGATTCCAGATTCTATGAAAGGCCTTTGAAATATCTAGGGCAACGATTTTGGACTCACCAAAATTGTATAAAGACTACGGGTTTCCAACGTTCTGTAAGGAAAGTCAATAAGTCTCCTGATTACCGTCCAGTCCGGAAGCCATATTGGCGATCTTTGACGAGTTGATTAGTTTTTATACACTTCATTAGTTTTGAGTTAATGATAGATTCAAAAAGTTTGGAAAAATTCAAATCGATTGCAATTGATCGATAGCTTGAAGGATTGCTACCCTCTCTTTTTTTGGGAATTGGCTGAACC
This sequence comes from Dioctria rufipes, assembly GCA_963924295.1. Taxonomy (NCBI): domain Eukaryota; kingdom Metazoa; phylum Arthropoda; class Insecta; order Diptera; family Asilidae; genus Dioctria; species Dioctria rufipes. The sequence goes on along the minus strand of OZ002744.1, from coordinate 39,812,378 downwards.
TGGGCTAGTTTCCAAACATTTGGAACACAGTTTGTGTTCATTATAATTTTTTTCTTCATACTTTCAGTGAAAACCAAATCAAATAATTGCAAAGCAATACTATCAGTAGGGACAACGCAGTAGTAAGCAATGATAAAACAATATTGCGTCTCTTATTGCTGCTTCTGCGGACCATATCATGCAACGTCACTTGCCATAGTACTTAATATTTCTTACCACGCAATGATCAATTGTCCTCGTCATCTAAATCTCCTTTACATAATCATACTCATCTTCAAAAACTAGCCGGAAGGAATGTGCTGGAAAATGGAAAATATTTTTTTGTTACGTACCTACCTACGACAGACGTATACATATGTCAGGGATTGAGTGTTAACTGCAATAATATAACAGTGCCCTTGTACAAAGTTTAACAAGTTATGGCCTTCCCGAACTGTTATTTAACAACTATGTCATATGGTGAGCAATTCTTCCGTTTCAATTTCAATCATTATCAGTCAATTGTAAAAGGATTTTGCGTTGCGTTTGCAACAAACAACACTGCACAATTCACCGTGTCTTTCAGTCAATACAAAAAAATATATAAAATAAATTCGCTCTCAAAAAATGCCCATCAAGCCAAGTTATGAATCAAAAAAAGAAAATGGCGCTAATTCCTTTGCGAAGGCCAAAACTTGTTGAAATTTTTTTAATGGTAGCATAGGAGTGAGTATACTTGGACATGAAGTCCATTCTGTCAGCATGAGCTGAAAGGTCACTCTGTGAACAGCGTTGACCAGAGCGGAGAGTTTGGGAGTTTGGGAGATGAGAATTTTCGTTTTCCCCGGGATAAAACTCCCTAACTCTCCATTCGAGATTCTCTAACATACTTGGGGAGTTAAGGAAAACGTGAGAAGTATCGAAATATTGAAAGACGGCTAACTCTGAGTGGGAGGGTTGTAGAGCATTGGGTTTTTGTTCAATGGATTTAGGGTCAAGAGGGAGGGTCTTTTGGGGATGGCGAGTCGTAGTACCCCCAAATGGGGGTTGTCCAAAATACGTCAAGTTTGGTATCAAATTAAAGAGAGAGAAGCCGGTAATCGAGTGGTGTAGTTGTTTTTTTTTTTCATTTTAACTTCATAACTGAGTTTTTACCGCCGAAAGACGGATTTTTTACACTTGGGTCGGCGTTTCAAGAAGTACCCGTGTTTGAAGACAGAGGACGTTCTTAAGGGAAGTTGGTGTTATCATCGTGTGCTACCATATATCAAACGACGCCAAAACAAATTTCAGACTGATTGATAGGTTAGTTTGGATTTGGCAGACATTCGAGTGAGACGTGTTTCGTGATTTTCGATAAGATGGAAAAAGAACAGTATCGTTCGGTAATTCGCTTGGATGCTGTTTATGAGGACTCTTCGCCATCTATGACCATAGTTAGGTATTGGTTCAACGAATTTAAACGTGGGCGAACATCCGTTTTTGATGAGCAGCGACCAGGACGACCGCCAGACGTGGTTATCAAGGAAATCATTGAAAAAGTCCACGACATGATTCTCGCTGATCGACGAACGAAAGTGCGCGAAGTGGCAAAGGCCGTAGGTGTGTCGGCCGGAACGGCAATTAATATTTTACATGATAAGTTGGAGATGAAAAAATTGTCGGCCCGATGGGTGCCGCGATTGCTCACGGTGGACAACAAGCGGATGCGGCTGTTAACTTCGAAGCAGTGTTTGGAGCAATTTAAGCGAGAGCCGGAGGACTTTTTGCGTCGAGTTGTCACCGTTGATGAAACCTAGATTCATCATTACACACCAGAAACTAAGAAACAATCAAAATAATGGATTTCTCCCGGTGGATCTGCTCCAAAGAAGGTTAAAGGCCGGAAAGGTCATGGCGACGATTTTTTGGGATGCGAAGGGCATCATCCTCATGGATTTTTTACAAAAAGGAAGAACCATCACTGGACAATACTATAGTGAGTTATTGGACCGCTTCAACAAAAAATTAAAGGAGACACAGCCGCATATGGCGAAAAAGGAGGTGTTGTTTCACCACGATAACGCCAGGAGCTGTCGCCGCCAAACGTTATGAATCGCTGCCGCACCCCCGTATTCACCCGATCTGGATCCCTGCGACGAAGAAATGGCTCGCAGGAAAAAAATTTAGCTCAAACGAGGAAGTCATAGCCGAGACAGAGGCGTATTTTGGAGAGTTCGGCAAATCCTATTTTATGGAGGGGTTAAAAAAATGGCAGGAACGTTGGGAGAAGTGTATCTTTCTAAAAGGGGACTATGTTGAAAAACAAAAACATAAATTTTTGAAAAAATTGTGTCTTCATTTCTAACACGGGTACTTATTGAACCTCCCTCGTACACCCCAGTTCCTATATTTTGCATGTATTTCTTCCATTCTTTGTTTCACATCCATTAGTACTCTAGTGTGAACATTTTTCTCATGGAAAGTGAAATTCCACGACTTACCAGTTCTTCATAATGGTGAGATCAAAATATTTCCATTTTTGTACCAAAAAACCACCATTTTTTCATCTTAAGAAGGACTGATTCACTTCTTTTGCAGCTATCTCCAAAGCTATTTACCGGACTCAAAAACTAATTACATACCCAATTAGGGGACAAAATGTAGATGCGATTTCATCTACATACAAGCTTTAACGTGCATATTTAAAATTTTTATAGCATCTCTTCTGTACTGGAAGACGACCAAATTGACCATTTTATCGTGAATGACAATTTTTAGCGGGTACCTTGAGACACCAAAATCCTTATTTCTCTGTAGGTATTGCAAGGATTCCCATAATTTTTGTAAAGATAACCAGGATATGCAGTGAATCCATAATTCTATTTGAAAATCCTATTTACATTGGTACCTTCTAAAGAACAAGAGCAGACAGTACTGTCAGTTGAGCAATATTCTTCTTACTTCTTTACAACTAACACAGCCGAGAGTTTTGTCGAGTGGAATAGAGAGTTTGGTACTTCTCAGTACAAATTCCACGAGTTACAGAATTCCGAGTGGAGAGTTAATTGGCAAAAGAGCTCTCATCTCCACAACTCCACAACTGTCCGAGTTAGTGAATCCGGCCCCAGGATAGTGATGGTAAATTTGAAGCATTACCTCCACATTACGTTATAAAATTCTTTAATTATAGAAATAAGCAAGTTGATCAGTACCCTTACACGGCTAGATCCTAAATTATGGTAACCAAAAATTCTAATCTATACTAATTCAAATTATGCTTTACCGTATTTTGCTGATAAACGCACAGCACAACAAAGTTACTAGGATAACCCAACTTGCAAATAACTTGAGTACATTTTTCCTTTTAAATATTAAATCTTAATGGACAGACAACCTCCAGTGCCCTCAATCAGTTATAAAAATGGGTGTGAGTTTGAGACTCAGAATAACGTAAAATCTTAAGAAAAAACCATATTGAAAATAATCAAGATACAATCCTTAGGTCAGGAAGCGTATTGCCAAATTGAAAAACAAAACTAGCTTATATGCACTGCGTCTAGACAATTCGATTGCCATTAATTTACATTGATATTATAGAAATATGCTTAGATCACCAAAAATTAATTATTGCCTGATACAGACAGGACTCTAAATTTTAAAATTATATTTCCGGAAATTTTAAGAATAGATCTTTCTACTTCTACACGTCATAACTGAAATATATTCACCGCTACTTTTACTTTCACACTTTCGCCTTTAATTATATCTAGTACTTTCTTTTTCATTTCTACTTATCAACTCACATTATACACATCAATTTATTTATGTAAAGAAAATATAAAAATTGAATGACATTTACGTAATGTTTGCTGAGGGGTCCACCGTAGAGGCCTCTATGGATATTCCGCCGTGCCACTATATATGAAAAATTTATGATAAATGAATAATACGTTGATAAGGCTGGCATGAGCGAACCAACTAGACCTTATCGACTACAAAAAAAATGTATATATATAATAGTCTCCACGCCTTAATCGCGATAGGGTCTTCCGAATCCAAAGAACAGTAGAATGTGCCGGTTCACATTGATGTATAAATTTTTTCTGTTGAAAGTCAGGGCTGACTGCGACATCACGGACACCATTTATGCCCTTATCGTATGCCCTCATTTATATCGTATGCCCTTAGTTATGCCCTTCATCTACCCAATGGAGGTTACTTATTAGTCTGATCCCAATAATAGAGCGAAACGTATTGCGTTTTTTGGCGCTGGTACACTCAAAATTTTTTTATAATTTTCTGGACTTTGCTGGTATGCCAAATTTTATGTATTGTGAACTATGCTAACACACTGAAATTTGTTATAATTGTGAGACTACACTCGTACACGTGGTACCAAAAAAAATTTATGATTGCTGGACTTTCCTGGTATATCAAAATTGCAATACTTGTGTGAACTGTGCTAAGGACTGGTCCAGAAAAAAATTGACCCATTTATTTTTGTTTGCAGTAAAAACACTAATGGCAATTTTTTTATAAAATTTCTATATTTTGTTTCTTACAACTTAAACTTTAAAATACAAAAGTTATTTCTAATACATTATTTGTTTTGGAAGAATGTTTTAACTTTGTTATTCAAGCCGCGCATTAAATTTAGAACAGTTATATTAGTAACATTTCTATATGCTCTTTTCCATTTATTTCTAAAATCAACATCATTTTTGGCAAATTTCTTTGTTGTTCTAAGCTCCTTTTTCATTAATGCCCAGTACCTCTCTACTGGACGAAGTTGGGGGCAGTTTGCTGGATTGGCTTCCCTTGGCACGATATTGACCTCATTGGCTCTGTACCATTCTATCGTTGCTTTTGCGTAATGACTGGTGGCCAAATCTGGCCAGAAAATAACAGACCCTTGATGCTGTTGAATAAAAGGTAGAAGTCTTTTTTGAAGGCACTCTTTGATATACACATCTGAGTTTATTGTTCCTTTGATGATAAATGCACTACTTCGTAAACCGCAAGAACTGATCGCCTGCCAAATCATGTACTTCTTGGGAAATTTTGTCATTCCTTTTGTTGAAAATTTTCTGGATACTCCGCTCCGACTTTTTGTAGTAAAATATTCGTCACTTGGTATCTGCGAAAAGTCAGCTTTGCAATAGGTTTCATCATCCAAAACGACACAATCGTATTTCGTCAGGTAGTTCTTATAAAGTTTTCTCGCTCTTCTTCTTGCTGTTTTCTCTTCTTCTTCCTTCCTCAGCGGCACATTTTGAACCTTATAGCTCCTTAATCCACAGATTTTTTTATATCTGTGCACTGTAGACTTTGATGTTCCTGCCAATGTCGCCATATCTCTTTCCGAAGTTCCCGGTTTCCGAGAATAAGTACCCTTCATCTGTTTAACGACGTTTGGACGGGATGACCCTGGTTTTCTACCTGACCCACGTATCCTTTCTATTGACAAGCCTCGCCTATACTTGGCTATTGTCCTTTTTACCATGGAATAACTTGTATTCAGGTCTTTTGAAATTTTTAACAATGAAATTGTGAGATTTTCTAAATATTTGGACAAAATCATTTCACGCACTTCTTTTTCGCTTCGAGACATTTTAACTATTTCACTTCCAATACACGAATGATTCATATAAACTCAAAGTTCAGTATTTATGAAATATTTTAACAAAAAACTCCAGACCTGGATGATTGTAATTTTGCAGGTATAAAAATAACTTAATGGGTCAATTTTTTATGGACCACTCCTTAGTAAGACCAAAAAGTAAAACCTTTATAATATTCGAGACCGTACTAGTATCTTAATTTTTATAAATTCTCTAAAATGTCTCGTACGGTAAACCAAACTTAACCTTCCTTGACCATCACACCTTTCTTTTTTTTCCCCTTCTTCTATGTCTCCTGTGACAAGTGGCAGCACACTCATCGTGTGAGCTTAAGTTGAATGCGCTCATCATCCGTCCACTGTGCCAACCAGTGCTGTCGTTTGTACTCCGATCGGAGTATTTGTACTCCGAAATCTAATATCGTACTCCGGTACTACTCCTTTTATAAAAGTACTCCGCTTTTCATTTCTTCATACTTAAAACTCATATGTATGTGTATAATCTAAAACATTTCAGTCACCTTCATTTAAAACTATACATTCGTAGTACATTTTAGTAATAAAATCTATTAACGAGTTGGTTTGGTACTACGATGTACTTGATGAAATATACCAAACAGCAGCTAAGAGCTAACACATCCATGTTATATAACTATTTTCAGCGTTGGAGTTCAGCGCACTAAAGTATAATCTGATTTGTTTTAGCCTATTACACCTAACTAGTCATGTCATTATGATTCGTTCGTTAAACGCTGTGATTGATGTTTATGAAGCTACTTGAAGAACTCCAGAAAATTCTATTCTAGTCCAGAAAACGTTTTTTTTTTATTCGCTTTTTGCCTTTTCCTATGTCTTTCCGACTTTCTTCATTTCCCTTCTCACAAAAGTTAAGTCCAATTAACAGTAAATTTTTCAGGGAAAGTTGGGTTTTTGTTTATGATTCGTGATTAGTGATTTAATTTAGCTATATCATTTGTTTACTTTAATTCAAGTTTTGTAAAAACGTTGATTTTTTGTAATAAAACAATAATAAAATTCGTGAACTGTGACACAAAGGAAAAAACTTGAGAATAGTTACCAATTTTCAAAATACGAAATTCAAGGAACTTACAGCTTACACCATTTCTGTGGAAAATTTTAGGGACGACGGTTAAAATTGTCTTCTTTTGTGGAAAAACTAAGGAAATATTACGTCAGTACAGCTGTTTTTTTTTTTTAATTTAGTTTTTGACTTCTTGTGGAAAATTCCACAGAAACAGTGGTATTTGATTAAAGAGCACAAATTTTGCAAAATACGAAATTCAAAGAACTTACAGCTAACACAATCTCTTTTTAATTAATGCTCATAATGTTGTCAGTAAGAGGTTAAATTTTCAAGTTGGGATCTCAATGCGTTTAATTTGAGAAGACAAAAAATATGTTCTTGGTGAAAAATTCTTACGGGATCAAGGATAACAAAATAGATTTGTATGATATTTTTTTCCTTAAAAAGCAGACCTCAAACGAAAAAAAAAATTCTCGTCTCCAAACCCATTGATATCCCAATTTGAAAATTTATCCATTTACTAACAACATTATGAGCCTTAATTTAAAAATAAAGCAAGGAAAAATTAAGGGAATGCATTTGAAGATATTCAAGGATAAAAGATATATTTATTATCCTTAATTTTTTCTTCTAAAAGGCATATCTTTTTTATAATTTTCCCTTAAGGATTGTACTTTCATCTTTAAAGGTCATGTCTCTATGATAATCAGCAGACCAAAAATCGGCGAATTTTAAGGATTTCAAAGTCCTTTAATTCAAACAGCATGAGGCGCAGCACAAAAATAAATAGTTGTATTCTTATCTCATAGCTACTTAACTTTCAGCAAAAGAAAAACGAGATTGGTGATGGTCGGGTTAGGAAAGTACGATTTCTTATCGATTTCCTGTGGAATGACCCTAATGAGTATCGACCATTATTTATAATGACCTCAAAGATCTTTCAGATATATAGTTTACTAACTATTCCATATTTTCGGGGAAAATAGAACTTCATACAGAACTGTGAAGAGCAGAATAAAAATCTAATGTGATCAAAATCATTTTCGCTAATAGAGAAGTAAGTGTCAAAGCATCCAAAATGTATGTCCATAGGTAAAGTACTAAAGTCAATTCTTGGCAATATTGCAGACACAGTATTTAAGTTTCTAAATGTTGTGGGTGTGGTGCAAGCAATATGAATATGACAAATGTATCCGAAATCAAAGGCAATCTAGAACAATTCAAACAAACATAAATAATATAGATAACATAATTTCTTGTATAACGACAGATTTAGAGCACGATGACCGAATATGTCAAAAAAACATTCTTGGAAATTCTATGGAATCTGTTTTGTTGCCAACAAAAGGTAATACTTATAATAAACAAACTAAGCGTGTTCAAAAATGTTGCTCTGTATGCACGCAGCCTTATAAATAACAGGCGGTTTTGTAAAATATGCTTTAAAGTTATTGCAAACAAGTAAAAAAACTCGAATTGGTCTAAGACCCATTTTTACGATGAAATGCAGAAAAACTAAGTTGTCAATAGATTTTTGCAGAATGACTGTATTAAAATCCCTACAAATATTTTGAAAATTCAAAAGTTTTCGATAATTAAATAATTAAACTAATGATCGAATTTATGTATTTGCTTTATGCAGGTATATGCTTTTCTCAAGAATACCTTTTCATAACAGAACCTTTTTACTTCATGCAAGTATGATCTGAATCAAAGCTATTAATTAATGAATCTTTTAAATCAACAGCTGTCAACTAAACTTAAGAAGTTCTTACTGCTGTTAAAAAAATTCGTGAGAAAATCTTAAAACAATAACCAATTGTTTCTATATAAAAAAAAATATAAATAATGTAATAATAGGAGACATAAATATGTATTTAAAAATCTAAATATGAATCATTTGAATGAAAATGAATGGACATCTCATTCTAATTAATGTGAAATCATTAAATTTCGTTAGCCGCTTTAGCAGCAAATTGTACTACTCTTGAGATTTTCCAAACAACAGCACTGGTGCCAACGTAGTATGCTGCACTCCGCAGCAAGCTGCGACCAAAACACTTTGTACAATTATATGGCATCGCCTTATAGCCATGGTAAAATTTTAAAAATAATAAAACAGTTACCGATTCGTTCGCAGCCCAATAATACTAACATAACATAAATGTTAATATAGTTTCAAATTTAGTAATAGGAGCACATTTCTGAAGCTTAATAAAAAAAAAAAAACAAAAACCGTTGGCCTTGACTTAACTAGAACAACCAAAGCTACACCTTGGAGACTATCTTGGGTATTTTTTTAATAAAAACAACAAAATCGTTTTCATCGCCTTCATATCAAAATCTATTTAAAGTATAAAAAGAAAATCTATGTAACTTATTTTTCAATATAAATTTGATCCCAATATGTATAACCCAAAAAACCCAAAGGTTAAGTGAAAAACTTGTTGATGCTTTTTTAATGGTCAACTTAAAATGTCCAGACAAAAGTTGACATGTACAAACTGTGCAAAATGAAAATATGCAGGGTCTTCAGGACTGGAGCTGTGTGGGGTTTTCTTTTTATTTTTTGCTTGAAACATTTTCTCCAACATGTTTCCGCAAATTGAACAGCAAAATAATTTTCACTTCTACGCTTCTATATTTAGCAATTATAAGGCATATCCTTTCCTTCATTCGTTAAAAACATTTTTGGGTTTAGTTATTTCCCACTAATTACAAGTTCATTTGAATGAAAATCCCCAAACCGGTCATAATCTCGCATTATGGTAAAAATATTAAGCAAAAACATCAAATTAAATTGAAGTATAATTATCCTTCGAGCATGGACTTGGCTGCCTCCTTTTTCTCCTCCTTATCATACAACACTACAGACGCTGTGGAACGACTACTCAAGTATGTATGTATATATACATACACACACACATAAATTCATATAAAAGTACATACTTGCCGTAATAGCCTTGTACCTAATAATAAGGCAGCCACAAGGAGCTCATTTCATGGTGGAGTGAGCTGTAAAGTCAGTTTCCTTTTTCAGCTATCCCGACATTGCAATGCAACATAAACAGGGTATTATTCAGGATATTAGTCGTGCTCATTAAGCAGCTGCTACCGCATGCATAAAGTTTCCTTGCCCTCCCTCTCCTTTCTGTAGTGTCGTCACGCCGCGGCAGGTTGGCATTCTTTTAACATTTTTTCAAGGAGAAGTCTTGAAATTTTATTGTTGCGTTAAATTTCCACGATCATATCAAGCTTTTACTTAACTATCGTCGAGAATATTATGATTTTTTTTTTTTTTTGTTTTTTTATTATGATTAATCCGCACAATGAGGGCACACATAAAAGTAGAATACGGACTTAAGTAATCTGAAAAGACAGTATGAAAATGGGTAAAATTGAGTAACTCATTTGTAGGTTTGCTGAAAAAATAAACTTTCGATTTTTCAAGAAGTATAATATGTTCGGAAATTTATTGAGAATGTCTAATAAAACAGGCGACTATTTCATGAAACTAATAAGCGTTTTTACAAGTAGAGCGACAATTTTCGTTGCACAAAAGTACAAGTCCTCACTTCTCAATTTACAACTCGAAAGATTGAGGAAAATTTCAATTTTGCTTATTGTACTCCACGAAACTACAAAAGTATAGCTTCAAAAAATAAAAGACTAATGGAAATCATAACAAAATTCTACAGAAAAATTCAATTTTTTTAAGATTTGTACAAGTCAACTATAAACTTAACTCTTATAACTTTCTAGTCACCATGGGTCCAATTGACCCGTGCTTTTTTTAGTGAAAATGTTAATATTTTTAAAAACTTACCCTCCCAGGATTTTCTATTTTATTTCTTATGACTAGAGAGATGAGGGCAATAATTGGTCTGGTCTGGTGTTGTCCATTAAGATTATTTTGGTAGATAATATCCCGCTCTAAATATTATTTTTTTAAATGAAATGTACATATCAATTGAGGAGGCTTGTGGATGATGTCAGATTTCAACATTATAAAAATAAATAAAAAATGCTATGGCCATGGCCGGGCCGGCTCAGAGGTCGGGACTTCGGGGTTTTTTCCCGAGGCCCCGCTTTTAAAGGGGCACCGCGCTTTCATATTTCTAACAACTATTAGTAGCTAAGGTAAAGACCTGCGTTAACATCTCGCTCGTTAAGGTTTTTGTTGATTAAATCTGTGCGTGTTGCAAATGCAAATGAATGTGTTTTATACCCTGTGCCAAAACTCTCGAGAATACTTCACAAGTCATGAAACAAACTCCGTCCCTACCACATGCGAGGCCCAGCGGAGTCCTTACATTCGAAAATATTTGCAGTGTTCTTATGTAAAACTGACAAAAGTTTTATTTGAATAGCTCCTCCGCCCTAAACTACTATTTATACAGAAAAATGGTGTTCTGATAATCTTAAGCTTGCTTTCTTATCTTCCGAACGGTAAAAAAATGTTCATACCTTTGTTAACAAAATTATTTAAAAAAATTTATCTTATCCAAATGACTACGATTCCTCAAACAAAAATTCTCAGCTGAGTAATCATTATAATATCGCTGTGCCAAAGTTAACCTAATGACAAAAATGTTTTAAAAAGAATAGTAGAAATAATTCTTTTCTAAACAAATAGAAATCTGGCTTTTCGTGGAAATTCGGATAAACTTTATGAGCCCCAAAACTGTAATTTTCTTGGATTGATAGAATTACTGGCTAAATTTGATGCAGTTTTAAATGAACATATAAACAGTTTTATCAATAAAAATAATAGTAGGCTTTTCCTCAAACATACATTTCAAAACGAAATTATTTGTGCTCTTGCTTCGAAAGTAAAGAAAACTATAATAAACAAAAGTATTATTCCGTCATTCTAGACTGTACCCCTGATATTAGTCACTTGGAACAAATGTCTGTTATAATTCGTATCGTAGATAGACAAGATGAAAATGTTGAAATTGTCGAACGGTTTAACCGAGTCTATTAAGAATGAATTTACGAAACAGGATTTATTGTTGTCAAATTGCCGAGGTCAATCTTATGATAACGGTAGCAACATGAAAGGAAAAATCGGGGTGTCGAAGCGTTAATTAGGGAAGAAAATCCTCGTGCTTTTCATTTGCCGTGCACTTCTCATAATTTAAATTTAATTCTTGGGGATTGTTGCAAGTCGTCTGAGCGAACCATTAATTTCTTTTCATTAATACAAAAAATCTCTACAACGTTTACTGGGTCAGTCAGTAGGTGGACTAGTTTTAAAAAACATGCACCCCTTTTAACGCCTAAACCATTATCGGAAACACGATGGGAATGCCGATTTGAAAGCATCAAGGCAATTCGTTTGCAATTCCCCGGTGTGATAGCTGCATTGGAAGAAGTATCTACTGTCGTTGCCAGTGTTTTAAAAGTAGTTTTAAGTTTTGTCAATAATTAAACGCATTATGTCATTTGAACTCGTAATGAGATTGGTGATTTGGTATGAAATACTAAATAAAGTCAATATTACAAACGAAATTTCTCAAAAACGTGGAATACAAATTTCTGTAGTCTTAGAGCGCCTAAAACAACTTTTAAACTTTCTTAAAAGTTACAGAAATTCTGGGTTTGAAGATGCGATAATTAGTAGTGGTAAAATATGTAGTAGTGTAAATATACATATCACCAGAATTTAAAACGAAACGTATTTCCAAAAAACCAAAAATGTATACCTATGAAAACATTGACGACATTGGAAACAATACAAAACAGTTATTTAAAGTGGACTATTTTTTTAAAAATTGTAGATTGTGCTATTGTTGCTCTGGAAGAAAGATTTGAACAGTATACTCGTCATAATGATGTATTTGGTTTTTTACACAACATTGGAATTTTAAAAAATAAAAACGATTATGAGTTAAAAAAATATTGCAACGATCTTCATCTATTTCTTCAAGATGGCGAAAATGCTGATATTGATGGTTACAATTTATTTCATGAGTTAAAATTTTTGTCACAAATTAGATTGCCTGAAACAAATTTTCAAAGATAATATAGACGATGTATATCCCAATACATATACATAAAGCATTGAGAATTATGCTAACACGCCTGTTTCAGTAGCTTCCGCCGAACGCAGTTTTTAAAAATTATCTAAGATCAACCATGCAACAAGATAGGTTAGAGGGGGTGGCTATGTTGCCAATACAGCAGGAGGTAGCAAAACAGATAAATTTTGATTATATTATCGAGGAATTAGCATTAAAACAACTTTGTACGAAATAGGAATAAAAAATATTATGTTTATGTATATATCTTATTGAATATATTGAAGAAATAAATATTTCATTAAATAAATTGATAAAATTATGTTCATGTATTATTTCTTCCTTTTTGGTAAGGGGCCCCGCATATAATAAAGGGTTTTCCAATAAGAGGTGTTATTTTGATATTCAAAGAAAAATGCTATTTTTTGAGATAAATGATCGGATCTTTATTTCATTATAAAGAAGAAGGTATGCCGTTAATAATGGAAAATAACATCAGCCAAATGACCACCATGACCACGCCTACAGGACCATATCCTTTTCATGAAATTTTCCATAACCAAATCGCAAAGTGGCTGTCCTATGTCCTAGATAGCCTCACGAATTCCATCTTTGAGGTCTTGAATCGACGCTGGGCTGTTGGCGTAGACCTTCTCTTTTACGTGGCCCCAAAGGAAGAAGTCGCAAGGTGTTAAGTCACAATTGTGATCACCTCTTCGAGAGATAACACGGTCCGGAAACTTTTCCCGTAAAAGATCAATGGTTTCGTTGCTTGTATGGCACGTAGCACCGTCTTGTTGAAAGTAAACGTTGTCCAGATCAATACCATCCAATTCCGGCCATAAAAAATCATTAATCATCTGTCGATAGCGCAATCCATTCACCGTAACTGTTGCTCCAGCCTCATTTTCGAAAAAGTAAGGTCCAATGACCCCGCGGGACCATAAACCGCACCAAACAGTCACACGTTGAGGATAGAGAGGCTTTTCAACAATAACTCTTGGGTTTTCCGAGCCACAGATGCGACAATTTTGCTTGTTGACGAAGCCATCGAGGTGGAAATGGGCCTCATCACTCAAGATGAGTTTTCGATGAAATTCCGGATCATTTTCATGCATTTCAAGCACCCAATCAGCAAAGACTCGACGTTGTTGATGATCGGCCAGCTTGAGTTCTTGTGTTAACTGAACTTTATAAGCCTTAAGACCCAAATCTTTATGCAAAATACGGTGTAATGACGTTTGTGGAATGCCTAATTCCAAAGAACGACGAGGAATGGACAAACCTGGGTTTTCTTCAACACTTTCGGCTACAGCAGCAATATTCTCGGCTGTTCTTGAGCGACGTGCACGGGTTTTATTCTTCACATCACTAACTTGTCCCGACAGCTCGAATTTTTCTACCAATTTCTGTATTGCGGTCCGACAAGGTGCTTCACGACGACCCAAAAATGTTCGAGTTTTACGAACCGTCTCTGCCACATTTTCACCATTTTTATAGTGAATTTTAATAATTTCAGTGCGTTATTGAATCGTCTTTCGTTCCACTTTTATTAATGGCGTAGTTTCTACTTAATTAAAATAACACCTCTTATTGGAAAACCCTTTATTTGCCCGAGGCCCCGCAAAATCCACAGCCGGCCCTGGCCGTGGCAGAAATTATTATATTACACTAGCTAAAATTGTCCGTTCTTATAACGGGATCACACCTTTTGATATATTACTATTCAAACATTTCATGGAAAACCTAAATTCTTCTAAAGATTCTGCATTCATTCAGCAGCTCTCCTGGTTGTTGATTTTGATGGTTGTTTTCTATCACCTGATACGATAGTCTGGATTGTGAGAGCACGGCAGTGTTTAAATCGATGCCTACATGGTTGAATGTGTGTCCTTGTGCCTAAAGCAACCTCAAATATTCGACCTCTGAAGTAAGTTAAGATATTGCGAAAGCGCAGTCCAGTTTTCGTTAAAGAGTATAGACAGAATTCAACACTCTAGTTGCTGTTCCTCTGAAGAGGACTACATTTTGTGGGAAGTTAGTAAGTGGAATTCCTTGAATTAACTGTAAGATAAGTAAGGCTGGAAGACAGTGGTGTGTCTTCCAAGAGAGTACTCCATTCCAATGTCAGGTTCAGGAAAATAGACACTTGCCTAAGCTTCCTCATTAGTAAGAGAGTCATCGGTGAAAATGTTTAGGGCGGATCGAGGAAGGCTCGATAAGGCACTACCCTCAGTTCACGATTCCCTTACAGGAAAGTTCACAGATAAGCGACGCCCAAAACGAAGCTCAGGTACCATCGCATCACATGGCATACTGGCCAGAGGGTTTTCCAAGTCTAGCCCATACGTCAGAGAGCAATGAGAAGAGCCAGTCCAGCAATCCTGCCAACATCCCCATGAGCGCAATCTGCACACGGCCCTTTTGGCATTTACCTGAAAGACAAGATCCACGGGTGGTTACCCTTACTAGGCTCCATATCTGGTCATGAAATTCTTCAGAAGAAGTTGCATAACCTTATTTCGATGTCTTATCTTTTGCCAAGGAGGTAATGATCTAACATGTTAGCAGGCTATTAAAAAATGTGATGCTGTCATCTATATCTTTCTACATCCGCATCTTGAGAGTATTTTCCTTTCACGTAAGGTGTTGCAGTTTTTCTGTTTCCGCAGTAGGACAACGAGGATTCATATTTTACTGTCATATATAAATCTACTGAATTTACTCGATATAAATGTTACCAAGATTCTCCACAGAAGAAAATTTACTAAAACATCGTTAAATCTATTAAATTTACCCCAGTCGGGATAAATGCTACCAACGCACCGCACAAATAACAACTCATTTCCTGTGTGCAGTACTACTAGACTCAGTGCAATGGTTGGTGAGGGGGGCGATGCAAGTTGCGATGCGCCACTGTGGCTACTTCGATTTGAGATTAGGGATAAATTTTATCATCGCACACTAAGCTTAGGGCGATGCGATGTGCGGTTCTTGGTGCTGTGCGCTGTTGTGGCCATGACCTAAGGCTGCAAATCACTTATCCCTTCCGATTATGTCTGCAATCTAACTCCAAAAGCAATAATCAAGCTCGTTAAAAGACTCGATTTTGCCTAACCACGTTAGTTAGGGGAAGGCACAATAGAACAACTATGGTCGTGGTATCCGCAAAGTCCTGGAGGGCTAGTCGCTCCTACTCTTAACATTAACATTATCATTCCGATATTTCAAATTAATGCATAAATTTTGTGTTAGTGCTGCAGAAAGTGTAAATGCGATAGAACCGTGGGAAAATGTGGCGACGGTAACCTTAAATAAATAGCAAGCAAAATTTAATTGTTTATCATAATCTCTATATTTTATAAATACGTCCAGAACAGTAATGCGAATCTTGGGTTTCAAGCGAGAGGTGAAGCGTTTAAGTTTAATTTGTTAAAAGTATTAAATATAATAAAGAAAAAAATTATTTGGGAAAAAATTTATCTCTTGAATTATGCCTGAATGATATGCTTCTCTGCATTGGTTTAAAAGTACCGAATACATCCCAGAAACACTACAACATTAAAGTAATAAAAAACTGATGCTTCCCTCCTGAAAGTTCGGGTTTTCATTTTTGGTTGCGCTACCTGTCCTGCTGTTGCATACACAAATAATGCATTTAAAAACGCGACAGTGGTTATATGTGTTAGTATTTACCACTGAGTTTTTTCCCGACTACCTATCATTTTTCACTTGAGTTAGAAGGCTTCAATACTTTTGTGCTTCACGGTTAGAACCAAAATTAACGTAACAACAAGTTAAGATTCAGCCGAGATTTTCGGCAAGAAAAGAAAGAAAGGAGAAAAAAAAATCAGAAAAAAATCAAACTCTTTGAAACTTTTATGAATAAAATTAAAAAATGTGAAAGCGAAGATTACATGCAACAAAACAGAATGGAAAATGATTCATTTTCGAAAATAAATGAGAAGAGACGGAGTTTTTAGGCTTTAATCTCATAAAATGTTCCCATCCCAGGCTTTGTGAAAACCGGTTTTTGCTAAAATATTGTGAGAATTATCCAATGTCTTTTATAGCATAACCAATGTTTGTTAGTGTAATTTCTATGCTACTTGAACAACACGTGCTTCTGTTTACATTCATTTTTCTCTGAAGGGATTAGGTGGGAGGAACTCATTCTGCTATCTCTGATATTTTCGGGAAAAACGAGAATTTTATTTGAGAGGAATTTTACATCTCCTTTCAACACCTTGGCCAAAGCGAAATTTATCTTTTTCTTAAAAAAGTGAGGTAGTGTGACCCGATGTATATTATTATGAATAGTTTGATAAGATCTTGTGGGATTCAATAAGATTTTATCATTCCGGTAATCCTACTTTCTCTCGATTTTTATTCTTAACTCGTTGTCTCACTCGCACTGCAATAATGAATAGCAAAGCTCTTTTCCCCCATTCATGCAAAAGACGAAGGTATATGACACTATTTGTTTCATTCGAAAAAGCACGAAAAGTTTTCAATTTTTTTCGGCCGATTCCTATCTTCTTATTAGATTATCTTTGGTTAAAACTGTCAAACTGTCTTATTTAATTACAAAATGTTTGTGTGGTCGAGCACAAGCGGTGGATAAAAGATCTAAGAGCTAGACAAGAATCCAACAAGCGGTACGTGGCGTGCGGCAGTGCCGATATTACCTGCCAACCTATACATAACCTGAAATCGCAGCACCCGTCTGGATTGTACCGAGATCTTGGTTGAACATATTCGCACCCGCCAGCAGTCATCTACATCTCCATTGTTTCGTATACAGATCAAGATCGGTACTCCAATGACAGCGGCACACTAACGGCCCACAATTACATCAGAATATCCAGATCCATTACACAACAGTGAGCAGTCTCGAATTCTCGGAATCTCTATTGACATTCTCTAGTTGACAGAATAAATTTTTGTCGAGTTCCCAGTCATATGCAGTTGCAAACAAACAAATGTTCGTTATAGCACAATGGCGTACTGAAAGCCTCTGTTTTCTTCTTCACTCTCCTAGCGCCCTCTCTCGATGGCAGTGGTTAACTACGTCCGCTCCTCTACTTCTTTCAGGTCGTAATAGGGACACTGTAAATTATTGCCCACAATGTCTTTTGGTAGATGGGGCACGGCAACGAAGATATGCGGTCTATATCATCAAGATGAAGTAAAGTAAGTGGTGTAAGGGTCCCTTCAGGCCCAGATGGTGTGCTCTGTTTTGTTTTAGGCACAATTTTATTTTGTTAATGGCGTCGTGACAGCGGCAGGTGTATCGTAGTACCCAACCAACACTTTCCGCCAAAAGACGAGGCGAACTAGCGTGCCGCCCTGCAATGTCAACGTTGCTACGGAGTGAGCTATCAACTTCGGCTGACCAAAGCAACTCACTCATCTAATTCCATAACAAAAGTTGTGGTACAGCTGTGATTGCCATTTGGTTGAAAATGAATAGTCTTCTAGAAATTTTAACATCTGGATGTACAGTAGCCTTTCCATAGCTTTGGATAGAAAGGATAGATTCTTTCATATCGGTAGAAGGTTTTTTCGGGTTTTTTTTTGCAATTTTACATCAATTAGGAAAAATAGGTACGAGCTAAACACGAATTAATCAGATAGCACAGATGAGTTCGTATGAGCTAAACCACCAGAAAGAATAAAGCCGTTGAGATTGATTTATTTGATTCGATGGTACCCTTGCCTGTCCTTCCGTGCGTTCAGGTGCACGCAGAATGTCACATAATGTCACATTTTCGCACACCATGTCGTTCAGGCGACCGAAGCGTTATCATTTCCCCAGCACATCGGTGTGCACATTTTACACTACGGTCTGATAGCGTCGTATCTCGGTGCGCTTAGTAGGTTTGACGTTTAGTGTAGTTTTATTCTTAAAGAACTTTCAAAAATGACATTTCGAATCGAAGTGCACACCAACCGTTCAGGTGCTATCCTTACTTTTTCAAAGATGTGATGTGCGCACCGATGTGCTTTCCAGCACATCGGTGTGTACACCTGAACGCACGGCTTGTTATAAAAAGAGACAAAATCATCAGGATAAAAATCGGAATAGTTGAAATTTTTCCTTTTATCACAGCAGTCAAGTTTCCTTAAATTATTACAGACTGTTTTTGATGAACGACTAAGACTTTGTCTTACCATAAAATATCTTATTTTGACTTTCCTTAACACAAGAGTACCACGATTTCGTGACCCCAACAATAATTTTAAACTATATAAATAACTTTTAAGGGAGTTGAAGTAGAAGGAAATCCAACAGTTTCCATGATTACTTGTATTGCTTCTTTTGCCTGCATTAACAAGAATTTACCGCTTATCCAAGCCTAAGTTCAGCACATATTGAGCTCTTAATCAATTTATTTAGCAAACATATAAGAGGAAAGGACTTACCATTTGTACTGTCAAATCGACGTGGAGAAAATTATCATTGGCTATAAGCCTCTATAGATTGAAATGTATTAAAAATGTTCTGCTAATTTCTTTACAGCTTTCCATTACCTTCACTCAACTAGGGAGTTTCGTATTTTCTACAACTTATCCGCTTCTCGAATACTATTCCAAAATAGTATCAACTTAATTCCGAGAAGATGTTTCCGAAACTGATCAAAGATATCACCCACCAACTATAAATTACACCGTGCGCATCGGAATTACTCAGAATTTAATTTTTAAAATCAGCAAAGATCTTTTTCATTTTGTAATTGACAATATATTACAAAAAAAAACATCGATTCCTTAGAGATGCTTACTAAATTTACTCCGATAAGCCGTGCGTTCAGCGCACCGAGATACTACGCTACCAGGCGGAGCGTAAAAATGTGCACACCGATGTGCTGGGGAAATGACAACGCTTCGGTCGCCTGAACCAAAGTTTACCTAGTTTGCCATTATGGCAGAAACACATCCAGGCCTCGAGGCTTCCTCGAGGTGTTGTCAAAATTTCCAACACGGGTTTTTAAATGATGCAACACAAAACCAAGCCAGCAGCTAGCCTCAAGGCCTAGCCGCAAAGCTCGCTTTGCTCAATGTTCGAAATTTTTCTCTCTCAGGCCTACTTCTGTCAACAGATGTACTAACAAAATTAAAATGACAGCACCGAGCCACAGTATATTGTACGGAGGCCGGTGGTATCATTTTGTTTTCATTTCTTTGAGGCAAGCCTTGAGGCGAGCTGCGAGGAGGCCTGAGAGAGGCCAGGCCTGAGGCTTGCTTGGATGTGTTTCTGCCTTAATAATAAGTTAAGAAGCTCCGAGTGTTTTACATTTAAAATGCACACGGCAAAAAAAGGAAGGAAGAAAGAAAAAAAATCGAAAAAAGTCAAACTCCCTTAAAAAATTTTATGAATAAAGATAAAAAATGTGAAAGCGCAAGTTGCATGCACCGAAACAGAATGGCAAATGTTTCACTTTCGTAAATAAATGAGAAGGGGCGGAGTTTTCACGTTTTACTCTCATAGAATGTTCCCGCGCTTTTGTGAAAACCGGTTTTCATGAAATATTGATAATGTTAGGACACATGTTGTTGTTGTAAAAGGACTAGAAGGACACATGTTGTTGCTGTAATCCTATGATATTTGAACAGCATGTGTTTCTGTCAGTGCTGTCGTTTGTACTCCGATCGGAGTATTTGTACTCCGAAAACTAATAGCGTACTCCGGTACTACTCCTTTTATAAAATTACTCCGCTTTTCATCTCTTCATACTTAAAACTTCTATACATATATGTGTATAATCTAAAAGGTTTGAGTCATAAAAATCTATTAACGAGTCCGGTTGAAAAGTTGGTTTGATACTACGTTGTACTTGATGAAACAGTAACTAAGAGCTATCACATCCACGTTTTATAATTTTTTTCAGCGTTGGCATTCAGCGCACTAAAGTGTAATCTGATTTGTTTTAGCCTATTACACCTATCTAGTCATGTCATTATGATTCGTTCGTTAAACGCTGTGATTGATGTTTATGAAGTGAATAATGAACGCTCTCTATTTGAAGAACTCCAGAAAATTCTATTCTAGTCCAGAAAACGTTTTTTTAATCGTTCTTTGCCTTTTCCTATGTCTTTCCTATTTTCTTCATTTTCCTTCTCACAAAAGTTAAGTCCAATTAACAGTAAATTTTTCATGGAAAGTTAGGGTTTTGTTTATGATTCGACGAAGGTACTTATTGATTTAATTTAACTATACCATTTGTTTACTTTAATTCAAGTATTGCAAAAACGTTGATTTTTTGTAATAAAACAATAATAAAATTTGTGAACTGTGACACAAAACAAAAAACTTGAGAATAGTTACCAATTTTCAAAATACGAAATTCAAGGAACTTACAGCTTACACCATCACTGTGGAAAATTTTTGCATGATCTGATTGAGATAGGGTTTTTGACTTCTTGTGGACAATTCCACAGGAACAGTAGTATTTGATTAAAGAGCACAAATGTTGCAAAATACGAAATTCAAGGAACTTACAGCTAATACCATATTTTTTTAATTAATGCTCAATGTCTTGTTAGTAAGAGGTTAAATTTTCAAGTTGGGATCTCAATGAGTTTCGAGGCGAGATCTTTCTGTTTTTTTTTTAATGGACTTTAATGGGTTACATTTGAGAAGACAAAAAATATGTCTTTAATGAAATCTTACGGGATCAAGGAGAGCGAAATAGATTTGTATGACATTTTTTCCTAAAAAAGCAGACCTCAAATAAAAAAAAAAAAAACTCTCGTCTCCAAACCCATTGATATCCTAATTTAAAAATTTAACCATCAACATTATGAGCATTAATTTAAAAATTAAACAAGGGAAAATTAAGGGAATGCATTTGAAGATATTCAAGGATAAAGGATATATTTATTATCCTTAATTTTTTCTTCTAAAAGGCATATATTTTTTATAATTTTCCCTCAAGGATTGTATTTTCATCTTTAAAATAACCTAAAGGTCATGTCTCTGTGATAATGAGAACCAAAGCTATGATTTTTTTAAAATAACTCAGCAGATCAAAAATCGGCGAATTTTAAGGATTTCAAAGTCCTTTAGTTCAACCAGCCTGCAGCGCAACTCAAAAATAAATAATTGTATTCTTATCTGATAACTACTTAACTTTCAGCAAAACATAAACGAGATTGGTGATGGTCGGGTTAGGAAAATGCGAATTTTTATCGATTTCCTGTGGAATGACCCTAATGAGTATCGACCATTATTTATAATAACCTCAAAGTTCTTTCAGATATATAGTTTACTAACTATTACATATTTACCGGGGAAATAGCAACTTCATACAGAACATAAGTGTCAAAGCATTAAAAATGTATGTCCATAGGTAAAGTATTAAAGTCAATTCTTGGCAATATTGCAGATACAGTATTATGAATATGACAATTGTATCTGAAGATCAAAGGCAATCTAGAACAATTCGTGGAAATTCAAATAAACATAAATAATATAGAAAACACAATTTCTAGTATAACGACAGATTTAGAGCACGACGACCGGATATGTCAATAAACCATTCATGGAAATTCTATGGAATCTGTTTGTCGCCAACAAAAGGTAATACTTATAATAAACAAACTAAGCGTGTTCAAAAATGTTGCTCTGTATGCACGTAGTCTTATAAATAATAGGCGGTTTTGTAAAATATGCTTTAAAGTTTTTGCAAACAAGTAAAAAAACTCGAATTGAACTAAGACCCATGCTTACGGTGAATTGTAGAAAAAATAGATTGATTGAAGTTGTCAATACAATTTTGCATAATGACTGTATTAAAAATCCAATATACAAAATACAAAAGTTTTCAATAATTAAATAATTAAACTAATGGTCGAATTTATGTATTTGCTTTATGCAGGTATGCTTTTCTCAAGAATAGCTTTTCATATCACAACCTTTTTACTTCCTGCAAGTATGATCTGAATCAAAGCTTAATTAATCTTTTAAATCAACAGCTGTCAACTAAACTTAAGAAATTCTTACTGCTCTAAAATAAAATAATAAAAACCAGTTGTTTCTATATAAAAAAATTTATTTAAAAATCTAAATATGAATCATTTTAATGACAATGAGTTTTATTCACATTAATATGATTTCTGGACATTCCATTCTAATTAATGTGAATTCATTAATTTTCTTTAGTCGTGTACTCCGTTTTTTCCGAAAATACTCCGCTTTGGCAGCAAATTGTACTACTCTTGAAATTTTCCAAACGACAGCACTGGTTTCTGTTTACATTCGTTTTGCTATGAAGAGATTAAGTGGGAGAACTCATGCTGAATTCTCTGATATTTTCGGGAAAAATGAGAATTTCATTTGAGAGGAATTTTACATCTCGTTTCAGCATCTGGGCCAAAGCGAAATTTATCTTTTTCTTAAAAATGGGAGGTAGTGTGGCCCGAAGTACATTATTATGAATAGGTTGAAAGGATTTTGAGGGATTTAATAAGATTTTGTCGTTCGGGTAATCCTACGTTCTCTCGATTTTTGTTTTTAACTCGTTGTCTCAGTTGCACTACTATAGTGCATAGCCAAGCTCTTTTCCCCTATTCATGTAAAAGACGAAAGTATATGAAATTAGTTGTTTCATTCTAAAAAAACACCAGAAATTTGCCCATTTTGCTCTACAGCTTCTTAACTTATTATTAGGTAAACTTTGGCCTGAACGATAAGATGTGTAAAGATGTGACATTATGTGACATTTGTTTTTGGAAAAGGGGGAATGCAAAAAAATCCAGAGGAATGCTTTGGTCCGGTATGACTTGTTTTGATTTTTTTTTTTCTAGAAAGATTGCGGAGACGATTGATTGGTTCACTTTTAGATAGTCCAACTGAGTACGAAAGAAAAAGAAAAACTAAGAAATTCCAGCATCCTTGATGCAAGAGTGCTTGTAAACCTTGAATTGTCGGCCGATGTAATCATCAAAATTTTACGCCAACTGAGAAGGCGTGTGCCATATATCAGAGTCTTTTTCACATCACTACTTCATTCAGAAAGAGCTTGTATCAGGGATTGTCAAATATTCTGTCAGAGGACTGCTGAGCAGATCTATACATCACATAAGTGAGCGCGTACAGCATTCGAGATAACGTCCGACAGTGTGGCTCGTTCCAGAAATTGCAGAAATTAGCACAGCTGAGTGAGAGTGCCCCGCACCTCAAGTTCGTAGGCTTAGATGTAATTATGCTGTAAGACTAACGTTGTTTTACAGTTGGTGGCAAAGGGACTTTCCTTGGAGATACCTCTACGGGGGAATCCAAGCCGAGCGTTATCACCATAACCAATGTGCTCTTGCCCAGACTAAGTAATAGTAGGGTGAAATAACAAAGTTAAATCTACTTTTGAAAAGAAAAACTAAAATAAAATTTAACCTTTGTTTTTGTTATATGCACTAGGAGTGTGTTTATGAAGTCTCGCATAATTTTTAGGCATAGGAACTTATATGGAGAAATCAGCTCTCATGGAGTACTTTCTAGAGTCAAATTAATAACTGGCGTGTAAGATAACTGTTTTAGATAATAATCTACTTTTGGATCAAGAATTAAATCTGATGAATAGAAAAAAAAATATGTGTAGCGTGATGAGGCTGTAAAGCCGTCCAATTTTTCCTTCACTCTCCTGGAGTCCTTCTTAGATACGATGGTTGGATAGGTTCGCTTCTCCGCTTGATTTTCCTTTCAGGTCATCATAAGGGACACTGAAACATACATACTGCCCACAGTGTCATTGGTAGGCTGGGGCACGGCATTGAAGGCGGGTCATCTGCGCCTTCGTCATAGGTAAGGTAAGTGGTGTAAGGGCCCCTCCAGGACTGGATGGTGTGCTAGTTTTTTTACAGGCACGAATTAGATTTTTTGTATTATGGTTCGTGATCGGTGACAGGTTTCGGTTAACCACTCCTATAACTCTCCCGCACTAGTCGAGGTGCTAGCGTGCCGCCCTGTACCATCGCTGATCACGGGAGTGAGCTGTCAGCTGACAGGATGGACTTCACGTCCAGTAGTAGGTACTCACTCGAAGGTACTACCATAACATAATACAATTAATTTGCAATTGTACTACAATTTTACCTGGAGTTTGAAATGAGGCAAATTCTCTATTGAAATCTGGCATAACCTCATACCCTCCGAAGATTTACTTCATACAGCCACCTCATAAGAGTTTCCTGGAATTTTCAATATTTCCCTCGAAGACCACTTTGGAGATCCTTTAGACGTTCATTCTGGGAAAGGAGCGCCGAAGATCTCATCTAGTTCAGTTCGCAATATCCTGTGCTCTGCAGTGCACTGCACTGAACCAAAAAGCACATCCACTACTTATTCCGACATCATTATCACCGTAAATCTTAATCTATCAATAAAATTATGTAATTGAAGTATTTGTCAACTTCAAGAAGGCATTTGATACTGTAGATAATACCGTATTAATAGAAATATTAGCCGAATTGAGAATTAGAGGAAAAGCAAACCAGTTACTAAGTAATTATCTGCAAGAAAGACAGTGTTGTACGGAAGTGGGAAACAGTAATAAATTTGCACAAATTGTTGCCACAAGATAAGATTAGGGAATATTCCCTTAAATGTAAGGAATACTCCCTAAAATGTAGGGACTATTCCCTACATTTTAATGAAAATGGGGATATACCCTAAAATGTAAGTTTTTTTCCCTAAATTTTAGGGAGTATTCCGTACATTTAAGGGGATAGTCCTAATATTTTTTACAGTGTATAATGAGAATGAAGCAATGAGTGCTGGAGTCCCGCAGGGATCAATTCTAGGTCCGCTCCTCTACTCTCTGTACATCCAAAATTTAATGGAGGCTGGATTGGCCGCGGAATATTACATATATGCTGACGATTGCGATGACTTACAGAGGGTAATAAATGATTGCTTAATACGATCCACAAGATGGCTATATGGAAATAAACCAGAGATGGGCGTAGTGCATTAAATTTTCAGTGTATTAATTATTTCATTAGCACTAGAGGCCTCTGTGATAGTTAAAAGCCAGGTTGCACTATCACTAAATGGTTAGTGGTAGTGCAAATTTTTTATCACTATCACTAAACGAAGAGTGGTAATGCATAGTCTATTGCATTATCACTAAACGATTAGTGGTAGTGCAGAGTCTATTGCATTATCACTAAACGATTAGTGGTAGTGCAGAGTATATTGCATTATCACTAAACGATTAGTGGTAGTGCAAATACTTTTCACTATCAATGAGTGATAATGAATTCGTGCATTGGTAGTGCAAACATGAACTAGCACTGAACTAGCAACGAGCGAACATACAGAATAAAAAACCTTCCGTTCAGTTTTCTGTTTTGCGGAGATGGAGATGATTCATTAACAATTAACACTAATTTTGATCGAACGAGCTACGCGTAGTGCTGCATATGCGTACCATTAAATTGTCGTTCAGTGCTAGTGAAAGATGTTTGCACTACCAATGTACGAATTCATTATCACTCATTGATAGTGAAAAGTATTTGCACTACCACTAATCGTTTAGTGATAATGCAATATACTCTGCACTACCACTAATCGTTTAGTGATAATGCAATAGACTCTGCTCTACCACTAATCGTTTAGTGATAATGCAATAGACTCTGCACTACCACTAATCGTTTAGTGATAATGCAATAGTCTATGCATTACCACTATTCGTTTAGTGATATTGATAAAAAAATTTGCACTACCACTAACCATTTAGTGATAGTACAACCTATATTTTAACTATCATTAAAATTTAGTGTTGCTGCCATTTTAGTGGTAATGCAAAAACGCCCATCTCTGAAATAAACTTACAATAAATACATCGAAGACAATCTTCATGGTTTTCCAACAGAGAGGCATGCAAAAGCTGGACATTGGACTGCAAGTGGAACGAGAGCCCATTAATAAAATATTTGGGAATGATAATGGACGATAAACTGACTTGTAGACAATATACAACATATGTGAGGAACTAAGTTGCACCACTTATAGGAATCATGAGGAGAAGAGACCTTTTTATGCATCAGACGAAAATCTTAATCTACAATGCATTCATATTATCAATAATTATTTACAATATAATTAACTGGTCACAATGTAGCAATCATTTATTAACCTACATGCATAGAGTATTAAACAAAGCAATAAAGTTCATATTTTATTTTATTTACATAGACTCACACCAACGCATAACCTATATGAATCGACAAATTTTTTAATCTTAAAAGAACTAATTTACGTGGAAAAAGCTAAAATGATATAAAGGTAAGAAATTAGATCATAAAGTCTAATATAAACCTAATAGAGCATGGTGAAGCACATAACTACGGAACACGATTACGCCAATATCTACGTCTATCGTACGCTAGAACAAGCAAAAAACTAAAAACTGAAGCGTGAAATACAATTACGGCTGATCTGTCGACTGCGACTTGATTTTAAGTCGAAGTCGACGCTGAGGTGAAATTTGTAATTAAATTAAAGCTTCAACTCCTTGAACAAACCAGAAGTCCCGACTTCTGCGATTGAACTGAAGTTGGCCGCAGCGAACACCAACTTTGCACTTTGAGCAAAGTTTAATTTCAGTCGGAGTCGCAGTCGAAGTCGAAGTTGCAATTGTATCTTGCGACATGTATTTACCATTTGAGCAAAGTCGAAGCAAAAGTCGAAGTCGTAACTCGCACTTAAAACACACAACTGTACCCATACCCATATACAATGAATTACCAGAGGAAATAAAAAATACAGAGCAAGTGTACAAGTTCAAGAAATTAATAAAGAATTTTAGCCGTTGGCTGCCTGTAAAGATGCCCAAATAGTTCTTATAAAAACAAGTAAAAAAGCTAGAATTGGTCTAACGACCAATTCTTATGATACCCTAGATGAATGCCCGTATTAAATTTCGTATA
>OZ002744.1:39083472-39184598 GCA_963924295.1 Dioctria rufipes | reverse complement strand
CATACTTCATTCTAAGATTTTAGCAAATTCTACGTGCAATTCCGGAAGGTTTTGTATTTTTCTCCGTGAATTTGTTGAAAAGCTCCAGACGACGTCTTCTCTCAGCGACGCCTTCTTAATTATGGATAACGCGCGAATTCACAAAACACAGCAGGTTCGCGATGCTTTATCTTCGACGAATTTGACTTTAAAATTCTTGCCTCCATATTCTCCGATGCTTTTAGGTAATGTAACTAGAGAACATAACATTCTAACAATTATTGAAGATAGCCTGCAACAAATTACACCTACTGACTGCGCGACGTTATGGATATGGTTTTACTCATCCCTAAGGCAATGGAAGAGCAGCCTTTGCACTGATCGGCAATTTCGAATATTGTTCATATTAATGTCAATGTTTGAAACCTGAAAATAATAATAATGACAAAATGAGATGATAAGATGTTTGATTTGAATTGAAATTGAAAGCTTTTGTATTAAAATGTCTTATTGAGAATTTAGTTTAAACATATTTGTTCTTGGGTTAAGCTTATTTGTGCTTGGGTTAAACTTATTTGTGCTTGGGTTAAACTTATTTGTGCTTGGGTCAAAGTTATTTGTTCTTGGGTTAAACTTATTTGTGCTTGGGTTAAGCTTATTTGTGCTTGGGTTAAACTTATTTGTGCTTGGGTCAAAGTTAGTTGTTCTTGGGTTAAAGTCATTGGCTGATGGGTTAAACTTATTTGCTCTTGGTTTAAATAAAACTGCGAATGCTATACGTCCGCTAGAATTAAATATTAGCACTAAAGTAATCACAGTGAATTTTTATTCTGCTTGCTTACACAGATAAGTTTCTACGAAACTAATTAAAAAATTCGCGAAGCTGGGAGACTATCTTTATTTGGCCTCTATTTCGTTGGAATGTCAGTGTTGCAATATGTCATTAATGGGTTAACTAATTCTGAGTTTAAATTCGAACTGTGAAACCGACCTTAAGTGCTTCGAATCGGGAGGGTTAATCAAGAAAAACTCAAACGACTCTCGGAATAGAATTGCGTTAACACAATTTCGTTTTAACCCTTTCTATCCTATTGTTGCTTACAAGCAACCCACTTTTGATCCTCATTGTACGCCCTTCAAAAGCATGAATTCAATTAAAGCGAAAAGGTATGCAATAAGAATAAGTAATTTTAATTTGGAAAGTACGTGGGAGCAGCATTTTGGGTATATTTGTCAGCGTTTTCTCAGAAGGGACCTCGAATCGAAATCGTATGGATAGTTTGAATGATTTGTATTTCTATATTTCTGTTTATGTTCAGCTTGTGAGGTCAAAGTGTATTTAGATTTATAGTAAAGCAGTTGAAATAGTGTATTTTATTAAAATATTAATTTAGTGATCAGATGAGTTCTTGGAAACTGGCTTCAAACCTTGTGTTGCTCATAAGCAACATCAGGATATAATGGCTATTATATTTGGATGCAATTTTATAGATTTCTAGATGACTACAGAAAGGAGAGGTTTGAGTACGGAGGCAGTATATAACATTCTTGATGAAGTGGATTGGAATAAATCTGAGGACGAAAGGTTCGATGAAGAAGAAGACGAAGAAATTATTGAACAAGTTTTCGAAAGAGGATTTGAAAACTCTGGAGAGTTAGGAGAAATTAGTGTTCAAAATGTGGAGAATGAATTAGAATTATTGGATACTCTAACAGCATATGAAGAAGGTAATTTAGCAGAGAACGAACTAAGTAGTATTGTGCACGACTTATCAAATTTAAAAAAACTAAAATGGAAGAAGAAGAAATATTACCCTACTAATCTCCTCTGGACGGGAAATTTACCAAATCCACCAAACGAAGACTTGACTCCACTCAAATATTTTAAAATGCTGCTGGATGGTGACGTGATCGAAAAAATTTGTCAGGAAACTAATAAATATTGCCCTGCAAAAAGACGGAGTTGAAATTAAGGTTACCATAGAAGAAATAGAACAAAATTGGAATTTTATTATATACGGGGGTAATGCGTATGCCACAATATAGACTTTACTGGAGCCCTTACTGTCGTTTTAACCGCGTAGCTGACGCAATGCCAAGAAATCGGTACGAAAAAATAAGACAATATCTACATATAATACATAATAATACAATACAAAGCAGAAGTCTAGCACTGACGAAAATTTTGATAAACTTTTTAAAGTAAGACCATTACTAACTTGTTTGAAAAATATTGTGAAGAAACTAGCGCCTGAAGAAAAGCAAGTTATTGATGAACAAATAATTCCTTTCAAAGGTAGGTCTTTGCTGAAGCAGTATTTGAAAAACAAGCCACATAAATGGGGATTTAAAGTATTCACCAGGGCTGGAGCGTCAGGGAAAATGCATGATTTTGAAATTTACATTGGCAAAGATACATGCAGAAATTATGGCCTAGGATTTTCTAGTAAAATAATCCTTCACTTAGTATCAAACTTACCAGATGGTCACAATTTTAAACTATACTTTGATAACTGGTTTTCCTAGCTTCAATTGGCAATTTCTTTGAAAAATCATGGGATCTTTTGTGTTGGTACTATGAGATCAAATCGAATGGGAAATTGCTCCATGAA
The DNA here is from genome assembly GCA_963924295.1 of Dioctria rufipes. Lineage (NCBI taxonomy): Eukaryota > Metazoa > Arthropoda > Insecta > Diptera > Asilidae > Dioctria > Dioctria rufipes. The sequence goes on along the minus strand of OZ002744.1, from coordinate 39,182,007 downwards.
AACAGAACAAGAGTTAAAAAAAACTTGGAAGAGGATCACATGATTTCAGAGTAAACGATGACTACAATATTTGCCTAGTGAGGTGGTACGATAATAAAGCTGAACCGTTTATAAGCTCTTTTGCTGGTGTAGAACCTGTAAGTACATGTAGCCGATTTAGCCAAAAGGAGAAGAAATACATCGACGTACAACGACCAGACATTGTCAAAGAGTATAAAGAATCGATGGGAGCAGTTGACTTAATGGATATCCTCATAGAGCTTTATCGGATTAATATCAGGTCAAAGAAATGGTATATGAGGATTGTACTTTAGACCATAAATGTGGCAGTCGTCAATGCTTGGCTTTTATATAGGCGTCATCAAAAGCAGAAAGGACTACCCTCTTAATTTACATTACTTCAATTTCAAATTTACATCGCTAATGGACTAATTTCAACAGGCAAGCAGAACAATGTCAAACGGGGACGACCATCTTCGAAAAACTCTCCAACAACCTCAAAGCGTATTATTCGGGTTGATGAACCAATACCTGATACAAGGTATGATAATCTAGGACACTTCCCCAATTACTCAAAGAAGAAAAATCGCTGCCGAAACTGCAAAACAGGATTTACAACAATGTGTTGCATAAAATCATAGATGACACAAGAGCTAGATGTCGCATGCAATACCAAAAAAGTATACAAATTTTATATGGCTGGGTGGTCCATTCCGGAATGGACCACAACATTTGAAATGATGTATACGACGAGTGATTCATATTTTTTCGTATCTGAAGTGTTGGGGAAGTCGATCAAATGTATACAAAACTACTATTATAAAATCATTTGCATTCGTCACAATCTCAAACATATTATGGTCCATTTCAGAATGCACTACTCATTTCACAATGTGTATACTCTGCTTTAGTATGGCATGTGACATCTAGTTCTTGTGCCATCTATGATAAAATGCAATATTTGGCTATGCTTGACGGCAAAAAGGAACTGTTTTTTGAACTATCATACAAAATAAGTATTATGTGTGTGTATGGATATATATATAAATGTATGTGTATAGATATAATTTTTGTTAGATACTTATAGAATATGTTTTTTGTTTTTTTTTATTCTATTATTTTTTTGATAACGAGTTCATTTCTATTCTAAGAAATAAAATACGATATTCATGGGTGAGCAATTTTCCTGGACTTTTTATTGCATTTGTATCCTAATGTTGCTTATAAGCAACATTTAATAAAAATCGCATTGGTACTATTACAAACGTTTTAAACATTTTTATGTGTTGCTTAGATCAACTTCAATCACAATAAGTAAAAAATAAATTTCTGAAAAGCATTCCGTTAATTCAAGATAGAAAGGGTTAAACAAACAAAATAATAAAAATCCAAACATAAACAAGTAAAACTATAAAACAAACAATTTCGGGCTGATGCTTGACATCCGTACTTCATTCATAAAGTAATAAAAGTAAATTATTTTATCTCTATCTCCGTCATTTAATTATAAACTTAAAATATCAATTATTTCCTTAAAACCTTTAATTCTTTCTATAGTATACATCCATACATCCATACATCCATATATATGTACCTACTGTAGTATGCATCTGCAACTAAAAACTAATCAATTAAAATTGACAACAATTAAAACTTAATAATCACTTTTCCACTAAATCGATGGCAACCAACAAGAGTTATATAGTCTGCTTTCTTTCCCACTTCAATATTTCATTTAGCGGTTTATATTTTCTATTATACCCCGACGGCTAACTAAACTCTCTCTGGTTGTATACCAACAGATTGGCAACAAATAAAGAAAATAAGTTTTCCCATTCTAAGGATGACTGCAATATTTTTATCTGTCGGGGTAAAGAGCTCTTAAAGACCGGATACAGCCAGACTGCAATATTATTATATTATATATATATTAGTAGTGCTCTGCAATATTGAGTTATACATTTTTATATAAGTATAGAATACCTTATCCTGTTTCATTTTATCCTTGGACGATGGATTGTTAACGAAAGTAAGAAACAGAAGCTGTAGTATGTATGTATGTGTGTTAGTACAAAGCTCCTTCCTTCATAAATTGTTTTTCTATCCTACTATAGTTTTGGTTAGTTTTGTGTATTCCTCCAGCTTATCTATGTATGTATATATGTATATCCTTTATCCTGTTCTTGGACCGTAATATATCATTGAGCATTCTTTCATATTTCTTCAGATTTTCTAGCTCGTAGCTTGATTCATGCCAATAAGTAACAAGGGGGGCCCCTCTAAAAACTTGATGACTATAAGGAAAAAAAACAGAAAGGAAGCAACAACTACAACAACAAAATGGAAGGACTCTGAAGAGCTTTTAGATTAACATTTTTCTAAATAAGCTTCGCAGATTGCGATAATGAGATGATGGGTACGACATTGACGACGGACCTATAGGGAAAAAATTCTTCCATTTTCTATACCTCCTATATTTTACCTACGTCGACTTCTAAGAAGAATAAACTTTTGCCTATATTGAAAAATTTTTTCTGATATTTTTTTTTATTTATTTATTTTTTTTATGTGCTCTAATCCTAGCTGAAAATTTCTAAAGGAAAAGATAAAATTTAAGAAAATTGATATCATTTCAGATAATTCAGCATAGAACAAAATTTTTGGATAAACCGGGATAGGATTCCGTTTATAGTTGACATTTCTTACTTCCTCCAATTTCAAGATAAATATCAATTTGCACAATTTATTTGCTCAAACTTTGATCAAACACTTGTCCAAGACTTTTGCTTGCCTAATTACGTATCTATAGGATCTATCAACTTTATTTAAACATCCAAAATTGTTTCACGAAAGTCAGAGAGAAACTTTGTCAAGACGGCGATGATACCTTGGTAGGTTGGTAGATATATGATACCTAGATACCTGCTTATTTTGGCTACATGGCTGGAATTCATGTGTTTTTAGGTGAAAGTTTCGATTCATTTCACATTTATTTGTTTACTTGCTAGCTAGCTTGGTTGGCTGCTTGCGCTTACCTATGCTTTTCTGGCAAATACTCGTATATCAATTTCAATTGAATTACGATCTCGTTATCTTGTTCAAATATTTAGTGCACGCTCTGTAATCGATCTTGAGCTTTATCCTGAATTTATCTCATCTGGAAAGTAATTTACAATGTTTACACGCGCACCTGATGCGAATATATGTATGTATGTATGTATGTATATACATCATTACAACCTTCAACTAATTGCAGTGATTTCGGCGTTTATTTAATTTGGCCCCAATAATTTGTGGCTTTTGTCAAGGAAAATCTGTTTGAATAATTTAATTAATTTTAAACTGTCTGGTGATATAATTGTTTGTGTGGGTGTGGGCATATTGTGTGGGTGAGTTTTTCTTTTTTTTTTAATTGTAATGATGATAAAAATGTAATCTAAAGTATAAATATTTAAATTAAATTAAATTTGTTGTAAATATAGGGATGAGGTGGAGGATTTTTTTTTTAAACTCTAGTAGTAGGGACCTCCGGTGATTTTCAATATCCAATTTTTATCGTGTGGTCTTAATACATACATTTATGTATGTAAGGATCTAGGTATGGTGTTTTATAAGTGGTGTATAATAAAAATAAAGGAAGAGGTGATATGTAACAGGTCGGAAAGCAAACGCAAAAACTTATTCAGCAAGGTTGCGGAAGAGGGGTAGTATTAGCATAATCTACGAGAAGATGATATTTTTTATTCGAATAAAAATGATAGCTAAAAATGCAAATAAAGTGAAATAAAAAAATAAAAAGAAATAAAAAATTTTTTTTTTTTTACTATAAAAACTATTTTTTATTTGGAGAATTATTCGAACATAATTATTTGTTTTCTGGTGCCCATATTCAAATACGTATTTCTTGGTATTGAAAGTTGTTTCATACATATACCTTCCAAATTAACTGCCTTGTTATATTTCGATGTTTGCAGTAAAGCTTTTCCGTTCATTTGGAATTTAAAGTTTAAAATGAATTTAAGTAATTTATAGACTGCTTGAAGGGATTTATAGCACGACCAGGTATTTCTAATCAGTAACGCACCCATGATTTGGTTTGGGTGCGGGGGGCGGCACTATTCCAAAGTTTAAGGAGACCGAAAAATATAGCTCTAAAGGCGCGTACCGCACCTCTCTAGTACGCATACTCTAGGACGTTCAACAGATATTTTTAGGAAATTTTCCTGTCCGAAAAATCAGTTCCATAGAATATTCCCAAGAATGATAAAAGAATTTTAGGGAATTATCACGGGGCAAAAGTTACACTGTCCGAGGAAAGTAAGCCGTCATTGTTGTAAGGAATTTCTTCAGAAATAATAAGAACAATATCTTTAGAAATTTATGCGGATATATTCCACGGATAGGTGCTCTATGGACGGTTTGTTCGGAAATTCTGCAGAATTATTCCACAGAAATTCTTCAGAAATCAGAATCCTTAGAATCTTTAGAATTTCTCTCTACTACAATAAAAAAAAAGAATTTTAAATAGATTATTGTTAACAAAATAAAATTTATTTTTAAGAAATTCATTCACATCAAAACAAAAAAAAAACACTTCAATTGTACAAAGAAAGAAAAAAAAATCTTAAGTTTATTCAGAGCTGTGTGGTTTTCCTCTAGTTTGTCTGTATTTGTCTTAAAAGTAATAAAATAACTAATTTTATATCTTACTTTCCTTTGCAGTAATATAATTTTTGGTGGAGTAGTATAGAAGCATTCTCATTAAAAGCCAAGGTGTAACATTTTCGACTTATACGAGTTTCATAGAAATGAAAATAATTCCTGAACACTGTTCATCTTTCATGATTTATGACAGAAAAATTCTTGCTATTCGTGACAGAAATTATACGTGACAAATGCTAAAATTAAAATAAGCATATTATCAGCCTTCAGTTCGAACAATAAATTCAAAATTATTTTTTATCTCTAGCCAATTTAACTTCCATCTTCACTAACTTTTGACTTTGCATTTGGTTTTATGACGAAATTTAAATGTTTAAAAGTGTCATCTCTATTAACCCTTCTGTCAACGAAAAGGTCTGAGTAGACCCTTTCGAACTTTAGAAGGTTTTTAGTTATTGGAATATATAACGCACATTGCCTAAGCTTCATGGCTTCCTAAACCATTTATTTTTCCATGATTTTTAGAGGTAATTAGTGGGTTTATGTGTATGTGAGAAAAAGTGTATTTAAATTTATATACCTTTTGTCTACGAAAAAAGTCTGGCTTGACCCGATGTACATATGTGTAGAAACAGTTTTTCAGAATTATATTTTTTTTCTGTAATATGGATTGATTTTCATATAAAATATATCGAAGTCCAGGCAGACCTTTTCTGTAGACGAAAGGGTTTTAAAGCCTTCATAGATACAAGGGTTAACTGATCCTCTCTAACCTTACTCAAAACTACACCTCGCCTAGTTAAAACAGCAACAAAAAAAAAAGTCTCTTTCAATTAGTAAGTACAGTAAAATAAATAAATAATAATAATAAATAAAATGTACAAGAATTAATGTTGGACTTTTACGTAATTAGTGACTTTAGGTATATTATAACGCTTGACATCGGCACTAGAGGACCTTCAGTTATTTCAAGGGCAACTCCATCTACATGCCAAAAAATAGATCCTCTAAAAAAAGTGAATACGGCTTATTCCTCAGAAATGTGCACGTGTAGCAATCTGGAATAAAAGCTTATTTTAAATTATAATGCGATTCATATTAGACTAACTGTTATAGATAACCCTTCCCCTGTTAACATAATATAGAATACCTACCCCTATACATAAACGTAATAATCGCAGTTTCTCAGATCATTTACATTTCCATAGCCATACAGAAAAAATTCATTCTAAATTCATAAACTTTTCCCACGTCCGGTACACCTTCATATGCACCAGACGCTTCGTAAGCATTTTCTCATCAAAATAGCATAAATCGCAATTCCCACATTAAAGAAACTTGCCGTTCTCAAACACACAAAAATGCAGAAACTTGAAGCTCCCACGAAGTACAGGCGACAGTTTTTTCCTGCCTTTTTGAAAGCATGTAATTAGAAATAAAGATAAGTTAGTTCCATCTAAGATTTTAAAGCGAGTAGTCGAATAAAGTTATAAAAGTAAATTGGTGTTTCAATTAATTTTTTTTTATCGTAGAAAAGATATCTACCTAAAAGTGGCGCAGTCGGTAGGATAGTCAAGAAAACTATCCTTTAACAAAAAAAAGTTTTTGTGATAATTCGATCAGTGATAATTCGATCAGTGATAACTCACAAGAACGCTGTGCAGTGCTTAAATGATATAAGCTACAAGTTATAACAACGTCGTGCAGTGCATAAATAGCTTGAGAAGCACAAACCGAATCGACGGATTGGTGGATTTCAATCCTTCGGCTTCATCGAACCTCCACCAAGATACTCAGGACTACCACGGAACTCAACTAAAGGAACTGGAAATTCCACAAATCCAACAAATTTTTCTTCTTCAGAGACAACATCTCACCTTCAACATTTCAACTCTCAACATATTACGGATATTAAAGACAGGTCAGATAGAATCACTTTAGTTTTTGAATTTTTATATTGAGTGTTAGTTATAAGTGACAAATATAATCAATCTCTCGTATTTTTATGTAAGGGTATATTATGTCAGAAAGAGATAATTGTACTGATTACTTAGACCTTGCTAAGCAGCAATCCGAACAAATTTCTGAAATTTTAAATAATTTTAATAATCGTCAAGAAAGCCCTAGTGCCGCAACAAACGCCAACATGCTGACCCTAAGCATCGATCCTCTTAGGTATCTATCACGACTACCAGAATTTAATGGTGATTCTAGAGAACTCCAAAATTTTATTGACCTAGTTGACAGGGTCCATCCGACTCTTTGTCGATATGACGCAATCTCTCAAAGAATATTCTCAGATACAATAAAGTCAAGACTTATAGGTAGGGCTCGGGAAATAATTGAAATCAATAACCAAATAACACAGTGGTCTGAAATAAAAACAATCCTAATAAATAACTTTGGTGAACGATTGAATTTAGAAGAGCTTTTCGACGAACTTAGATCCGCACGATTCAAAACAAATAGTGTAGACTTTTACAACGAAATAAAAACCATCCTAAGGAGACTTAATGTAAAAGCGAAACAAGTAATGGAAAGTGACCAAACAGCACTTCGCACCACAATTGATACTAACAAAAATTCCGCATTGGTAATTTTCAAAAATAAACTCCCTGAACCAATGCGATCGATCCTATATTGCCGAAACCCACAGAGTTTAGAAGAAGCTATCAACATACTTCATGAATCTAATTATGCATACTGCAACCCCACTCAACCCAGATCGCAAAATAACCTTTCTCTTAATTCCAATCACCCAATTCATAGGGACAGAATAGATAATAGGAGAAATAATCCAAATCAGCAGACTAGAAGAAGTCAACCTACAAACCAACCCATTCTTAACCATCGCAACAATTTCGCACCTCCCACAAACAATTTCCGAAATTACAGGACGAATAATGGCAACAATAGTAATAACAATAGTTCTTTTTATAGAGGACAATTTCAATCTCCATCTAATACTACAACCCATTTTTACAGACAACCCGTAGCTAATAACACGAATCCCCCTTATACGAACTTTACAAACCAAAACCAACAAAATTACAGGCCCACCTTCCAACCTAATAATAACCAGCATTATCGAAACCTAAACCCCATCTCTCAGCCTAATAACAATAGATTACCAACACCCGAACCCATGGAAATCAATGCTAACGAACAATCAAGTAATAGCCAGCTGCAAGCCGAAAATTTTCAATTAACAGCCTCGGAAACAAACTTCCACATATCTTAATAAATGGAAATATAAGACCCCTTAGATTCATCATAGACTCTGGTGCAACACACTCCATTATAAATCCAGGCCTATGCCACCCGAAGTACATCAGTTCGTTAAAATCCCCTATCAAACTTAAAACGTTGAACCACGAAGTAAAAATAACCGAAGAAGCAAACATTCCTTTATTTAGAGAATTGGGAAGTTCACAAGAAAGAATAAAATTTTTTGTTAGACAATTCCACGATAAGTATGATGGACTCATCGGCAATAATATATTAATACCATTCAAATCAAAAATCGACTTTGAAAGTAACCTTCTCCACATAAACGATAGGAAAATTAACCTACATTTCGACCCAGAAACGGAAAAATATAAACTCAAATTAAATAATATCGGGGAACAGGAGGTAACCGTCCCTGTATTACAAAGAGATGGTCTAGCATACCTAAAAGAGCAGAAGTCTTTAGGCGGAAATGCCTTGATCAAAGAAGGTATATATAATGTAGAAAATTATGAAGTACATGCTACAGTACAAGTAATGGAAAAGAGTAATAATATTATAAATATTGAACCACTCGCTACAGAAATCGTGAACGGAGAAAATTTTAATATAATAGAACAAACCGACTATAAACCCCTTATCGAACAAATTCGTTGCGATCATCTTAATAGAGAAGAAAAACAAAACTTATTGAAACTTATTAACCAATTCCGCCATATATTTTATCAAGAAGAGTCAAACCTAACATTTACGAATGCAGTAAAGCATCGGATCCGCACAATTAATGATATTCCAATTCACGTTAAGTCATATAGATATCCCTACGTACACAAAGAAGAGGTAAAGAGACAAATTAACGAGATGCTCGAAAAAGGTATCATAAAGCCCAGCAATTCACCGTACTCTGCACCTGTTTGGATAGTTCCAAAAAAGATGGACGCAAGCGGGAAACCAAAGTGGAGAATCGTGATTGACTACAGAAAGTTGAACGAGGTGACTATAGATGACAAGTATCCTATTCCCAATATTGAAGAGATATTGGAGAAATTAGGTAGGTGTCAATATTTCACAACCCTAGACCTCGCGAAAGGATTTCATCAAATAGAAATAGATGGAAAGGACGTTCACAAGACAGCATTCTCAGTAGAGAATGGGCATTATGAATTTCTTCGTATGCCATTTGGCCTTAAGACAGCCCCGGCGACATTCCAGCGCCTGATGAACGACGTGTTAAAAGAATACATTAATAGTATTTGTCTTGTCTACTTAGATGATATCATCATCTACTCCACCTCCCTCCAAGAACATATAACCTCCTTGAAAATGATCTTTAACAGACTATCCGAAGTAAACCTTAAAGTACAACTAGATAAATCGGAATTTTTCAAAAGAGAAACCGAGTTCTTAGGACATGTAGTAACTCAAGAAGGCATTAAACCCAACCCTCAAAAAATTGAATGTGTACAAAATTTCCCAACACCGAAAACGCCCAGACAAATCAAACAGTTCCTTGGTCTGACTGGCTATTATCGTAGATTCATTAAAGACTATTCAAAGATAGCGAAGCCTATCACAAGATATTTAAAGAAGAATGTGAAATTAAATATAAACGATCCAGAATATATCCGAAGTATTGAGACACTAAAGCGTCTACTCACAACTGAACCCATATTAAGATACCCTGATTTTAACAAAAATTTCACAATCACTACTGACGCAAGCCAATATGCCCTCGGAGCTATTTTGTCGCAGGACGACCACCCAATCTGTTACGCAAGTCGCACGCTCAACGATCACGAACAAAACTACAGCACTATTGAAAAGGAGCTGCTCGCTATCGTTTGGGCTACTAAATATTTCCGCCCATACGTGTTTGGTCGTAAATTCTTCATAGAAACAGATCACAAGCCCCTACAATGGCTTTTCTCTGTAAAAGAACCCAACTCAAGGCTATTTCGTTGGAAAGTCAAACTATCCGAATACGACTATGATATTAGGTACAAAAAGGGAAGCAAAAATAGTAATGCAGACGCTTTGTCGCGATTGGAGGTGAACCATAATGAAGAACTGCAACAAAACAAAATTCCCTTGAGCAAATCACCACTTAATATATTCAAAAACCAAATTATTATCCAAAAGATAAATTCTGGGTCATTAAGAATCAAAGATAAAACTATTTTTAATAAAAATCGAAAAATCATTTATGTCAAAACGCTAGACACCGAAACTGCAACAACTCTCCTCAAGAACCATTTCAACCCAAAGGCCCTTAATGCGTTATACACCCAAGAATCTCATTTTTTGCATACGATAGAATCAGTCTACTTCACGTACTTTTCCCAAAACAAGAATTTCAAGATTCTACAATGCACGCAAGTCCTTGAAGACATTCTGGACGAAGAACGCCTTCATAAACTAATAGAAGAAGAGCATTTGAGGAATAACCACAGAGGAATAACCGAAGTACAAAAAGAATTACGCCTCAAATATTTTCATCCCAAATTGAATACAAGAGTAACGCATTTCATTAATAACTGCGAGATATGTAACACCGAAAAATATGAACGAAAACCCATTAAACAAAAATTTAAAATTTCAGAAACCCCTCTTGCCCCAAATGAAATAATCCATGTCGACGTATTCTATAGCCTCGAGAAAAACTTGTTCCTTACATTCATAGATAAATTTAGTAAATTCGGTCAAGCGATCCGAATAACTGGGAGATCTTGGATCGAGTTCAAAAGAGCGCTTTTACAGTTTTTAAGTACATCTGGTGATATAAAAAAATTTATTGTAGACAACGAACTTGGCTTTAAAGCCTTCTCTCTAAGGGATTTCTTGAGACAAAGAAACATCGAAATTCACTTTACATCGAATAATAATCACACGTCAAACGCAGATATAGAAAGGCTTCATAATACGATAAATGAGCACCTTAGGTTACTTAGACACGACCCCAATAAAGACATCGATTCCGTCGAAGAAAAAAATCCTCAAAGCCATACATTTTTACAACAACACAATACATTCAACAACCAATAAGAAACCCATAGACTTCCACACGGGTAAAATCACCGAGAGTGAGTTTAATGAAATTAGGGAAAAGATTGTAAAAATTAAAGAAAGAACGATTAACAACTTAAATAAAAATAGAGAAGACATTCAAGTAGATTCAGGACCAGCCTTTATAAGGGAAATACGCGGCGGGAAAAACCATGCAAAATTCAGGAAATTAAATATTGAAAGGATCGATGAAGACCACGTCATTGATAAACGTACAGGGTTAAAGTACTACAAATCCCATGTTAAGAGAAGCAAAAAATTTCAGAATAACAATCACCCAACCATAAGAACCAAATTCAACAAAAAACATATAAGAAACCCTTTTATTTCAGGTAAAAATGAACAATCACGTTCGAATCCTCCTTCTACTGGTGGCAACTCCCCCGACCCTTTGTCAAACGCTTGAAGTTCAGGATTTAAACAACAATAACGGCTACATAACAATAAAAACCGATAGTATTGATATTATCAAAAAATTTACAAAGGTCTTACACTTAATTAATATAACAGAATACGAAATCGCTAAAAATCATATATCTGAGAATATAAAAACAATTCAGGAAAAGAGTAACTTAGTAAACCCAATGCTCAACACACTAACACATAATTTCAAGTCTCTAGAACAGAAAATATCTAATTTAAAACCCCATTCGAAAGAAAAGAGAGGCCTTTTCAATGCTGTAGGGACCGGCTTAAAATATCTAACAGGCACTATGGACTACAATGACGAAATGGAAATTAAGAAACAATTAGCGGATTTAGCTACAAATAATAAAAACTTAATAGTAGAAAATAATAAACAAGTATTGTTTAATAATGAAATTTCAGGACAAATTAAAAATATAACGAAGCATATTCGAGATCAGCAAAAAGTTATAAAATTGTTTCTCAATGAACTTAGTTTACAGAATAACAATAATCTATTAGAATTAGAAAAAGAAATGAATTACATGCAACAAGTGTACCAAATCAATTACGATATAAACCTATTAAAAGATCACTTAGATAGCATAGAACAAGTAATCCTAACAAGTAAACTGGGCATATTATCCCGAAATATCTTAACCGAAAAAGAACTAACCATTGTTAAAGACATTGAAAGTTTTAAGGACATAAAAATTGTGGTAGCATTCCAGGCCGACCAAATCATAATCATAATGTTAATTCCAGAATATTCTGAACTACTATATTCTAAGGTTTTAATTGAACCAATTCCTAATAAAGACAATAAAACCCTACACCTTAGAAATAATTCATTCATAATTGATCAATATAGCAATATTTACAACGATAATGTAAGAGATAACCTAAAAAGAAACTTAATCAAAATTGAGGACGATTGTATTTCAAAAATTATGAATTTCGAAGAAGCTCATTGTAACTTAGAAAAATTTAATAAAAATGAAGTAAAAGAAGTAATCCCAGGCATAATCCTAACGAAAAATATTGTGGAGACAAAGATTGCCCAGAGTTGCAATAATTATAACATGAGTATAAAAGGTACAAATTTAGTTAAATTCGAGAATTGTAATATAAAAATTAAAGGAAAATCGTTTGAAAATTCATTTTTAAAAACCAAAGATAGTATCATACTCCCACATTTCATAACTAAAATAATAGAAAACAGGACCATGAATGCTATAAACTTTGAAGAATTTCACGCAAACAATATTAAAAACAATAGAAAACAACTCGAAGTAATTACAAGTGAAAATAGAGAAAGTAGGGTAATAAATTTGTCTCTAAATGTAACTGTAATATTAATAATTTCAATATTCCTGATCAAAAATATCATCTCAAAATTTTGTAAAAGAAAAATTATAGATAAAACTTCGTCGGAGCCTCAGAGTGACGGTGGGGGTGTTATAGATAACCCTTCCCCTGTTAACATAATATAGAATACCTACCCCTATACATAAACGTAATAATCGCAGTTTCTCAGATCATTTACATTTCCATAGCCATACAGAAAAAATTCATTCTAAATTCATAAACTTTTCCCACGTCCGGTACACCTTCATATGCACCAGACGCTTCGTAAGCATTTTCTCATCAAAATAGCATAAATCGCAATTCCCACATTAAAGAAACTTGCCGTTCTCAAACACACAAAAATGCAGAAACTTGAAGCTCCCACGAAGTACAGGCGACAGTTTTTTCCTGCCTTTTTGAAAGCATGTAATTAGAAATAAAGATAAGTTAGTTCCATCTAAGATTTTAAAGCGAGTAGTCGAATAAAGTTATAAAAGTAAATTGGTGTTTCAATTAATTTTTTTTTATCGTAGAAAAGATATCTACCTAAAAGTACTAACCTGATTTTGAAATTTATATCACTGCAAATGAATAAATAAAAAGATACCTGAAAGGCCTTTCATTTATAAAGGAATTATATCACTTAGATAAACTCTCCTACATGTACACAATATTTGTCTTAGAAAAGTCTTTAAGTGCAAATATAAAACAGAGTGCTTCCGCATAATGAAATTTTCTTAATGCTCGTAAAGGCACTCCCTAGTATTCCCTAGCATCACAAAAAGCATACTTTACCAGTTGAAATAAATGTTTGAACTCAATTCTATATTCTGTTACAAAAGAACGCGCCGCGCCGCCTCTTAAAAACATTATGTTCATTTCTTAAGTAAATACTATTCTTAAATAGTCCTCCTCCTCTTAATCGTTTGAGAGCAGATGACAAATGTTGTGACTTTTCTTGTAAATCCTTGGCTAACTTGAGATCTTTTCCTAGTGGAACAGAGTCTCAAATACTGGAGTTTTCTTAGAGTAGTAAAAGTTTAACAAACGAAAAAAAAAAACATGTGCCCCTTTCCATAGACATTCTAACTTAACTGGGAAGTTGCTTCATAGCAGCAATTCATCCGCCAGCTCATAATTCATATTTGTCGACTGCTGAGCACAAGCTGACTTGCTTTATTTTCCGCACGCCCACCGCCACCCGCATTTCCAACTCTTACTGCAATGGACGAACTTAGGCTCGTCTACTCACACTTTAGAATTAAAACATAAGAAGAAAAGCTTTTTACTTGTTTACAGACAAAGTAAAAAGAGGCGAAATAATCACGTAAACAAACTTTTCAGGAACTTAAATACTTTCTTTAGCGTACCCTTAAGAGGCTTTCGGTGGAATTTCTTTTTGTGCTTCTGATTTTATTTCATAAAGTACTTGTGTAGTGGAAAATTGTGCAAAAAAAAGAAGAAGAAGAAGAAATATTAGTATGAAGGTAGAGAGATAGATGGCGCACCCATAGAGTGATATGAAGATATGGAAAAACATTTGTATTAAAGTGCTGTTATTTATTTTTTTTTATTTTGTTACATAGATATTTTGATAAGTGTTATGGACCTTAGCTTTTTTTTTAGTAATATTACCTATTCTACAGAAGTGTGCAACAAAGGTAACGGCTAGGATATTGTATGAAAAAAAAAAAAAAAATAAAACAAACATAAAAACTCTTTGTAAAACTTTGCTTAGGACAAATATTTACAAAATATTTTTATAAAATAATAATATTTAGCAAAAATATAAGTAATTAGTGAAAGAATTGTAATTAGATTTTATAAGATTTTTTTTAATATATTCGTTTTTGTGAAAAAATCAATTTTTTACGTGTTTTTTTATAAATTGTTTAATAATTCTCGGGGTTGAATTGCTTTTAACATTCCGGAAGTGGCGCGCGGTCTATGAGTCCGTACAGGTATTATTTCCCTCTTATTTTTGTCGTAAACGAATAGCTGGAGAGTTTACCCTGAAACGCAGTAGACGTACACGTCAGTGGCTCGCCAAGTCTCCTCGCATGTGTTTGTGTCCTGATATTGTAGCTTGCGGTCCCACACACCACTCGCAGATATTAAGAAAACGATCAATTTTACTTCTGTTGGGCCCACATACCAAAAACTCAGTGGCATGTTTCACTTTTAGCCAAAAGTTCTTTCTATGATTAGCCAAGTAACGATCCCCTACCAAAGCATTATTGTTCCTCCCAGCAATAATCTATTAAGTCCTCAAAAGGTCCACATATACGCATTCATCAATGAAATATTTTCGAAAAAGATAAAAAAACAACAAACCATAAACAATCATTCAATAAACGAAAAAACGCAATCCCGCGTCCACTTTAGATTCTTCCTACAGATGCCCCATATACATTTCCACGTGAAAATTAAGAGAAAAACATATTAATAATATATTAATAATCTAGAAAGATCAGAAAACTTATTGTTTTCGCACTGTTCCCTAATTATTATTTACGTCTTCGTAATGTCATTAAATGACATTACGTCACATCATATGTTCTCGCTTTCGCCGCAGTCAGAGTTCAATGGAATGCAACTTTGAGATCGATCACTGCCAGGGCAATACATCATGAAGCAGAGACGGAGCGGTTCACGTCGGATATAAAAAGGCGATGAACCACAGCGGAAGCACCTCTGATAAAACCTGCCAGTATAGGAACTTTCCAATCTTTAACTTCCTAAATATACCAAAACATATCCAATCCTTACTCCCTTCCAGTCCTCCCAAATTTAATTACAAACTCTTACGGGAAATACCTTTACTACAGCTGATGTGGCGCAGAAGCTGTATGAAAAAGATCCAATAACAGCACGTGAAGTGATCAAAAACCAAACCAAGGATCGAAAACAAGAAAAGAGAAAACATCGAATCGAATTGAGGGCCAACGATAAGCAGATAAGCCCCAACGCCCTAAACAAGACAATCCTTAGGATGTTAAAATTCATCAAAATAAGTCCAAAGAAGGAAGACAATGAATAATATTGAAAGGCGCAAGTAGCAATTGACTTGAATTGACTGCAGAATCACCCATTCTCGTCTCTGAATTGACTCGGAACATATCCTCCAGCAGAATTTAATCGGTTTCCTATTCTTTTGCGAAAAATCCAATTTTGTCTTTACTTAAGTAGGAATTTACTCCTACTGCAGAAATTTACTTCTGATACATGTCCATCCTTCACTTGAGCAGGAATTTACTTCTGCTTCATTTTCGTCCACATCTGAGCAAAAATTTAATTCTGCTACTGCTCGCGTGCTCACACGGGCAGCACAGACAAAACTTCATTTTGTTGCATCTAAACGGCACAATATACTTCAACTTTATTAGAAGTTTAGCTTTGCTCTCACATTGCAGCTTTAGACACTGCAGCATACTCATTGCAGCTACACGCTGCACCGTTTTCAATTTTTCTAGAAAGGCCCACACGTATCAGTATGCTTTGCAAATCACATTTTATTGAATTAATTCAGGAATTTAATTTTGGAATTTCTTCTTTTTCCAGAATTAAACAGGGGACAGAGATACAGTAGTGGAATTGAATTCATCATTGAATTATTACTTTTGTTTGGTTTTAGAATATTTTGGATTTTAGTTTAAGAATTGAATTTTGTGATATAGTTTTAAGCATATATATTGAAATATAAAATTTTTATATTTGAATTGGAAAAGTTGAGTTGTATTTTTCCAACTAGCACCCATTTTCGCTTGAGCACAGTTCTCACAACTCCAAAGCGTACAAATCAGAAAAATAAAGGTTGTTATTAATAATTAATTATGAGTATTGTTAGCATGAATATTTGAGTTTTTCTTACTTGTAAACAAAGTTACGATGTCTGTCTTTGATAACAAAAATTTGGCAAGTGAAACACTTATTTTATCTTTTGAAAACTGCCGTTTTTAATAATGTTGAAAAGTTTATTTTATACTAGCAAAAAAATCTAAAAACCTATATGCTAAAACGGCCCAAGTAACTTAGGCCATAATTCATTATCGAAATACCAGGAAAATCTTGTGGAATAGGCTATTACTGCAATTTAACATGATAGAAGAAGTCGAAACAGAAATGCTTTTTCTGCCATTCAACTACCTTTGAAAGAAGTCTAAATGCAATCGCTGAGTCAGATTTTGTATGAATCATGAGTACATTCATAGAGGAAGACATGAAGCGCATAATAAGACTAGCCATGAGACAATAGAGCTGATAAAGTTATTTATTGAAAAGTTTCCAAATATAATTCTCATTATTCAAGAAACAAATATATTATCAGGCAGTATCTTGCACCTGACCTAAATATAATATTATTATACAATCTGTATGTTCAGTCTTCCTCAAATCCTGCATCAAAATACGTTTTCATAAAGATATTTACAGAAAATTTTAACTTACATTTTCATTCACCGATTTCTGACAGTTGCAAAAAGTGTGATATACTAAAGATAAAAATTGAGGCTGAAGAAAATTCTGTTAAAAAACAAATATTAGAAAATGAAAAGGAACTACATCTTCGAAAAGCTGAATCTGCTAGAAAAGGAATGGCACAAAATTCTAAAGCCAATAAGGATGAAGTTGCTGTAATAGTTTTTGATCTAATCAAGACATTACCAACACCGGTTATTTCTACAGGAGTGGCTTATTGCAAGAGGCAATTGTGGACATATTGCTTGGGGATTCATGACCTACTTAATGGAAGTGCCTTTATGTACACTTGGCATGAGGGCATGGTTTCATGTGGTCTTCAAGAAATTGGATCTTGCATTATGCATTATGTGAAAAATTTTGTTAAATGTGAAAAACTAATAATGTATAGTGATCAATGTGATGGTCAAAACAGGAACATTCGGATGAGCATAATATACAATTATATTGTCAATTGTCCATAATTTACAGTAGGTCTCATATATCAAAAAGTTTTAGTGTCCGATCATTCCTGTCTACCTTGCGATCAAGACTTTGGAATAATAGAAAAAAAACAAGCAATTTTATAAAGACATTTTTACTCCTGCTGACTAGGAACGTGTCATTTTAACTTCAAAGAAAAAAAAACCATTTAATATAATTAAAATGTCATCAGAAGACATTAAAAATATCAGACCTTTGGAAAATCCATAGTTACAAATAGAAAAATTTCAACAAATATATCAAAAGTACAATGGCTGAAAATCTAGTGGCTTCGTTATGACAATAAAAGGTCTTTTATTATAAAGTAGGTACAAATACTCAAACAACGAAGAAGTACTGTAGGAAGAATTTAATATTGGTAGAAGGAAAATATCACATAAATCACTAACATTGGATTTGGAACCACTCTATCCAGGAGGAAGAGAAATTGAAAAGGCAAAATATAAAGATTTACAAGAACTGAAACAATTTATTACGCCAATTCATCACAAATTTTATTGCGATTTAAACAATAATGCAGCTGTCGATAATGATATTTCAGAGAATGAAAAGGACGAATAATTTTGATCAATACAGTTCAATTTACAAATGACGAATAATAAAATCATATTTTTATGTACAAAATTATGTTTATCTTTCCAGACATAGCAGCCTAACCCTCATTATTTAAAGTCTTTTTATATTTTTGTCGATGAAAGAACGACCTAACCCACTTTTTTTTATGTAGTTGTTTTGTTTTTCTTTATTTAGTAAAAAAAATTGTATTCTAAATCAATATAAATTGAATTTAAAAGTATTGTTTGTAAATTTACATAAAAAAATAAAAAAAAATTATTTTGAATTTTCTTGTTTTTTCAAACCTATTTATCTCTATTTCAAAAATTTGGGCTTAGGCCGCTTTAGCGCTGAGCGCCTCATATACATATACTAGCGGTCCTATAGACCGCATGCCACTGTTCGTGTCCTACCAGAGGGTGCCACTTCC
This sequence comes from Dioctria rufipes, assembly GCA_963924295.1. Taxonomy (NCBI): domain Eukaryota; kingdom Metazoa; phylum Arthropoda; class Insecta; order Diptera; family Asilidae; genus Dioctria; species Dioctria rufipes. Next base: position 39,163,358 of record OZ002744.1, on the reverse strand, counting down.
AAAAGGTTAAGGGAGGTATTTGTTCGTGTTTTTTTGGAATTTTATTTTTCAATACTTTTGTCAAGGAAGCACCAGAATTTTGGATATACGTTATATATATATATATTTTTAGTTTTTTGTTAAACTAGGAATATTCCATATGGAATGTATGTAGAAATAGATTTTCAAAAAACTTTTGAAAATACAAAAAAAAGTCCCTATCTCATACTTTTCTTGAAACTTAAATACAAAATGAAAAATTCATAAATTTAGAAAACTTACCATCGTATGAAACAATCAAAAGAGGAATATAATAATAAGCTTCAAAGGTAATTGATAAAGGAATTTTAATTATTTGGTAAATTATAATTCTTGCATAAATACAAAATTTTTAATTGTTATAAATAATAATTGAAAATTTTCCAATCACTATTGCAGGAATTACAATTATCGTAATTAATTATGAGAATTGTAATATCCATACAATTATTTTTTAATTATTTCAAAAACCTTAAAAACCCAAAATAACTAACTAAAATAATTAAAATAAATTGGACATACGACCGAATTATCCTAATTCTCTATGAAATATCTATTGTTTGACTGAATCGATACTTTATGGTTTTTAAATATTTGTCCAATTTACAAAGAGACTTGTTTTTCACTTTAAGGAGCCTTGTTTTGAGGATATCAAGAAATTAAATAATTGTAAAACACTTAGCACGAGAAAATTGAAAATATGAATGCTAGAAATATCGTAAAATTAAAAGTTCTATGTGGCCATGGTGTCTACTAATAACCTGCAGATGACTGAGAGATCCACCAGACTTTGGAAGGTCTTAACCGGGGACTCTAGTGTTGTCTCCTACCTGAAAAGGGAGGACCGTACCTGGACATACACTGGCACAGAAACTCTAGAGCTGCACATTAATACCCATTTTTTTGATAATTCTGAAGCCAAGCACACCTAACACAATAACGAGTACGCTGATACTCCAAACTTAGGGACATAGTCCCTAAGAAGAAAATGGAGTAGCAAATTCAGTCTTTTGTTCCATATAAATCACAAAAAATTAATGGCATCATTCCTATCGTGCTGATAAAAGTGCAAGAAATTATAATTCCGGGGCTGATGGTGATCTATAAGAACTGCTTTTTCCACTCCTATGTCCAAATCATCTGGAAGCAATCTTAAATGATCTTAATTCCCAAAGCAGGCCATAGCAGGTATATGACTACTAAGGTCTTCAAGCCCAATAGCGTTACACCGTTTCAAGGACAGCCTTCTCAAGGAAAGTGAGATCTCTAGATCTTTGCACGCATACTTAAAAGGTGAAACGGTTGAAACTGTGCTGCATGATGTAGTTGGAACGGTTGGAACGATTGAAAAATCAATCCAGAAAAAAAGAGTACACTATGGGTACATTTCTTGATATCGAGGGATACTTTAGGTTGTTAATGGTATTCTCCTCTCTCTACAAAGAGAGATTATAAAAGCAATAACTCACGCTGATGATGTAGTCAACCTCGTCTCGGGAAAGTACCTGTCAACAGTCAAAGAACAAACTCAAGAAGCATTTCAAAAACTTTATAACAACTGGACTATAAGTTCTAGTCTGGGCTCAACCCCGCAAAGACTGAACTAGTCCGCCTTACATGGAAGTAAATTATGCCGACGTTCGCTTCCCCGAAACTGGGTGACACTACTCTTGAATTTAAAACTGAAGCAAAATACTTACGAGTGATTCTAGATTCAAATTTACATTCTAGGTGAATGTGAATGGTAAAAGATGGGGAATACACCCTCGCATCGTGTACTGGATGTACACTGCTAATGCAAAACGTATCCTCACATGCGGAATCTTGGGTATGGTAAAATGCTCTAGAGGATGCGACACACTTGAAAAGTTTTACTAAGATACAGAGCACTGCCTGTGAAGGCATGAAAGGTACTCTTCGAACAACACCAACGGCAGCAACAGAGATTATGCTCGGTTCTATGCCCTTGACATCTATGGGAAAACTATAGCTGCAAAAAGTGCACTAACACCTAGAGAGTCGGGCTGCTGTTCACAGGAGAATGGTGAAGATCTGTCCTGTGGACTGTATACGGGGAGCCACGGATTACATTGTCCCTAGACTAGACTTTGAGAAAGCGTCCTTAGCTAGCAGTCCTAGTAGAGAGAAGTGGGATGATAATCACGTGGCAAATTATTCCGATATATGTGTGTTTACGAACGGTTCAAGAAAGGAAGTGGAAGGTGGGATGTACACCGCATTACCTAAAATACAGGAATCGTACCACCTAACGAGCTACTGTAGTGCTTTTCAAGGAAGGTTCTTGTTATTTGCAAAGCAGCAAGGCTGCTTTCTAAGACTTATGAGGTACCTTTAATCGTACTATCAGGACTTGTATTGACAGATAAACTGCAAGCTAAGCATTGGACTCGAGCACCAGTAGATCGCGCCTGGTTTCGCTTTGAACTCGAAAAGGTGGATGCTAACTAGAGAATAATTCTCTGCTCGGGGACTAGTCACTGCGACATACCTGGAAATAAGGCAGCTGTTCCTCTGGCCAGAAAAGGTTCAGTTATGAATATATGCATATATATATAGCGCATGAATCCATATGTCGGCCTCTAGGTCAGTGAAGAGGATTTTAGATGTACACGTCTGTATGCTGGCAAATCATAGATGGGTAGAGCTAACCACATGTACGATTATAAAACAGATTTGACAAGACATGTCCTAGGAAGACTGAATCTCTTCTAAGGAGGAACCAAAATGATGTGCGCAATCTAATTGCAGTTATAACGAGACACTGCCTCTTTGTCAAATATGGAGCAGAGAATATACAAGCTCCATACAATTTCTTCTGCAGAAGCTGTATGGACGAGAGCGTTCAGCAGTAGTTGTGCAAGTGACCTTACCTTTCTAAGCGTAGAAGGCGGTTGAGAGCTATGAGTACTTTTTCTGCGAACATGGGGAATTACTAGAAAAGGGGTTAACGATCTACGTCAGGCTTTTTAACACTTGTGTCTGCTTTCAGCACTTTCCCTAGATCCGAGGAATATTTTCCAGGTGGTGATGCAATAATGTTGCATCACAATCGACCATAGATGGTCTAAGTATGGCTGATCGTATATGCTTTCAAGATAGCCGCCACTCTAACCTAACCTAACCTAGGACTATGGATTGATTATTCATAGTCTTTTAAAAATTTTAAACATAGAAATAATGCTGTTTGTTGATTGGATTCATTCGATTGAAAATCTGTCGAAAGCTGAGTTCCTTCAGGTCTTATTGACTATTTTTCATTCCATTATCGTCCAATGCGTCAAACTACTCGGCCTTAAGTATTGTTGTTTTCGATATTGAAAGTAACTTTATATTGTAATGTACCATTTTTGTACAAGAATATTGCTAGATAATTTATAGGAATAAAATATTTCTTCATGGTGGGAAAGAAGTGCTGGGACCAATAGTAAATTTCGTTTGAACGACCGGCTGGAATTTTTGAGCAAGGTCTCATAGATCTTAAGGGAGAAATATGGGCCTTGTCGTGGCAATAGGTTCAAGAGACCCCTAGGGAACTTAACCGCTTTTCAATTTACCCATTCATCCGTCCGTCCATCCATCCATCAATTCATCCATCCACCCATCCACCTATCCATCCATCCATCCGTCCATCCATCCATCCATCCATCCATCTATCCATCCATCCATCTATCCATGCATCATCCTTCATTGTATATACATACTGGCTTTCCGCGCATAAGCTTGTTTCATGCTTATCTTTTTGATATAGTGGCAGGAAAGAATGCGTAAGACATTATATCTGTAACGGTTTTGTCAACTTTCGCTATATACATAAAGGGAGTGTATATTTCACGATTTACTCTTTACCTAGAAGATGCCTTAAAAAATCTTCATATTGCATTACAGAATTTTTCTACTGAGTTTTGGACTTTTTTTGGACTTTTATCACCACGAGTAGAAGAAATATAATAATCTGAAAGGGAAGACTTATTCTATATGCAATAAAGATTGACCTTTGAAAAACAGTGATTTATAATTAGGTTCTCAAAAAGGCGCATTAGGTAAATTCAACTAGATATAATTATCATAATTAACCTTTTGTAATTTTACATGTTTTTCAAATTTCTTAAAGTAAATATTCAGTTCTTTCTTTTTTCTTTACCCTATTCCTCTCAGACTCCAAAAATTTCATAATCCCTGGCCTAGACACTCTAGAGCCTATGCCTAATAAGAAATCCCGATCCTGTTCACATCCAAAACATTGAAATTAAGCCCTTTTCTGCCAATGGCGCCTAATGCTACCATCCTACATACAAAATTCCTATCCTGTCCATGGAACACCATAAACTCAATATACAACCCTCACCCAATAATTTTCGTTTCATTTTTAGGGTCGAAGTTCGTAAAATAAATTTTTATTGGAGTAGGTAAACAAGCACCGTGCAGCACAAGAACAACGATTCTCACCCTGCAACACATTTCATAATGTTATCCTTCATAGAAATAAACCTAATAAGGATACTAGACCGGTCGGGATCTCTGTGAATAATCTGCATCAGCGGACTACACACTCATACATTAGGTTAGTAGAGCGGGGGATATCACACATTTTCCGTTGCTATACGGCACTCTCTCCAAGAATATTTATGGCTGGTCATAAAAATTGTATTCGGTAGCTTGTCGACATGGCACATAGTATAATTTAACATTGGTCAGATATACGAGAGTATACTGAATATGATGGCCAGGATTGCCATTGGCAAATATACTTCATCGAGGAAGTGGAGCGTACCTACTGTGTGTAGTAAGTAAATATATGTTTTGTGTATCGTACTCACTCGCACAATTATGAGTACTTTCAATAGTAGCTATAGTCCAAGCCCAGTTGACATACCTTTTCAGTAGACATAGTATCTAGTCGAGATATCAGATCCGTAAGGCATGGCTATCTTAAGACAGATATTGGATGAATAGAAGATGATATCAATGGTACGGATGGAGCTGCGTCCTGAGATTCTATTCGATTTGGTTAACAATTTCCACACTTTTTTTTTTGTTTAGTTGCCGATTGCTGAGATATCCAAGTATAAGGGTCCTGTACCTTCTGGATGGACGCGACCCATGGAGCTGACGACAAGATCAATATTTATTTCAAGTATATTAGGTACCATAAGGAGACTTTGGGGAAAGCGCAAGCATATGCTCTTTATAGCATGTCGGATGTATGGATCTGGTAAAAGTTTCCTTGATTTAATTTTCGTATAGGATATAAAAAGATAACTTGCCTGGAATACTGAGATATTCAGCATAGCAAGAGCATACCTCGGAATGATACGAAATGCGGTTGTAAAAATATATTACACTGTAGCAATTTAGCAGCGTATTCAAATAACTTAACTTTATTAATAGGCACACCATTCACAGGAGGGGCTTTGTGGCAAAGGTTTATTGAACTCTAAAATGTAATGATGGTGCTAATGTTATAAAAAAAAATGGAAGGGATTGCGATGATAAGAAGTTAGATTTTGGAGGTAGAAATAAATTGTTGAATTTAAAAATATGGATATACTAGTAGTTCTCATCTTTAGTAAGTAACACATCATATCTAATGATTTGGAATCCCCTGTTCCTTGTTTCTATAGTACCGATGGATTTCATCATTCTTTGTTCGTTAATAATACATTTTCTGTCAGTTCCAAAAGATGACAAACTAAATATGTGCAGATTAAACGTCAAAATAAATTCAATATAAAGCAGTAGGTCTGATGGGTCTGATTGTCCGCTCTTATAATCCCTTTATAGACATTTTGCGGAAATGGTAACTCTTTCCATCAGATTATCTTTCGTGTAATAGAATTGCAGCCATCTGCAGCTTCAGTTAAAATAATTCTGCTTCAAATCGTTCTAGAATTTCACTATATGTATGATGTAAATTTTCCCATAATTTAGTGAACTGATATTCACATCATTTATGATCACTTGATAAATTCAGAAAAGTCAGCAGGGAATTTTTAATTTCCTCGAAATGAAACCTAGTAGACAAATCATGATATGCTCATCAATGAGCTCCGCATGAGTAATCAGATGAACGTCCTGATCAAATTTATTCGTGTTTGAATCAAAACCGGGACAAAATCATTTATTTACTTATTCACAGATAGTGTGCAGGAGGTATTGCAACTCCTTCACTTATTTAGAAATGTATACATTACTTTTATTTTGTGCATTTTACAATATTATATGAGCACTTCGATGAGTACATAATGAGTGTCACGATGAAATTATTAATGAGTATGTCAATGAGTGTCACGATGATTTTGTTAATGAACATGTCAATGATTGTCACGGTGAGTTGAGGCGTAAGGATTTGGGCATAATATCTTGTTCAGCATATGGGCGGCAGACTTTCCACGAAAGAAAAAATTTAAAAAATAAAATTTGAAAGTTGAACCTAACCCAGCGCGAGTGTCGTATATCATATCCACCATGCTACTTATTTGTGTGTATTTGTTGTTTGTGACCTTCAAACTTATTGTTGCTTTAAGTAGCTGGAGTTAAAGGGATGCAGGAGAGGATAATGGCGTGATCGCAGTGCCGCGGCAACCTATGCTCGAGATATGCACTTGCAATCTACGTTCGGGTATGTGATATCCTCCACATAGCTGGTATACACCTTATATATACAGGGTGTCCCAGAAATCAACCTCAAGCCGGAATCAGGTAATAGACCAAGTCGTAACAGTTATAAAAAAAAATACGAAAAAATATCTTGGTCTTGTAGTTTTCAAATTATACGAATTAACTGACACCATGTGATGATCTTTCAAATCCTATGACTGCAAATATTAACTTTTCGTCAGTTTTTTTTTTCTGTAGTCTAACCATCAATAACCCTTCTGTAAATTACAGTTAAAAGTTAAAATATAACTGCCTCAATTTCAAATAAAAACTTCGATTTTTGCCCAACATTGCATTCAAAATAATTACATTACCCAACTTTAACCGATTGTACTGTAAAACAAAAATGTACTACACTATTTTGGCAAGTAACATTAAAAGATGGCGCGTTTAATATGCATTCCAAAATGGTATGCCACTTACTAATTGATACTTCTTAATTGAGGAAAAAATAAATTTTTGATGAAGTCGGATTTCATACAATTTCGATTGAGACGAAGAGTGACGTTGTTGTGACAGACGGTGACGCTACTTAATTGGTCCAGGAGAACTTAAATGCCCAGCCTTATTTGGACTTCTTACAGAACCAATTACCAGATTTATTGGAAGAAGTGCCACTGAACATTTACGGCAGCATGTGGTATCAACAAGATGGCTGCCCAGCGCATTATGCTCTCACAGCACGAGAATTTCTCAATCGAGAATACCCGATAGGTGGATTGGGCGGGACGGTACAATTTCGTGGCCTGCCCGTACACCCGACTTAAACCCCATAGATATCTTTTACTGGGGTACGATAAAGGAAAAAGTTTATTCTAAACCTATTCAAGATTTAGACGAGCTGCGCCAAAGAATTGCAGAAGCCGCTGAAAACTTCAGCTCGAGGAGATACGCCCGTCTTATTACGCGATCATTTTTAAAGAGGTGTAGAGCTTGCATTGCTGAAGGCAAACAGTTCGAACATTTGTTATAAAACCTTGTAAATTTGATTTAATAAAAATCATAACTAAAGAAATCCGACAACTGAATTTTATTTCAAATGCACCTAAAACTAACAAATTACTTTTTTTAACCATTGGTACCCCGTCAAAGGATGGCCAAAACTGGTATAAACGTCCTCCACGAACGTATATATGTACGAAATGTGAAAACATAATTGTTGAATAGCCAGCGTAAAAGGAGCAGCAATAGAAGCAAATACCGATTTACAATGTTGAAATATGAAGAAGAAGAAGAAATGATAAAACGACGAGAGCAGTACGATGATCCTGCTAAATTATACAATATGAAAGTAACACCATCTATAGAGTTTGATACTTTCATCGGGTAGCTTTATATTGATGGTCTCAATAAAACAAGTCGCTAGAGTATCAAATATTTGTGGAGAACAGATATAACTGGAGTGGACAAATTTAGGACAACAATGTCTCTGCAAAGATTTTACTTTTCACAAAACTGTGTTCGCTTATAACCTTCACGAATATACGACAATAGATAAAATGCTTTTCGCTTTCAGGTGGCAATGTGGATTTCACGTTTACGTTCCCAGCATACCTGCCTGATGCTGGTATCAAACTCCAAACTCTTGTTGATGCAAAATCTTTCTAGACAGTACATTTGGATGTATACAGGTTGTTTCAGATAAGGATGTCATCCTTGCAGGAGGTGATAGAGGAGCTCGAGAAACGAAAAAAATTGTACGGACAATTTTCAATTCTCCTAACGGTTTTCGAGGAATTCGACTTAAAAGGATATTCCAAAATCAAAGTGCAGGGTTTTGCATTTTTGCTTATAATATTGAAACTGCGCAACGTTGCATAGAGATTTAACACGCATTTTAAAGCAGACAAATAATTCTTGAATTGATGTAGTTTTGAAGATTTTACATAACATAGTTGTCGAGATATCAAAACTTAAATTCAGACTTTTCGCACGAAACATCACTTTTTTTGTACTAAAAGTCCAATAACTCGGAAATTTCTCTTAACATTTTTGTTTTTTTATTACATTAAATAAAGCCTATAATTTTGTCTTCTTTTAGTTGCTTTTTGTTTCATCACTTTATCTTTGTCTAGTCAAAAGTTACCGAACCTAACATGTTGGCTTTGTTTCTAATGCTTAATCCAAAGTTTCAAAGCAAACGCAAGAATTAAAAAAAAAAAACATTTAAATTTTGCATGATATATAATTTATTATTCATTTTCTCATATTGTTTACATCCTAAATATATTTCTACATACAAGCTAGGAAAATCAACTAGCCTAACTTAGACTAATTTAGCAAGTTTTCAGAATGGCCCCCGTCTGACTGTAGACATAACAAAGACCTTTTTCTTATGGACTTCATTATGTCAGTCATTTCCAACTGTTCTCTTATATTATTTCCTGATTCCTTAATGCGATATACGAACTTCTCTTTGGTACTCACTTCCTTTTGGTAGATAATTTCATTCATTTGTCCCCAGAAGTAAAAGTCCGGAGGTATAAGATCTGGTGATCTGGGAGGCCAATTAATAGAACCCAATCAGCCGATCCATCTATTGGGTAAGTTGTGATTTAACCACAGTCTAACACAATGTTTCCCAAAAGGTGTGTCGCGGACGTGTTCTAACTGTGTCGCAAAATTACAAAAAAAAAGTATTTTTCATTAATCGTGCATAATTACTAAAAAAATTATAGTTTCCGTTAAAGTTTTGATTTTCAAATTTAAGGAATGGAAGAACTGTTAAATTTGAGCATGAGTTGCCTATGACTTTCTAAAAATTTAATTTTTTTCTTTTTTCTAATTATAATTTAGTTTTATTTTGTCTGTATATTTTTTACGAATATATTTAAAATTGTGAATTTACATGCTAAAAATACTAAGTAAATTTTTTTCTTCAATTTTTTAAATTATAAAAAAACAAAATATTTAAAAAGTGTTCAAAAATACAAGAACAAAATACATGTTAAGTGATTTCAGCCGTTAGCGCGCGTTGATCATATTCCATATGCCTTCCGTAATTACCTACTCTGCCTGCACGTACATATATAAGATCTTGCTCCTCCAATATAAAATCAACGATTCTTTGACTCGACCTGAAGTAAAGAAGAACTTTACTGGAAATTTTTTCTTTAGAATTTGTATGCATTTGTGAAGGCCGGCAACGGCACACATGAAAGTATTGTAGATGAAAAAAACTCTAGTCGACCACTAAAGTGTATAAAAATTCTGCCGAAACATTTTCTAAGAAGAAGCAATCTAAGAAATCTACTTCACAAAAATTATTAGCAGTCCAAGCACCTGTTGTCGGGCATAATGCATACCAATTCTAAAGAAAAAATTTCCAGTAAAGTTCTAAGAAAAAATGGTCTTCTTTACTTCAGGTCGAGTCAAAGAATCGTTGATTTTATATTGGAAGAGTAAGGTCTTATATACGTGCAGGCAGAGTAGGTAATTACGGAAGGAATATGGAATATGATCAACGCACACTAACAGCTGAAATCTATAAAAAAAAAATTATTTCAAAGACAGATACTTCTATGGGCAAACGACACTCACACTAGTTGCTTTTTGCATTCTTCTTCTTAAATATTGCAGAGCATCACTTTTGCCCATAGGCACTGGATATCTGTATTACTTGTCTGTGGTTCAAGTTTAAACAAATTTCTAATAATATTATTCAAAAGTCTTACCAATACTGAATTTTAGATCATAATTTGTTGGATTTATAATTAGGTAAGTATTTCTGGTTAATGTAATTAATATTGTATTTATAAAAATAAAAAACAATTGAAATTTAAATACAAAAATATATTATAGCCGTTAAAAAAAATGGAAAAGTTTATTATTCGAAAAAGATCAGCAAACGAAGAAGCAAGAGAATTAAATATTGCAGTAAATTCAGGTGATTCTGTAATGGTAGATGTATTTTACCAACAACTTCAAAATGTACCTCTCAAAATGACACAGAAAATTTCACAAAGAAAGCTAAAGTAGTTTGCCGAAAATATAATGTATCTTATTTAAAAATGGGATTTTCATGGGTCGGTAGTGAGACATATCCGATTCCGATTTGTGTTGTGTGCGACGAAAAGCTAGCAAATGAATCAATGGTTCCCACTAAACTAGAACGTCATTTTAAATTAAAGCACCCGAATTTATCTAATAAAACAGCGAATTATTTTCAGAGACTGTTAAATTCAAAAAAAATTCAAGCGACGACATTTTCGAAATCGGTAAAAATATCTGAGAAAGCTCAAGAAGCGAGTTATCTTGTTGCTGAAATGATTGCAATGAAGAGAAAATCACACCTTATACCTGAGAGCCTTATTTTGCCAGCTTGTCAGATAATGGTTAAAACTATGATAGGAGAGGATGCTGAGAAAGAAATTAGGAAAATACCACATTCGAATAACACCATTGGTAGGAGAATTTTCAGTATGTCAGAGTATATTGAGCAACAGGTAATTGAACTTATTACATCAGGAGAAATGTTTGCATTTCAAGTTGATGAGTCAACGGATATTAGTGGAAAAGCCCAACTTTTAGCATTTGTACGATTTGTTTGTAATGGAAAATTAATCAATCAATTTTTTTGTTGTAAAGAACTAACAGAAACTACAACTGGTCTAGATATCTTCAATGTTATTAACAATTATTTAGAAAAATATGGAATTTCATGGAAGCTTTGCAATAGTATTTGTACTGATGGTGCACCGTCTATGACAGGTTCAGTACAGGGGTTTTTAACAATTGCTAAGAAACACAACCCAAATATTATAACTACTCATTGCTTTTTACATCGAGAAGCTTTGGTAGCGAAATGTATTGTCGCTGATTTGAAAATAGTACTCGATCAAGTAGTAAAAATGATAAATTATATCAAGAGTAAGCCAAAAAGCATACGTTTGTTTTCGAAATTGTGTGAATCCATGGAAGCCGATCATTTGACCTTGCTCATCCATACTGAGGTCCGATGGCTCTCGAAAGGAAAGATTCTTTCGCGATTTTACGAATTGCGTAATGAGATTCTGATCTTTTTCACAATGGACAGCAGTGAATATTGTGATTTATTATGAGTAATGATATTTGGTGGTCAAAACTTGCTTTTTTGGCGGATATTTTTGCGCACCTTAATTATTTAAATTCCAGCATGCAAGGAGAACAGGAAAACATTCTCAGTTCTACTGATAAGTTAAGTACGTTCAAGGATAAACTTAATATGTGGAAACGACGAGTGTTACAAGGAAACCTCGATATGTTTCCCTGCACATCAAAAACTTCTTGCAATCCCGAAATTTTAACGCCAATTGCTGATACGTTAAGTTTGTTTAATGAGAAAATTGATTTTTATTTTCCATCACTCGGTATTAGTAATTTTGATTGGGTACGAGATCCATTTAGCATCAATTTGGATACGGCAAAATTTTCATTAGCAGAAGAAGAAGAAATTTTGGTAATGCAGAACGACCGAACTCTTCGAATTAAATTTAATGATAAGGAATTAAGCAGCTTTTGGATAGGAGTAGTAAAAGAAACTCCAATATTGTCAAAAAAAGCTTTAACCGTGCTATTACCTTTTTCCACGTCTTATTTATGTGAATTAGGTTTTTCAGCTCTAAATGAAATAATAAGCAAAAAACGAGAGAGGCTTTTATCTGTTGAAGAGGAACTAAGAGTGGCCTTATCAAAAATTCGACCACGTATAAAGAAACTGTGCTCTGAACAACGCGCTCATACATCACACTAAAACATGTATAACGGAAAATTATCAATTCACGCGTTATGTTTCTTATTAATAATTTCAATACTTATCTGTATTTTATTTTAATTGGCATCGATAACAAGTTTTTAAATTAATTCAGTTATATAGGTATATATTGAAGTCGTGTTTAATAAAATGTAATAAAAATTGGGAAACACTGGTCTAACACCTTGTCCCCAGTGACTTGGAGTACCGTCATGTTGGTACCGCATATTCCTCCATATTGACAATGGAATATTTTCGAGTTCATCGAAAATGATGGTTTCCAGAAAACTTAAATAACTTTCGCTATTCATCCTATCAGGGAGAATACAAGGACCGATGAGTCTCTTCTCGATTATTCCTGTCCATACGTTGACAGAAAATCTGTGCTGGGTTGAAGAGGTTCTTACCTTTCGAGGGTTCTCTTCAGCCCATGTATGGAGATTGTGAAAATTAAGACATACAGTTTTCGTAAACTGGCTCTGATCTCTCCAGATTATCTTTTCAAGAAACGTATAATCATCGAAGTTCCGTTCAAGAATCCAGTTGCAAAATTCCATCAACAGTCATAAAATATAGGTAAAGATGCAAAGTAAGAGTAGCGCAATGTCTTGCAATTCAATTCTCTACCTGATTGTTCAGTAGTTAGTTCTAAGATAGTTAATAAGGATTATTAATGCAATGCATTTTAAAATTTTGGCAGCCTACCAACTAAATAACACGAGCAACATATACAATAATTCATTTTTGTGAATACATAAAATTTTAGATAAACATGGGACGTAAGGGTCGCACGTTAAGTTCGCTAACTTTGAGTAGAAAAAGATAAAGGAATGAAACAAAAAGCAGTTAAAAGAAGATAAAATTAGGCTTTATTTAAGGTAATAACATAAAAAAATGTTAAGAGAAATTTCCGAGTTATTGAAATTTTAGTACAAAAAAAGTGATATTTCGTACGAAAAGTCTGAATTTAAGTTTCGATATCTCGACAACTATCTTATGTAAAGTCTTCAAAACTACATCAATTCAAGAATTATTTATCTGCTTTAAAATGCGCGTTAGATCTCTGTGCAATGTTGCGTAGTTTCAATGTTATAAGCAAAAATGCAAAACCCTGTACTTTGATTTTGGAATATCCTTTTAAGTCGAATTCGTCGAAAACATTTAGGAGAATTGAAAATTGTCTGCACAATGTTTTTCGTTTCTCGAGCTCCCCTATCACCTCCTGCAAGGATGACATCCTTATCTGAAAGACCCGTATACAGGAAAACAACTTACGGGCCCGTATTCGGTAAGCAAAAAGGCTTATGATGTTGTAGAAAGATAGTCCAGCATCGTGCATGAATCGCAATATAACTTTTGACAACTGGTTCACTAGTTACAAATTGATGATGCGCTTGATGAATAAGCACAGGCTTACGTCGACTGGAACTGTGAGAAAGAGATGTATTCCGGTCGAATTTTTGAAGACCGAAAAGGCTCCAAAAAGTTCCAAGCTCGGTCATCAAAATGATGTTTCTATGGTAGCCTAAAAAGAATGAAGTGGTCATAGTAATGACAAAATTTATAGTGCTACAGGAGACCAGAAAAAGCCATAGATGATAACATTCTTACAATTCAACTAAAGCTAGAGTAGGGAGACGAACTGTGTAGTAGTTACAATGTGTCGCGTAGTAAAAAGCGCTCGCCTATGGCCATTTATTATTACAGAATGTTGAATATAGCTGCTGTCAATCCAAGCATTATTTTTCGTGAAAATCAGGACAAAGACACCAAACGAACCGATTTCATCCATAATTTAGGCTTCGTTTAGTTTACGAACACCCATGAAGTGCGAAAAGACTCAAAAAATATTCCCTAAAATGTGTACGTCAGAGAATCTCATTCCGGATCAACGAACCACATTCATCAACTCAAAATGTTCCTGGTTGTTATATTAGATGCGGAGATTGCTCATACAAAAAGGATCAGAAGACAAAATAAGCATGTGAAAGCTGTGGAAAGGCTGAAACTTTTTTTGCCAAAAATGCACTAATTTGAACTCCAGTTCCTATGATCTTCCTAAGAGTTTTTGTTATTTTTTATTAGTTTATATAATTACTTATTTTATGTTCTATAATATCTTTAAGTTTTTTTTTTTTCATAAAACAGGTTTTCCTTAGTTCCTTTGTAGTTTTGTTTTTTGAGAGTATGAAAATTTTCGTTGAAACTTCATAGTGACTTGTTTCCAGTTATGAATTATGATTTTTCGTGATTTTTTTTACCAAACTGCTAATTCGAAGATATTTTGCATCTAGTGACTTGAATAATTGAGACAAATTACTGTTTTTTTTTTCAATTTAGTTGAGTGTTAGGCCCACCCAATGTAAAAAAATTGATACCATAGCTGATACCATTGCGCTAAAAGAAATTTTTAAATAGCATAAAGTTCAAAATAATAAAATGTGCCAAAATCTTTAAGGGCAATTTAAAAAAACAGTCACCATAACATTTTCACTCAGAAGTGATTTTAAAAATTTCCCCATTTCATTGGCTATTTACCATGTAAATTTTATTGAGATATCTCTTTGCAATCATAGCTAAAATTCTATTCAAAACGTACTAAGTCTTAAATCTATTCGAAATGGGGTGCTAGATTTTTCGCACCTAAAATTGACTCTAGCTCGGTAGGGCTATGTCCGATCGGACAACGGGTTTCATTGTTCAGCTCAGATCATTATCAACTGCAATTCGCAAAAGAGTTCTGCTCTCTACATACTTCATACCTAAATGATGCCATATAAAATGAAGTTTTTAAAATATGTTTGGTGGGAAAAAATTACTTTACACTTTTTTTTTTAAACCGGCCTGAAAGGTTTTGGCAAATTTTATTATTTTAAATTTTATGTAATTTAAAAATTTCTTTTAGAGCAATAGTATGAACTATGAAATCAAATCTCCTTGCATTGATTGGGCCTCAGCTAAATTGGCGAAAAAAAAAAACACCAATTTGTCTGAATTATTCAAGTCGCTATGACCAAAAATGTCTTCGAATTATAGTAGTTTGGTAAAAAGCATGAAAAAAATCATAACTGGTAAAATACAAAAATCGCAGAGCATACTCGTACATGGGGTGATTCGGGTACCCGTGCGGGTGCTCTACCTCTCGACTTCCGCTTGACACTATTTCTTGGGACACCCTGTATATAATGTATATGACAAAATATTCCTATACACCATTAGATTCACTTAAAATATCTTTTTTGTGCCTTGGACTTTACGGACATTTCTATAAATCATTTTTTGAGTAAATTTAGGTTTTTTTAATTCAAGAGCATTTTCAAGTAAGTAATTGTGCATAACGTTCAGCGCAAGGATCGCATCTATCCGGCTCGATACCTTAATGGTAGAAGCATCACTTTCATGAACATCGAATATTTCTTCATCACTACTTAGACGATCTGCTTCAAGGATCATCTACTATCTCTTTTTCTGTTTGTTAATTTACCAATAAATTCCAAGTTATCATCACATTTGAGCTCCTCGTTAAACTCCTCATCTTCTATACGCATTTCTATAACCTTTGAAAATCGCAATTTGAGAACAGTTCATACAAAACATGACTCCCTTTAAGCCGTGTAGGCTTCTCAGTCTGCTTCAACTTAGCCCAAATGGTAACTGCATTTGGCAAGATAAAATTGTAACTTCGACTTCACCTGGGACATCGACTGAAACTGAACTTTACTCAGAGTGGAAAGTTGATGTCGGCTGCGGCCAACTTCAGTTCAAAAATATCCACGTTAAGCCTGAAACACAATACGATGCAGTGCAGCGCTATAGCAGTGTTACTAGTCTGGAACATAATGCGATGAAGTGCAGTGTTTTGACAATCAATTTTTGAAGGTTCAATATTTAGATTTTTGTGTGGTGGTGGATTAATTAATTATGTCGAGAAAAGATAAAATAAAAAGAAGACTGTATGTATTAGCGACTTGTGTTATTCACAATAATTTGAAAAAATATTTGGACTAGAAGCTATAATACCGGAAAGCAGCGCGAGCTTCATGGTTTTTATACAAAAATCTTCAAAGTCATTAAGGAGGAAAATAGCAACGAGTTAAGGAAATTTACTCGGATGGGCGTTACGCAGTTTAATTTATTGCTTAACTTTTTGCAGAACAGGTTGAAGAGAAATTTGTTATGTGTCATAAATCGTGATCCGTGTTTTACTAGAACTCTTGATGCTGCCGGGGGTTTTTTTATTATTGCAGGCATGACCCGAGAACACTACTCGTGTCCTTTTGTGTAGTCATCAAACCTGGTCCCTCATTCATATACAATGTAGTCACATCACAAACAAATTTATACACGTACACGCTATCACACAGACACATAATCCCATTCGAGCGCATGCACACATCAGAAACCTGTAACAACTATTCACATTCAATTATTTGGAATATCGTAGTCATCGAACTTGGCTTCCTCATTCAGGCACAATGGAGTTACACTATACCCTATATATTTAGACACAAATTCATTTAATTCAGAACTATTTCGGAATATGTATAATTCCTTGAAGGCGGCATCACCCTACTAACACGTAGATTAAAGATTGAGTTTTGTAACATAATAATGGATAATAATATCATTAATAATGGAAATGTAATATTAATCAGTATTCGAAATAGGTACCTTTAGTTACTATCTATATTTCGCTTAAATTTTGTACTAACCAATAAATATTTTGGTCATTTTATTTCGTTCAATTAGTAGAGTAGATTGTTGATTTTTTTTTTATACCTAGCTTTTGAATTGAATTGTAGTATTGAATTTGTCTCGCTTACGAACACCAAGGTGTTGCATTTGGTACTAATTTTCGGAGAACCTATAAAAATTATGTCGCTCAGTACCCTTATGTAACATAATAACCACTATTCTCAAAACAAATAGTGAAAAGCAAGACAGTTCACATATAAGAAAGCCCATGCAGAACAGTAAGTGTCTCAGCCCGGATGTACTAGGCCCCGTCCCAGAAGAACAATATTCGTCAAGGAAAAAAAAATCAAAACAGCAAAATAACAAAGAAGAAGAATTTCACAGTCAGTTTTAATAAAGAAGCAATATGGATAAAGAAAAAAAGTCAGAAATTGCAATGATCAGATTTCGAAATTGATCCTTATCAGTAATGTCTGTACACTCGGCAGAAATGACTGTACGTACACCCGGAACCAAAGTTCGAAGTTCAGTGTATAAAAATAATGGGAACAGAGGCAGTGGAATGGAGGTCCAAAAAAAGATAAACAGACTGCTCCGGTAGGTGAAGAGACACTTGTGTTACGGCTTGACAAGTAGCAGCAAAAAAAAGGTCACGAGCGGAAAGAAAAATAAAAAAAAAGTAAAGAAAAAGAAACGTGAATTAAAAATCGTAAAACATAAAAGAAATCAGGAAAAGTGAAAGAAAAAATTAAACGGAAAAGTAAAGAAGAAAAGGGGTTCTGAGGACTTGGTAATTTTCTCTTAGGATACGTTTTTTTTTTATTAAGCGGTACCATGGAGGTCCCGTAAGAGAGGTAATTTCAAATTTAGAACTTTTTGTTTTAAATAGCATGTCTTAGTTTTAGTTAATAGCACCTGCTTTTCCTTTTTTTTTTTTAATATATATACATTTAAGTGATTGCTGAAAATAGTGTTTTTTTTTGTCACAACTGTAATAGAGTTTCGTGGTACCTCTAAAAACCGCGTGGCGCCCATGTGTTTTTAAATTATTTTTTTTGTGATTATTCTACAGTTCTATCGTTTGACTCCTCTTTGGCGATCATATTTAAAAATTGCGAATAGTCATATCTTTCCCACGCCCAAGCTGAGCTAGCGCCTTTACGCATGAAAAATAGTGCGTAACAAATTCTGTACGTAAACCTATATTACCGGAATGTCGCCTGGTGATTACATTGATGTAAGTTCTTATGAAAGTGTGTTTAAAAAGACAGCCTCCATTTTGGATCCTTAATTTTCAGGTATCTTTCTCAAGGTGCGAATTTTCTTACAATAGCCTGGATGTTTAGGATTGGAGCATCGACAGCTCATCAAGTCATCCTTGAAACATGCGAGGCTATTTGGGAAGAATTGCAACAAAGCTGAATGGAAAAGAATACAACGGATTTTTATTCTATAAGTGGACTTTCGAATTGTGTGGGTGCAATAGATGGAAAATACATAAAAGAATTAAGTGCCCTCCAAATGTTGGATCACTGTACTACAACTATGAAAAATAGCACAGCATTGTTTTGTTAGCTGCCTGCGATAACAATTACTGCTTCAAAGCTGTAGACATTGGTGCCTATGGGGGACAAAGTGATGGTGGCGTTTTTAAAGCGAACTCATTTGGAAAAGCCGTATTAGATAGAAAAATTGACTTATCTGAAGACGAAAACTTACCCAACTCAAATGTTAAGTTGCCTTTTTTCTTTGTGGGTGATGCAGCTTTTCCCTTAAAAACAAATATTATGAGACCTTATTCCGGAACATCTGTATCAGAAAATGAGGATATTTTCAACAAAACGTTATCAAAAGCACGCATGAAAATTGAAAACACATTTGGAATAATGACGATGCGATGGAGGGTACTACATAATGCTATAAATTGCTTCCCACAGAACGCTAAAAAAACAGTGAAGGCTGTGGTAGTCCTACATAATTTTGTTAAAATGAATGACGGCGAATACTGTCCTGCAGAATACGTCGACAGTTTTAATGGCGACACTAGAGTTGAAGGATTATGGCGGAGGGAGGTTAGAACCTTGGAAACATGTAGGCTGTTTACAAGATGCATTAACTATCCGTGACACGTTAAAGGAATATATTATTAATGCTAGAAGATAGGGCCGTCCTACACGCTGCATTTATTGTTGACGAGAGACGCTGGGGGGAGAGAAAGGCGACAAGGTGCAAACCATAGCATAGAATACAAATATTGAAAAAAATTATAGAGAGCTTTTAATAAAAATTCGGCATTTCTAATAAATATTTATTTTTTTTTCACACAAACACAGTTTAATGTTCAAATTATTTATTAATACTGGCTACTTGTTGAAGGGGTGCCACGCCTTTCATTTGATGTTTCCTTATGCAGCAACTGCAGAACTTTCACGTGGAATGAGAGAAAGCGCTCTGCTGGTAATTGCGCTTCTTCCAGTTGTATGCGCAAGCTATCACAAAAGGCGGCTTCCTTTGTGGGGCTTTTTTCATCTTTCAACGTCCTCATCAAATTAAGCAACTCTTGGTTGGTGTTTTTGATGAAGACCTCGTCAACCAATCCACGCTGTCTGGTTCCAAGCCCAGTACTCGCTCTTGACGAAGACCTTTCTTGGGAGCTAGCACGTGAATTCTCGTCAGTTGGTGGATCTACGTCAGCAGTAGGTACCACTTACCAAGACGCTATCGTCAAATAAAGGGTTTTCAATAAGAGGTGTTATTTTGATATTCAAAGAAAAATACCATTTTTTGAGACAAATGATCGGATCTTTATTTCATTATAAAGAGGAAGGTATGCCGTTAATAATGGAAAATAACATCAGCCAAATGACCGCCACGACCACGCATATCCTTTTCATGAGATTGTCCATAACCAAATCGCAAAGTGGTTGCCCTATGTCCTCGATAGCCTCACGAATTCCATATTTGAGGTCTTGAATCGACGCTGGGCTGTTGGCGTAGACCTTCTGTTTCACGTGGCCCCAAAGGAAGAAGTCGCAAGGTGTTAAGTCACAAGATCTCGGTGGCCAATTGTGATCACCTCTTCGAGAGATAACATGGTCCGGAAACTTTTCCCGTAAAAGATCAATGGTTTCGTTGCTTGTATGGCACGTAGCGCCGTCTTGTTGAAAGTAAACGTTGTCCAGATCAGTACCATCCAATTCCGGCCATAGAAAATCATTAATCATCTGTCGATAGCGCAATCCATTCACCATAATTGTTGCTCTAGCCTCTTTTTTCGAAAAAGTAAGGTCCAATGACCCCGCGGGACCATA
Organism: Dioctria rufipes; assembly: GCA_963924295.1. Taxonomy (NCBI): domain Eukaryota; kingdom Metazoa; phylum Arthropoda; class Insecta; order Diptera; family Asilidae; genus Dioctria; species Dioctria rufipes. Next base: position 39,142,925 of record OZ002744.1, on the reverse strand, counting down.
AACCGCACCAAACAGTCACACGTTGAGGATAGAGGGGCTTTTCAACAATAACTCTTGGATTTTCCGAGCCCCAGATGCGACAATTTTGCTTGTTGACAAAGCTATCGAGGTGGAAATGGGCCTCATCACTCAAGATGAGTTTTCGATGGAATTCCGGATCATTTTCATGCATTTCAAGGACCCAATCAGCAAAGACTCGATGTTGTTGATGATCGGCCGGCTTGAGTTCTTGTGTTAACTGAACTTTATAAGCCTTAAGACCCAAATCTTTAAGCAAAATACGCTGTAATGACGTTTGTGGAATGCCTAATTCCAAAGAACGACGAGGAATGGACAAACCTGGGTTTTCTTCAACACTTTCGGCTACAGCAGCAATATTCTCGGCTGTTCTTGAGCGACGTGCACGGGTTTTATTCTTCACATCACTAACTTGTCCCGACAGCTCGAATCTTTCTATCAATTTCTATATTGCGATCCGACAAGGTGCTTCACGACGACCCAAAAATGTTCGAGTTTTACGAACCGTCTCTGCCACATTTTAATTGAATTTTAATAATTTCAATACGTTGTTGAATCGTGTATTGTTCCATTTTTATTAATGGCGTAGTTTCTACTTGTCAAATATCAAAAAATGACAGCTCCAAAAGTGACATCTACCGAAACAGCGGGCTAATTAAAATATCACCTCTTATTGGAAAACCCTTTACTTGATTATCGTACTCAATGATATCATCAAAGATAAGCTCAGAGGTAGCTGCGTCGTCATAACTACAGTGTGTTCTAGGATATATAAAATTGTATTTCTGAATTTTAATGTAAATATTGTCAACTTACTCTGCATTTACACTGCTGCATTTATTTAAAAATGCCAGCATTTCGAAAAATTTATAATTTTTCAATTTACTTGCAGCCCCACTTCCAGACGGTAAATTCTGTTTGCCTTTCTGACGATTAAACCTGTCTTTCATGGTTCGCCACCTTTTTTTTTTGCAGCGTCACCTAAATGGATATTTTAAAAAATAAAACAAATATATTTTCATATTTTAGTTACCTGTAATTCCAAATTTTTTCCCAATTTCTTCCGACGCTTTTTCTCTTTTTTAATTTTTTTTTTATAAAATTTGTTGCTTTTATCGTAGAGATAAGCTCTCCCGCGCACCAATTCCACCAATTTCTCTTCCATTTTTGATAACACACAAATGTCAGCTGATGTAGTGTGCAGTGTTTTAGAAATTACCCTAAACGTTGCAGTGCATGTGAATTGCCACATGCTATTACATGGGATCTAAATTTCAATACAGTTTGTGTTTCAGCCTTTAAGCAAAAAATGTGGAAGGAAATCGGCAAAAGCGATGTCGTAATTAAATTACAAATTTCACCTCAGCATCGACTTCAAACAAATTTTCGCAAAGTCAAACAATTGGAGTTCCGGGCCGATTTTTTATTTTAAACAAATTATAAAAAATATAAAAATTTAATTTTCTAAAACGTCTTTCATTGCAATAAGTTTATGTAACTAAGTTTCCATAAATTGTAAAAAAATAATCAAGAAAAAATATTGTCAAATTAAAGAGTTATAACAGAAAATGTTGAAAGATTTTTCCGGAAAGTTCAAACCAGCTAAAAAAAAACTATTTTCGATTTCAACGACCTCTAAACACTAATGAATTGCACTGAAATTTTGCATGGAAATTTAGCATGACATTAGCCAATATATTCTGAATCATTCAGATATTTTAACACTTTTGCAAATCCATACATTTTGGGGCCACTTTAATATACGAATGCACTGAACCGAAAACTTGAACCTGACTATTACAATATGCGGGGAAATTTATATTAAATATAGAAAGCTTAAGGAAAATGTTGCGGACTTCGACAATATATGATAATAAAAGGGTTTTGGTAATAAGCGGGCTGTTATCATCTGGTATTACTGTAGCCTTAAAAATTGCGAGGTGTATTTTACAATTACAGAACTTTTAGTCTTGTCTACATAACTTTTATTTCCAGTTCTATAAAAACTTTAATTATTTCCTCGTCAAGCACGAGAATCTTATGAATCGTTGTTAAAAGTTTTTCATCTGGTTATTGGGGAATATTTTTAATCTCCATGAAGTTTGTAAATGATCTTTTCTTCCAGAAAAGTGAGACGATCTTTCATGTGTTCCATTTCTGTACTCATTTGTCACTTTACGAGTTCGAGTTTTGTAAACGCAATTTATGCTCTTCTAAAGTGACTGCGATTTCTTTTATGTCGTCAAATGACAAGGTAAAATTCTGCATAATTTCTACCAGGGAATCGCGTTTATTAATATTACAAAAAAATCTCTCCTTCAGTGTAGGAATATTAAAAATTAAAAATGTTAAAAAATTCCATAGTTTTTTAACTCGAAATACAGAAAGATATTAGTGAATCCTAACTAACTATCACAACAGGATGTTAGCAGCATCAGTTTCATATTCAGCATATCTTCTACTAGTTTAACAAAAAAAAAATAATAATAATAAAAAATCCTATCGTACGTGCCTATACGTGTTTAAAAAGAAACTCCTTTTATATGATGTTCTAAGTCTTGCCCAGTCTCCCGTTTCTCACCACCCATATACCATACACGTCTAAAATATTTCACGTATAACATTCAGGGAACGTAAACAAGGAAGGCGTTTTACTGGTGCTTTAAGGTAGGAAATTCTAAGATGTAACACTATCTCTCTAGAAACAGGAACTGGAAGGGTAATAATTTATGTCTCGTGTCAGGCTTACTATATTCTCTACAAAGATTTTATGTAGAATTCTACCCGAGAACTGAGAATTTCTTGTGTCTGTTTTCAGGCGCAGTCCTTATCTTTTATGCAAATTTTAAAATTTTAAAATGAGGCATCCTTAAGGACGAGATTTGTGGCTAACATTTCTTAAAAGGTGGAGGATATCATTTCAGGCGAAGGTTTTGAATAATTACTTGAACGTTACTTGCTGCTTGTATATTATGTATGTATATATAGTTAACATTTTATTTGTCATCTTTTTTGGAAAGGATAATGAATTGGATGGTTGGTGCCTGGAGAGGAATGATGGAATATTCAGGGGGTGATTCGGTGATCCGGTTAGAAGTATTTTGGTCACGTTTATTTTATTAAACCTGATGACAAGTGTCACCAGAATTATGGGAGGAATTTTAATTTTAACAATCAATTAAAAGGGACACTTTATGCATGCATATATATTTTGAAATGCCATGAAAATAAATGCTTTCATCAAGATTATCTCTGGTATGACCTGTTTTTTTTTGTTTTTGCGAAAATGTGACTGAAATACATAAAATGAAATCGATTTTTAGTTTTTATATTTATTTATCGATGTAAGCGAAATTTATTACTGTCTTAATGTGGTTTTTTGTAGGAGAACGTAGGCGACAAAGAATAATAATAATATTAAACAGATTTCTGTGAAAGTGATAAAACTGTTGTTGACTTTATCAAGTCCTTAATACTTATAATGCCTTTGCGTGGATTGTCGTATTTAACCAATTCGTATATTTATGAATCTATTCTGGATGATTCTGAGGCTTATAAAATCTTTAGTCTAAGAGCCAAATTATTGTTTTCAGAAAATTTACGTCCCTTTTTATCGGTCACTTTTGCGAGTTAAAATTACCATTGTGTCTAACATTGGTTGTAATATACCACAAAATTGTTCATGCCCTTTCTAACGAAGAATAAAATGTTTGGTATGGGTTTATATACATATCGCTATAGCGTGATTTTTGTCCAGTACACAGTGACCCTCACTGGAACCAACTCTTCTACACTACACTGTATAAGATAATGGGACTATTCCCTAAATTTAAGACACGTTTTTCCCTAAAAATAAATGTAATTTTCTCTTATATAAGGGAAAAATCAGTTTAATTTCCCCAATTCAATGGAACAATCAATGAATTTAGGTATTTGGCACCACAAAACCTGTAAAGTGCGCAAAATTCCCGAAATGGTATATAAGGAAGAGAACATAATTTTTTTTTTTTTTTTTTTGGAAATATATTTTCCTTTATATAATTCACACATTGTTTCTGAAAAAAACTCATACTGTTTTTCAATATTTTGTTTGAGCGTGCCCAGCGCACCAAAATAACTTCCGTACTACTTAATAGTATGGACCATAAGAAATGAGAAATTTAGATCATTCTTATGTTTTTTAAAGGGGCTGGTGTTCTATCACCTATGGTGGGGTGTGGCGCTATCCCCTTTTCCCTACATTTTAGGGAATAGTCCATATCTTTTTAGGAAAAAAAAAACAAAAATTTAAAATTCCCTACATTTTAGAGAATGTTCTTTACACTATACGGAGTACTGCTTACATTTTAGGGAGGGGGGGGGGGAGGGGTTGATAAAAATAAATTTGAAAATTTCCTACAGTTTAGGGAATATTCCCTAAATTTTGGGGCAAACAACAAAAATTCCCTACATTTAAGGGAGAATAACCTACCTACATTTAAAGCCCGGTATTGTGTTCATTTAGCGGATAAATATTTACCAGCAATCGAGCAGGCTAAAAGTGTTCATTGTTTTGAACTATAGGTGGCTGCTTTTGACAACCAGCTGTCGTGCATTTGTTATATTATTTCGTCTTGTTTTGGAAATTTCGAAATAGTAAGAATATAATATTTATACTTACTATTTTAATTTCTTTTCAAAAGAATTGTCTAAATGAAGACGGATTTTTTTTAGCAGAAAAAAAATAATAAAAATACACCGCCATTCTTGTATTCCAATTTCATTTAACTTCAAATTTCAAAATTTTAGCCTGAAAAAAGGTATTGAGCGGATAAATCTGATGTTAAATATGTGATTGTGGATATTACTGCCATCTACTTGTCAAGGCTAAATAAAATTTTAGCTGATAAAACACAATACCACTTTCCCTAGCGATTTGGCTAAATATTTCGCAACTAAATTTTACCGCTAAATTTCCATACAAAATTTATCCGCGAAATGAGCACAATACCAGGCTTTAGGGATAAAAATCTAATCTACATTTTCCAAGGTGGAGCTTTCCCTAATTTTATCGACAAATACCTAACCCTTGTGGTACAATTTGTTGCCACTCACTTTAGGGAATTATTTTTTACTGTGTAGCCTGAATAGAATAGAATATTTAGCTAAGCTCTGCCTAGATGATGTTGAAACTTTCGTGTGAGCTTTAATTTTGCTGACTAACTATCGAACAAGGTAAAGATGATTTCATTCCCTTCATGTTAAAATCCTCGTACGTGTAAGACAGAATGGCATATAGGACTTACTAGAATATGGTAATATGTTTCCCCACCTCTGAAGCTAAAGCAATGGCTCCAAAATTCAGCACCGAACTACTTGTATTAGACTAATACTCCGCTGAAGCCTATTTTCGTACACATCAGTCTTTCAATCTCAACCACTTTTCGATATATATCATAAATGATAGTTACAAAATCCTAGTCTTTTAAAAATTCGATCTCTATATTGGGCGGGTGGAACTTTGAGTATCTCTATAGGATAGGTATATGGACTAATGCCATATATTTCCTAGAAGAGAACCTCCTCCAGTGACAATGTTTTCTTCATAGAACAAGATCTGCCATGTTAGTTCTGTGTGCATCACTAACTGTTACATGCCCAATAGAATTTTTAGTTTGTTTTTCTGCGCTAGCCTTCAAATGACAGGTATTTGTTACGTACCTGAAACAATCTGAAATTAAAAATTTATAAACTACAGGAAATTTTCGCAGGGTCTAATATTTATGCTATATTGATTGATGATTGTTATAATGATTGATTCATTGAAATAGATGTTTGGGATCCCGAGGGATCCCCCGACACCTAATCCAAATGAAGGTTCATTGTTCATCCTCCAGACCCATTAGCAACGCTCATAGATCCCAATCGGACGCTCCTATAAATTTCAGTATTGGCCCCCAGGCCCCTTGTCGGCATCGTGTAACTCATGCGGGAAGTGCGCACCAAGGAATACGTAACTCCTTTCTAGTAGTGCCGGACGGTGACAAAGAAAGTGGGTCAATGTTTCGGACTACTAGCCGAAACTCCCACATGAACGACCATCAACAAGTCTCATCATGTGAAGGTGGCCCCTGAGAGAGGAGTGCAGAGTTAAAATGGACACCAGAGTTCTCAGGGTTGGCTTCTTAAGTCCTAGGAGCTTATTCGTTTGATTTGGGTTTGGTTTACCCCCACAGTTCCTTTGTTATACTACCCGAGGGATCTTCTAACCAAAGGCGACTGTGTTGATGGTCAGTCCAGCTTGAAATGATTGAGACAAGATGTTGGTGCGATCTCGACTGTAGAGGCAGGTTCCTCCGAGGCTGTACCAGGTTGCAGATTGATATCTCCTTGTTCTCAGTGTCTGAGTTGAGGAGGTGTCTTCCCGCTTCGAGAATGGCCTTGACTTCTGCCTGAAAAACCGTGGCATGGCTTTCAAGGTGCATAGCAAATTTAATCCCAGGCTCCTCGCAGAAAATTTCTTCTCCGGTATCTTCATCAGATTTAGAGCTATCACTATAAATTGCAATTGGGTTTGTCAATGCGTAAAGCTCGGAATGTGATTCTCATTCTGCCCTCCATCGCAATGATTGGAAAAATCGAGTTGGCGGAGGTATATCTATTTATGTTTGAACTGAACTTAAGTCGAAATCAGAGTACCATCCACACTTGCGTGATCTTGAATTCCGGTGTGTAAAACTAAGTTCCAATAGTGAAAAATGCTTACTTACATCTGTTTATTATTTTCGTCGACTTTAGGGTCTAAAATCTGATGAAAGCCGTGGTCTTCATAAAACAGTAGAAATAAAATAAATTCCAAGATTCATACAACTGAATTTTGCTATTTCAAAAGCAGGTTTGACACCAATCTGACTCCAAAAAGACTGTAGAATTACTCATAACGCTCAGGTATTGTTGGAAAAGATACAGATAAAATCTGAACTAGATCCCAATAGCTTAAATGTGCATTTTACATCAACACAATCTGTTGCGCTGAATTCTCCCTTGGCTTTTGTAGATTTCGTTAATAGAAATTTAGGTGAAGCTCAGACGGACGGTCTTAATTTTCGTTGTGTCGATATCGACGAAGTCATTAGAACTTTTTATTTAATAAAATCTGATGCTGTGGATCTATATACACAATTTCTTATGATAGTTCCACCTCATATAATGCATCCAGTCATGCATATCTTCTATGCTGGCTTGATAATTTCGGAATTTTGCATTTGTTGGAAGGTAGCGATTGCACGGCCTATAGGTAATATCAATAATACGAGGAACTTAACTGACTACAGGCCTATAAGTGTATTATCCTATATTTCAAAGGCCCTTGAGTAGATAATTTATTCCCAAATACTTGAAAAGCAATAACCTCTTAACTCACTGGCAATCGGGATTCCGTGCTTATGACAGTTGTGAAACCGACTTTTTTAAAAGTCGTCAATGCTATTAGGAAAATTTTATATATGACTAACCTGACCTTGTAGTGTTGACCCTACTGGATTTTTCAAAAGCTTTCTTAATTTGTTGACCAAATTAGCTGCACGATTCAATTTTTCCACGTCAGCCATTTCTCTATTAGCTCATGTTTTAGCAAGTATATCCCAACGTTTTTGATGAGCGTCTCTCCGAAGTGCTACCTTTACATTCCAGAGTACCCCAAGGATCTATTCTTGTACCACTATTGTTTATTCTGTACAACAACGACCTTCCTTTCTAATGTCATCAAGCACTGTAACATCCATCTGTATGCAGACGATGTACAACTCTACCTGAATAGGCCGATTGGTCTTATGGACCACATTAACATTGACGTCGAACGAGTATCAATCTGGGCGTCTGAAAATCACCTTATATTAAATCCCATTAAATCCCAAATAATGCTCTTTTATAGACAACATATTGATACAAGCGAGTTGTCCCCGTCATTTATGATAGAACTACCCTGCATTTTGTGAATAAAGTTAAAAATCTCGGCTTAACTCTGAACACCTGAATAAGCTGCTCTGACCATATAAACGGATTAATTCGAAATATTTATGGTAATTTTCTGAGGATGTGGTTGTCAGCTATTATACAAATAAAGCCCTCACGCTTAAAACTCATTAAAACCCTTTTATTGTCATATTTTATTGGGTCTTGTCTACTTTTGCGTCGTTTAGATTCTTAGTGCGCTAGGAACTTGGAGGTTGCTTTTAATGCTTGCACAAGATTTGTCTTTGGGCTGAAATGAATTGCTTAAATTTCTCTGTTTTGGTTGCATTTACTTAGATGCTCTTTAAACACTTTTCTTGTTCAAAACCAGTTAATTTTTCTTTCTAGAATTATAACCTTACTTCGAATTAGTTTTCTGGTGTTCATTTAGAAAACTTAACATTTTAATTCCGCGACACAGATATTGTACAATAGTCAACTCTTACTTAGTTCGAGCAGCTCGTTGGTCGAATTCACTTCCTGCCAACTTACAAAGATTCAGCGCGTTGGGGACTGTTATGTCAATACTCACCTATGGACAACTTCTGACCACAAAATTCGTTTATCTTTGCACTCACTCAAAAAACATTTAATTGTCACTGTCAGGGACAGGAAACCCCATTGCGAGCATGGAAGCCATAACGGCCCAATATGTTGTCCTGCTAGAATAACATTCACCAAAACCTTCCTGTCCTCTTAATGAAGCGCATCAGGTAAGGTAGATTTTCGGCTCATCCATAGATAGAAGGGCAGACTCTAGAGTATCCAGTCTGCACCGGGCGAAGGCAGACATGATTGTTTCAAGCTGTCCCTCCAAGCAGGACAGACACTCAGCGCTGTCACAGTTTCCATCCTTGTTAGATGAGCGTGAAGTGAGCTGGGGCCAGTGATGATGCCAATCATAGCTCTACATTGCCTGCTTCCGAGCCCCATGAGAAAGTCGGAGATATTTCCATTGGGCCCATCAGGAAACAGTTTTGTCCACCTACAGGTACTCAGGTTCGCCCATCTCTGCTGATGCTTCCTATGAACATCCGCTTTGCTGTGGGACCCGATACTCAAGGTAGAAACGCCTACAGCACCGTATCCATGTAGATCACTTCATATGCTATTCCATCTTAGCTTGAATTTTGATATAGGTTAAAGATTGCATGAGGTTCTGCTATTCGCCATATGAGGTCTCTTCCATAGTAGCTAACAACCAAATCCTGGATAAAATTGAAAGTATTTTTTTTTTCGTTAAAATATTAAATTTAAATAATAATTCACTGCAACACAGTTTTTTAGTGGTAAACTTTAAGGTGAAATAATCTGAAATTGTATGACTATCACAAATCATCCAAATTTTTTAATGGAAGTTGGAAATGTAAAAAAAAAAAATGGCAGAAAATGCTGTGGCAATAGAAACAAACTTTTTAAAAGACCTTGCACAAAAATCTCATAGATGTGTACCTACTTAATCACGGAAAGTAGCTCATTTTCAGAATTTTCAAGTTATAAACTGTTTACGTTTTAGCACAAAAATATTATGTGCACATTTTTTGCCACTCAATTAGCACCCTACCTATGCTCAACGTCTTGACAATATTTCTCAATGTAAAATCCTTCATCCTTCTTTTTAGACGGACGCAATGTTAAAAAAGGGAGAGAAACTAATGCTTTATAAGCCTCACGTTCTTACCAATGGAAACATCTATCTATCTATCTATGCACAACGTATACTGCGTCATGTAGATACTTTTGGGTGCCTACAATTTCTTGTCACCCTTATACTCAGCTCTATGTTCTGTATAATATATAGTTCGCATTCTGCTACTATACCTTTGCTAGTACTACTACTACTCTCTATATGTGAAAGTTGAAGTAGTTCGTCTGCAATTTACGATCTACCGTTAAAAGTTTTTCCTAGTTCTGGGAGAGAGAGACTCATCCCTAAATATTACGACTTAGGACTAAAGGCAACGGGAACATACCCACCTTCTTTCTATGCCTGCCACCCTTATGCAACTATAAAACTTCACAGGAATTTCTCTAGGATTATCTACAGAATAGCTTATAGCAGCAGAAATAGCAGCAGTAGCAGGAGCATATACCTATGTTCTACATACATACTTAGGTGGAGATGTTTTCTTGGCTGTAGAAAATTGAAATTTTAGGAAAAGGTGCAACTTAAACTCAAGTCCAAATGAAGGAATCCAGGTGGTGGTTACAAAAATTAAATGCTACCTGGCGTACGTTTGTAGGTATAAAGTACACAGATAGATTTATGTACTGTACATATACCGTAAGAGTTCACTTTTAAAGCCTGTATTCAACGAAAATTTGCTTCTGTGAGTTTGTGAAGCATTCACACTTTTTCAAACATATTATTTAAATTCTGTGAGATGACATACGGTTAAAGGCTGGGTGTTATTTTTATAACACCGAAATTATCAATTATGAGTTCTCGAGGACGTGAAATCAGTTGTGTAAAGAGAGTTATAAGAGATGAAGTTGGAAATACTTATGCGGTCAACGAAGAGGTATAGATGTATGAAGTAACACCACAATCCTGAATATTGATGTAGGAAATTGGTAGATGAAGGCCGAAAATGAGTACCGTTTTGAATAAACTGTAATATCATCCTGCTCCGAATGCCTTAAATACTTACTTAAATATCGGAGACTCAGCTTCAGTTTCTTTAATCATAGCCCTCCAGTAGCTATCCTAATAATTGTGCTGCCATGTGTTGTTTTTTATTAGAGAAACTTTTACCGTGTTGTGGCAATCTGTTGGTTGATGTATTCTTGACATTTCATAAACCTTACAAATGTTCTTTAGAAAAAATCGTAAGATCACATTGTGATGAGATTCGATCGAACCAATGACCCTGAGATTGTGGACTAGAGCGCTTTACATTGGGCTACCGAGGTCATTATAAAAGTCGTATAAGCATTATGTATAGTAGCAATATTGCGATATAGGCAACTTTCGTGAATAACTATGATCCACACAATTATAGTCTTCTGTAGTTTGTACATAATTTAAGGAATGATGTCATCAGTTTGCGGTGATTTATATGACCCAGTTTTTGACTTAATTAGTCTAAATTCTAAAAATTTACATAATGTGATTATTACCGCGACAGTATCAAAATTCCTAGGAGAATGAGTTGTAATAAAAGGTTCTGTTTAGTCCTTGTCCATTTCAGTCCAAGTACCGCCATTTGTTTTTAGAAATGATAGAAAACTAGAACACTTCCACAAAATCGTCTTGAGTCTAGCGAACTGGCTTGTATTCCTTATTGATTCACAGTAGGCTGCCCATTAGGAGTATTTCACGTTTTAAATGACATCTTTCTGGTCCTTGAGACCTGTATTATATTACCCCCCGTTTTTATTGCACCGGGCACATATGGTCAGATTGTAGTTTTGAAAGTTATCTGAATATATTGTGTAGTAAAGATTCATCATTAGGTATGTCGTTTTTCGAAATATGTATTTAGTTTGAATTGGAGGCGGAGGTGAATAGTTTGAGTCAGAAGGAAGGCAATTTTTACTATGTTGGGCAAAATAAATGTGATCATTGCTCCACTAGATGTAGTTGAAGTGACACTGAAGAATTGGACGACAATCTTCAGCTGATCACCGATGAAAATGAGCGCTGTCTTGTTAAAATCCATTTTGAAATCTTTGCAACGACGATAATGTACACAGTCACTATCAAATACGTTGTGATGATATCGCAAGGGCAGCTGACGAAGAAGATATAAGTGATGAGCCGCATCTCTGAAAATCACGTGGTAACTGTGCCCATCAAATCTTTCACGCAATGCTTGATAAGCGCATAACATCAAACTAGATTCTTCGTAAAAATTGTGAGACTGAAGATCCGTTCGATGGTATGCTGTATATCACTGGCTGCCATATTTTGAAAATAATCTCCCATATTGGTCCAATCCGGCGTCGCTGGGATGTTAATTAATCATGGATTCTGTGGGTAGAGACAGATTCAAACGAACCAAACAGAATGTCCATGTTTGTGATAGTAAGAAGTTGAATAATGAAATAAACTTTCAAATTTTTCTCCACTAATTGAGCTAATGTGCCCACTGTACCCGCTAATTCATGCAATTTGGCGAATTGTCACACCACCATTTGTGAATCACAAGCAAACGATTGCATATTACGTACGGCATTCCTGCAAAACATGTCTTAAAAGCAATCCAATTAGCTTTGTATTTAAATATATTGATGCTTGGTATGACCCAATGGATACTGCTACCTCTTCATACTATATGCTGGTGTATCAAGAAATACGGATACAAGTTATGTCCTTGGCGAAAACGATGTGTTGCAATAGTTGTCTTATCTGGAGGCTTGTGCAAATCACAATGATACTTTCAACAACTTCTTTACCAGCCATAAGCTGATATGTCAACTGAATATTCTTGGGTCTTCGCATCCGGAACTGTGCGTGATAATCGCACTAACAGTGTGCCTCGAACGGAAGTAAAGGGAATGAAGAAGCATCCGCGTGGCACATCTGATTTTTAATTTGACAGGAATAATAACTTGCTCTGGAATGACAACTCGGTAATTATTAAATCTTTCAATTGAATCACGCCATTGATTGTGTAACTGTTCCATTTGTGCTCTTTATTTCTCGTCTACAACAGACTGAAATTCATTGAAAATAATTTCAAGGAATTTCGAAAATGCATTGAAAATTCAGAGAAATCGACCTTTTCGACCCAGCGATCAGAGAGGTCTCGTCAGTATGGTTATCTCTGATTGCATACCATAGAAGTTCGATGATGGGGTCACCCAATTGCCCATGTAAATACTTTTTATCAAAAGCAAGTGTGAATTATATAGTAGCAACAATTTCTCATAGTCGTCGTCGTTATTCCCCTTAGTCATCACACGGCACTTGGATAAACTAAGAGAAACTTATACGTGGATTATTTCTCGTCTACAGCAATAAATTTCAATTGCTATGTACTTTTTATATTTCATATATTTTCGCATTTGTCTCGACATGAAATCTTTAAAATTAATTATTAATTTTCATATTTTACGTAAAACGCATTCCAAAGTGCAAAGACGCACTTAAAGATCATTGTGAAATAATCTAAAATTTCCATAGAAAATCTCCATACACAGCTTTAGATAAACATTTCTTCAGAATCAAAAATCAAAATCTAAATCTTTTAAAATTCATATGAATTAATGAACAAATAACTAATCATTCAAATGCTTAAGTGATTCATAATGATACCATTAAGCGAAAATCAAAATGCAATAAAAAATAAATATCAAATTTCAATTTAGCGCGAATATAAACATTTTTTTTTGCAGACTTAAAAGCGTTAATGTAAACATGAACACTTAGAAATCTGAAATTCAAGATCATAAATATAGTATAAACATGAATATCCAATTGAACTATGGATACAATATTGAATAAATCATAAACATAAATATTGACGCCGTGCCATTTGTTTATGCGAGTAATTATTTGTTCACGCGCTTATTCATCGATAATTGCAAACAAGGGACATGCTCCCGTGGATGAAATCATAAACGTATAATGTTACATATAGTATCAAGGGAAAACATTTTCAAGGTTTTAATTGGGGATTGGTCAATTATTGACCAATTGAATAAAATTTTATATCTCATGACGAGATAATTCATCAAATAGGGGTTCGATTTCATAATTGAATGTATCCCTACAGATATGCTCTAGAGCCCCTACCCCGGCAGTATTCTAGATCCTTCTAATTATGTGTTAAGTTTCGATAAAAATAGGAAATTTGCACAAGGATAATCAATCTAGGAAGTGAAGTTAGTGCATTTTCCTTGCACATTTAATTTTGAGTATAAATTAAAATTTAAATTAGAAGTATCTTGCGAAAATAAAATTATCATTTAAAAAAAAAAGGAAATAATAGAAAATAACAGGAAGTGATCTTGTGAAAAAGTGTTGTTTTGGAAATAATTGAAATAAAAATGAAATTGTTATTTTAAAGTTAATAAAGGTTGAATTTGCAATAAAAAAAAAGGAATTAAAAAAGTGGTTAATTAAACATGGTGCCAGAAGTGATAAATCATTTTTGTTATATGAAAAAACGTCATAACAAAACTAGAAGTGATAAATAATTTTTGCTATACGAAAGAACGTTATAACACAATGAATTTCTAAAATGCATTGAGAATGCAGAGAAATCGAACTTTTCGACCCAGCGATCAGAGAGGTCTCATCAGTATGGATCTCTGATCGCCTACCACTTTTATGGTAGGGTCACCTAATTGCCCATATAAAAACTTTTTATCAAAAGCAAGTGTGAATTATATGGTAGCAGTAGTTAGTTCTCTTTGTAATTTTGAAATTGAGTGATTATTCTCTATAATCGCTATACGGTATTTGCTTTGATAAAAAGTATTTCTTTGGGTAATTGGGTGACGAATTTATATGGTAGGCCATCAGAGATAATCATACTGATGAGACCTCTCTAATCGCTGGGTCGAAAAGAACGATCTCTACAATGTCTAACTTTTTAAGACTTACACTAATGTGTCGTGCCAACCTCCATGATAAGTAAAACCGCAAGATGAGAGCAATCGAGCATAAATACAATCAACGAATGGGTCGGCGTTGACTTTTTGACACGAGCAACTACCGTATTAGACTACCTACGGGGAAAGAAGTGGTATTTGCCATTGTTTACGAATGCACTCTTTGTAGCTATGATAATCACATGGGAGATACTTGCCTTTTGAGCGAAGTATGAACGTTCAACACCTATGAGCCAATCTGATTTTCGTGTGAATGTTGTGGAAGCTCTGGTAACACCGCCAGAAGTTCGTACTACAAGTGTTAGTAATACATTCTCCAAATGGCCAGTTGTATGGATTGCATTGATAACATTGTTGATAATATGACAAAACGCATTCGTTGTGGCTAATGCGACACAAAAACTGAGTTTTGTTGTACTAAATGCAACGTGAATCTGCACCCTAAGTACTTCGTCTACTACCGTAATGATATACCATGTGATATGGATAATGTTAAAAAGGCTAAGGAAATTTTTATTTTTTGTAATATTTATTTTTTCAAATAATTAAACAATCTTGAATTCTGTCCTTTTAAATAGAAAGAGTTGTTTCTCAATTTTCACGTGTGTTTTGTTCACACTTTGGCCTGTTGGGTATTTAAATACCCATCAAAATAAATTATATCCAGAGACCCAAGGATTAATGCGATTTTGGTAGTTTTTTTTTTTATTCGATAGAAGATACTAAAGGCTAACTAGCCCTAAAAGATTTTTCCGATTTTCGTATCATTAAAATTTTCACAGAAAGTTTTATGCCAATTTCTTATTTGTGGAGAAAATCCACGACATTGGACTGCGGAAAAATGTAAGTAATGTTAGAAAAACAGGAAAACTCACCCACATATATATGTACAACTGGCAGGAGGTAACAGGAAACAAGCCAATTGAGTAGAGCAAATCAGTATTCGTACTGAGCTTAAGTCGACCAGGTGTTTTTTTTTTATCAAGGAAGAAATATATATATCTAGATCAGTTAATAAACACCGGCTTTTAGTTAAAAATTAAATAACTGTAACAGTAAATGTAAAAATTTAGCTTTATTCGTAAAAATTATTAATAGTTCTATCTTTCTCCTTTCTAATAGAAAAGGACTGGATGCGATATCTCTTATCCATTGCCAGATATATTTTTTTAAACACACTAGTATTTTTGGGTATTTAAATAATGCAGTCACGTATACAGTTGGAGGGTCACGGGGGTCATGACCTCACCCAAAGCACAACATCACCTTCACGGTAAATTGAATGTGGCACTGGCCTGTAGAGTGAGTTGTAAAAGTTTTAACAGGACGATTTTCGTATGGTACGGACACAATGTGTAGCTGACGCCGGCGATTAATGCTGGTGCTCTAACTCACTTTTCTAAGCCGCGGAACAGCTAGCGCTGATTAGAGCATTTTTTGTCGTCTTCTGAGTAGTAATAGTGGAGTCTGGATTGGATATAATAGTCATTCATTCGAAGCTGCCCATCTTTGAAACGTGTACGAATTGTTTAGAATTTCCTTGCGTTTTTACATAGTGTCGAAAAGTTATCTATCATACCTATCACAGGATGATAAGCACCTTTTGAATACTACATATTTATATCAGTGTTTGATTATTTAGAAAAAGATATGCAATGCTTATGCTCCAGTTATGAAGATGCACCGACTACTCCTATAAATCAAAAAGCACAAAATTTTGAGACTTCAAAGTATTATTGTTTCTAAAAAAATTGCTCAGCGACCAGAATTTTTTTTTACTTATCTAAATTTCCGACATAAGGCCGATGATGACAGGACAACTTGGTGGGGAGCTCGCAAGAGAAGCGTTCTTCCAGTGGAATCCTAGTTCCTTGCAATCATCCATTATTTTTCGTAGCGACACTAAACGGGGGGTTACACGAAATAGTACAGCTTGCATACAAGCTGCACTGCCATAGTTCTTGCACCAGCCAACTTGCATGTTGGAAAACCATGACAGTTGAGGTGATAATAATTTGACATTACATAGTTTTCAAGATGGCGGAAAAGAAATGTTTGAGAAATATTGATAAATTTATACTGGAAAATGAGGTTTTCTAGGATCATTTGCATTACATCGTTTACCAACACCTTCCTATTAATCTTTTCTTGGGTTTTTATCATTCTGCTACTTCCATTATTGCTGTAATTTTCGAATATAATCAAGACTTTACGTCTCAATGCCACTTTTTAAATGAGCTGCAAGCTGATAAGACATCAACCGAACTGCCTTCTGTTGTCAAATTTAAAATCGCTTTTGAAGGGAGGCTTGCATGTAAGCTATACTTGCAGGTGTAACCCCCCGGGTAACTCAAGCCCACTGTCATATATAATATGGACTGACTACATTCATAGAAATGTACTGTAAAAAGTGGGCTCACTTCTATATTGCTGACTCTTTCGGTCTAAACACCAAGTACCAACTGAGAGAGAACTGTAAACAACAAATAAATAAGTGGATCTGTCGAAATGCTTTTAAATTAATTATTTGGGTTAATTACTGATAAAATTGTTTTACCAAACGCAATATATTCATTAGATATGCAGCAGAAATACGAAAGGTTTTATTATAATCGCTTTTCCAGCTGCACTCTCATTTTCTCAACTTCCCGCCAATGATTTATATCAATATTGGCTTTTTTTGACATTAGCAACTGAGCCCACATGAAATAGAAAGTTAATCAGTCCATATTATATATGTCAGTGCTCAAGCCTGAGTTGTTCAAAATTTTAACGTTCGTAGGGAAGCATTAAATTCTTGCAACGATCCAAACGAATTGGTGGATTGATTCTGGTGGTTCACTCTTTCTGACAAGTGACAAGGGCATAAGCATTCAGTTTTCTTATCTCGATTTCCATTGATTTTTAAGAAAAGTGCACGTCAATCAGTAAAAAACGAGTTCAATGGAGCAACTTTTGACGCGATGAGAATGGAATAGTAGCTCATATCCGTGTAATTTGTCAGATTGAAATTTTCTGGAAAAAATAACATCACTAATAACGTAAAAATTATGAAAATTGTTACTTAAAAGATTTTGACGTGATTGCGGATGAATTTGGTAGAGTAATAGTTGAAGATTGGTATGTAATGCTCAATGACATTCAGTTGTGACATTTCTCATGTAGATGTGTGCGTTTTTCGTTGTAACACCGCCGATTTTTCCGGTGTAGCACCAGACTCATTTGATGTACACTTTTTCTAGTAGTGCAGGTCAATGGAACAATTTCGGTGTAACACTGCAAGAAAAGTGTAACACTTCTGCTAGAAAACTTGATCAATGGAAATCGGTATTAGAGAGATTTTACATTTTTTCTTTGGACTTCTCAAGCACAAGCACTACTGGTGGCTGGTAGCTGGTCTTGATCGCTAAAGATATTTATAAGCGTTGGCAATTATACATTTTGTTCTTAGAAATTTACTTCAAAATTTTTCTTTCGAATTTTTATACACACTTTGTGGCTCTTACAACTATCAGTTGGATTGATTCGAGTGCTGCTAAAATTAATTCTACAATTTTTCTTCAGAATTTTTATGGAAAAACTATAAAAAATAAAATCCATTTGCTTTGCTCTGCGATAGTTGGCGGGCGTTGCTTTGCTTGTACTTTGATATTAATTCAGGTATTGTTGTTTAATTTAACTTCGCGTATACTTTTAACTTGTGGGAGAAGGATAAACTTACTATATTAGTTAGCGATGGTGGTAGATATAGTAGCGAAAGTGTAAAGTGGAAGACTGATAAGACCATTGACAACTTTTCTCAGAAGAAAGCAAGATCAGTTAACTTCCTATCAGAAGAAGTAGTCGGTAATATATAATGTACTCCTAGTCCCATTCATTTAAATGTGACTCAAGTTGCAAGCTCGCGCTATCAGTCAATTATTTCACCCGTAACAGAATCGCTGCACGAGAAGGCGTATCATGTTATGGTTCCTTAATGTCCAACCTGCGATCGACATTGATGTGGATAATATTATCGATAGCTTTTCCAAATAAAACCGGAAATTGGATTTTGTCATATAACGTATATGATTAAAAAAAAATTTTAAAAGCATTTTCTTCCGACTTTTTCCTTCCCACGAACATTTTAGTTGTGACACACCCCCCCCCCCCCCTTCCCTAAGCAGCGGTTCTGGATACGCGCCTGTATTAATGGGTTAAACCCCCGATACGTATCACCATAGATGGCATAAGAACTAGATGTCGCCTACCGTACCAGAGAAAAGTATACTGATTTTAAATCGCTGGTCTATTCCGGAATAGACCACAGAGGTGCTGAGAACAGATGTTGCATTAACATCAGCTTTGTATACATTTGGTGGACTCCCTCAACGCGATAGATGCGGGAGAATATGAATCACTCGACGTATTTATCCTCATTTCTCTTTTCATGTTGCTGTACTGATCAATGCGGGAGAATATGAATCACTCGACGTATTTATCCTCATTTCTCTTTTCATGTTGCTGTACTGATCAAACTAAGGGAATGATGCACTGCGCAACATATTCGGTGCGGTGGATGGGGCGTAAACGCACTCACAGCGATCATCAATAGATGCTGGCATCGGTCGCTGTGGTGACTGGAGATGAGCGTAATCTATGAATAGAGAAGTAAAGGAAAGGTATCGCAAACTTTGTGTACGAGAATGAAGCACTTTAATTGCGTGCAAATGTATACAAGATGTCGGCAAAGGACAGGGCCATAGACAAATTAATAACATGCAGAGTAGTGCCTCGCTCCAATATAAAATTAACAATGCCTCGACCTGATGTAGGGATGGCCGCAATTTTTTCTTAGAAATTTCCTAGAATATTTTTTGATTATTGCTTGGCTACGCGTCTATGCTCATAGCAATTGTTGTCGCCCTCCAAAAGGGCGTATAAATTCTTGGAAAGAATTTTCCATTAAATTTCTAAAAAAAAATTGCGGCCTTCCTTCTTCCTTGATTTTATACTAGAGCTCTCGGCCAAAGCATGAAAACTCCAAGGAAGAAATTTCCAGTTAATTTCTAAGAAAAAATTGTGGCCTTACCATCATCGCGTCGTGGTAATCGTGATTTTGTATGGAGCGAGGCATTGCTGGCATATCCTTGGTACACGAAAAGCGTTGCATATTTTTGTTCTACAGGGCGAATTATAAATTTCTAGTAAAAATTGTTAAGTTCGATAGGAGAATATTTAGTTGGTGCAAAACCGACATGCAATACCATTACAAAAAATTACTCTCAGGGGCAAATGAATTTAATAAAGTGGTTGTTTCTTTTAAATCAAATCAAATACTAATAACTACAGCAAAATAAAAAGCATTTCCAAAAACTAGAAAACAAGAAAAAAGTAATATTTACATCCCTCCCACCACACCGAATATGTTGTGCTGTGCATTATTTCTTACTTTAATCAGTACAGCGACATGAAAAGAAAAATGATGAGAGTTACGTCGAGTGATTCATATTTTCCCACATCTTCCAAGTTGAGGCAGACCAAATCTATACAAAACCCGCCATTTAAAATATGTATACTTTTTTACGGTATGCTATGCGACATCTAGTTCTTATGCCCCTATGCTAGCACTTGGTTTTACTTCAGTGTTAACTACTTGCTGTTCGTTCTTCGTACTTGCGGTCGCGTTTTCAATTTTGCAAACGCTCGGTAGTCGACAAAGTCCAAGGGCTGAGAGCATATAATAACAGCTGATCGTTTTGTTCCATGAGGAACAGCAAAACTTGTCGTTCCTACGAGTACTTGCGTACACCGAAACTTTTAGCGGAGACTCGAATAACAGTGATCTTGGTTCAGTTTCACCTTATGCCAGTCATTCAACTCTTGTTTGTTTGTAAATTTACAAGTTTGTTGTATGTTCTGTTATATATTAAAATGGAATCAGGACAGATACTTCCAACCCTTCTTAAGTTGGTTGAAACGAATGAAATTGCTACCCGACTACCAATTTTCCATCCTACAAATTTATTGCTTTTTCTACCCAATTTAACTTAAACACTCAGAAAATCTTAAGTCCTCAAAGTTTTCCGCAACCTATTTAAAATCCATCAAGATCCTCTAAACCATATTCACAAAACCCAAATTTCTGTGGTAAAAATAATTTAAACTAAAAGATAAATCCTGAAGAGAGAGTAGGTACACACACATTCTGGAAAACAATTATATTATTTAATGTTCTTAATGAGATTTAGAGAGTTTCTGTCGGTTTTTTCTTTCGTTTTTTTGTTGTTTTTGTCGAAAGACCTAGTTACGAAACTTTACCTTCCATTTCACAATTCGAATTCGTCAGAAATTTCCTGTTTTGCAGTGGTGTAGACTTTGCAAGTGCTTCTTGGAAAATCCTCAATATCCAAGTTGTATGACGATGTCATTATAAATTTTTGAAACTTTCAACAACTTTTCGCATCGTTAACTCAAAGGGAATCCAGCAGCGCTATCAGGTAATGAAATTGTTGTCCATGTTGACCCTTGCGGTAAATAAACTTCTGCTGACTAGGAAATTGCCAAAATATACTTTGTGTGTTAACGAAATACGGAAAAGGTAAGAGAAGGTAATGCATAGACAAGGGAATTATATGAAAGATGAAGATGTTTACCTACGCTGCTGATATGGATGGTTACTTGGCGGTTTTTAAAACGGAAAGGAGGAAGAATTGTCTGTTGGAATTATATCCTTGTGCATTGCTGATATTATAATCCAGCAAAAGAACAATTGGAAATTTTAGTGAAATGAACTCGTATTTAACAAATTTTGTTTGGATGCTATGCCGTCTATTATTCTGGTGTTACTTAATTATTCATTTTAAGACAGGATGGAAAGATATATTTACTGGCGCTTTCGAGTACTCTGCCTGGTTGGTAAGAGGAAAAGTTGAATTTTAGTTGAAATCAAATTCTATTTGAAATCATGGTTAATTCAAAGTTACACAGTTAAGATGAGATGTCTTAGTGCTGAGTAAGATGAAGATTAATTTTTTTATGTCTTCGTTCCTGACGAACTAATTTCATACGAACATTTCTCACAATATTTAGCCTAGCAAGTCTATATGAACTTTAAGTCTCCGACCGGTTGAACAAATGGGTTAAGAAAATTGCGTTTTATTATCAGGAATGTACCAATCTTGACAATCTGTTTGTAGTCCCTGGTCAAAACTATCAGAAACAACTTCAGCAGTTCCTCTATACCTTGACTACTTAACAACGGCGAAGTTGTTATTAGCTCCCTAGAAAAAGGTAATATTTTTGCTTCTAAATTTTCAATTCAAATTCTTGTCTTCGACCAACACTAAACAGACACCTGTTTTTCATCACCCTTATGCATGTATATAAGAGCCACCACACATCCGTACAAGATATGAATTCAAGGTCTTTAAGGAGATGAACGTTTCCAAAGCCGCAGGTCTTGGTGGTTTCTAGTCTCGGTTATTAGAAGCTGTGCCTTATCCCTAGCCTAACCACTGCGCAAACTACTCTACTTGTCTTATCTGACAGGAAGATTTCCAACTTCTTGGAAACTAGCTCACGTTCAACCTATTCCCAAGAAAGGAGATGGTAGCGATTCCTGAAATTACCGACAATCATTCCGATTCTTTTAAAGGTTTTTGAATCTGTCATTAATTCCAAATTAATAAAGTATCTAGAAATTCATCAACTTATTAACCATCGTAAATAAGGCTTTCGGGCTGACACTCATCTGGAGACTTGCTGACTTTTCTTACGGAACCTTGAAACCGTAGTCTCCACAATTTTGGTGAGTCCAAAATCGTTGCTATGGATATTTCAAAGGCCTCTAATAGAGTATAGCATCCATTCCTTTTAGACAAACTTGAAAGACTTGGTCCTCTTCTATTATGGATAAGAAATTTTTCCTAGTCCCCAAATACAGATTGTATTAGATGGCGTTACATATGTACCTCATTCCATAAATGCCGGTGGGCCCCAGGGTTCTGTTTTCTCTACGTCACTGTTCTCAATTTTAATTAATGATCTGCTTTCTCTTATTTTCAATCCCATCTGTAGTTGCATTGATGACAGTACCCTTGATTTCGCTTACTAATTTGATACTCTTGCGGACTCCAGAGGGAATGCATGACTATATCGTTGATAACGATTTTGAAAATATTCCCGTTTGAGACAAAGCGAATCGCGTAGAATTCATTGCATCTAAGACCCCAAACTGTTTTATTTCTTTAAAACAAAATCACCATGTAACCAGTCCAATTTCATTTGATGCAGTATTAAGTAAATTCTTGGTATTAATACTTAAGCTAACTTGACTATTCCACATCTTCTCAGTTCTCAAAGAAGCTTGGAAATGTCTTTTATTTCTGAAAAAGTATAAGAAATAATTTAGCCCGTCAAATCTAGCGCTTCTCTATGCACTATAACCAAAAGAAATTAAACAAATCCAGTACTGGATATGATGCCAGACAGAGTGGTCGTTGAGCACAACCTCCGTCGGTCCTTCAAGATATGAATATTAAAAAGGGAAGAAAATAAAATAAAATACAAAATACTTTTTAACCCTTTACTTATGAGGTTGCAACTGGGCAACAAGTTTTAGCAGTTCCATTTACGTATCATTTTTTGGTGGTTTCATCCAAGACTACGTCTTTGCGTAACAATTATTGTTGCCTGGTTTCATTGTGCTGTTAAAAATGAACGTAATTAAGTTTTTCCAACTCTGAATGGTTCAGTCTATTTTTCTTTCGGCCAAAACCAGGCAAATGCATTAAAAACTATTTCATGCTGTTTTGCAAACAAAAAAAAAAATCTCCGATTGAAGAAGCTGGATTGATCTCTATATTTTTTGCATCTTCAATAAAACCTGGTATGTAAAATACTATAGAAATCGCGTTCACAAATTATCGGTTTTAGGGTTGCATACTATCTTTGTGGATATGTTCATACAAATCTAATTTGGTATACACAAAATTTGTTTTTTCATGGAAAGCTTTCAGTCATAATTTATAACACTTCCAGTGTTTCTCAGGGTAACCGTATTAGACCGTTATATTGACATCAATGATACATTTTTATTTCTGATATTCTGATGATGCCAAAGTTTAAACCCAGAATTTTTACATAGGACGTTTATATGTAAAATAAATAAAAGAGGTCTAAGATGTCTACCTTACGGTACACTAGAATAAGCTACGGTGTTAAGGACTTGAGCCGATTTACTGCTAACTTTATTTTGAGTTTTACCAATTAACTTATTAGATTTAATAATTTCTCTTCCTTCGGCCGGATTCTGTAATTCAAAAAGTTTGGGAGCTTGGAAAATGAGAATTTTTGTTTTCCCCGATTAAAACCCTCGAACTCTCCATTCGCGATTCTCTAACTAATACTTGGAGAGTTAGGGAAAACGTGAAAAGTATCGCAATATTGAAGAACGGGTAACTCTGTGTGGGAGGGTCGTAGATCATTGGAGTTTTATCTACGGATTTAGAGTCTAGAATACAAACAAAAATATAGATGACGAATTTTTGGGGAGGGGCTTTTGGGAATGGGGTCGTAACCCCCTCAACATTGGGGGTTGTCCAAAATACGTCATGTTTGGTTTGCTTAGTTGGAGTAGTTTATAAGCCACCCAATTGTAATTGCTTAGATTCTCTCAACGAAGTATTGATGAACTTAGCTCCCCAGTATAGGAACATAATTATCGGAGTTGACTTCAATCTTAATTTCCTTGTTTCCTCTGGATTGTCCAACTCATTTTTGTTTAATTTGGACGCTCTTGATTTACATCGCGTTAATGATCTGCCCGCATACTATGCATGTACCTCTCCCTCACTTCTTGACATTTTTCTCACTGCTGAAATGTCAAAGGTATTATTTTTTAATCAGATTTTCCTTCCGGGTATATCCGATCATGACATGATTTTCCTAACCTATGAATTTCAAACTGAAGTAGTTCCACGTGAGGGTACTACTTACTCTTATTACAATTATGGGGCTGTTAACTTAGATGCTCTATGTAGTGATGCAGAATCCTGGGATTGGAATAAGGTGTTTTTATGCATTGTTTGGATGATCAAGTAAATTTCCTTAACAACTCTCTGCATCTCTTACATGAAATTCATGTTCCTTTGGTCACGAGGACCATCACTAATCCTCTGTGCCCTTGGTTTTCTCCTCGAATCAGGGATATGATATCAGCTCGTGATATTGCATATCTTAAATGGAAGAAGTTCAAGCTTATTGTTTTCCTTGAGGAATATAAAACCTTACGCAATGGTACTATTTCAGCTATTCGCAAAGCTAAAAACATTTTTATGAAAATAAACTTAATTCTAAACTTCCTACAAAAATACTTTGAAAAAACTTGCGGATGAGTGGCATTAGTACATCTCGTACAAATAATTCAGCCATTGATCTCAACTCAGCTAGCAATGAATTTCTTCTGTCGTGTGTAGATGATACTGTTGACGCGCCATTATTTCAATCTCATGAAGCTTCTTTTTCAGCTCCTATTTTTAATTTTTCTCGGGACACAAATGAAGACATTTTTGCTTTAATTAATAGTATCAAATATTCTGCGATTGGGGCGGATAACGTCAACCCTCGATTCATTAAGATGTGCTTGCCCTATATTCTTCCTGCACTCACACATATTTGTAACACGTGCTTTACTACTGGTAGCTTTCCTCTGCCATGGAAGGCTGCTAAAGTAATTCCAGTACCTAAAAACATCAGCTCGCATTTGTAGTGAGTTTCGGCCTATAAGTATATTACCATTTCTCTGTCAAGTAATTGAGAAAATTATGGACTTACAAATCTCTCATTATTTATTTTTGAATGATCTTATGCACAAGTATCAATCTGGTTTTCGTCCTGGGCATAGCTGTACATCTGCTCTCCTTAAAGTGGCCAATGATATCGCGTATGCAGTCGATAAAGATGAACTAACGGTACTAGTTCTTTTAGATTACTCCAGGGCCTTTGCTATCGCTAATCATAGACTTTTTCACATGAAACTTATAAGGAATTTTAACTTCTCTTCTCATTCTACAAAGTTAATTTATGACTACTTGAGAAACAGGTCACAAGCAGTTTTTTCAAATGGTTCTCAATTATCTTTTTTACCAGTAGTATATGGTTTACCTCAGGGATCCATTCTTGGGCCTCTGTTATTTTCCATGTTTATAAATGACATATTTCCTCACGTCAAGTATTCTAATCTGCACTTATATGCTGATGATGTTCAATTGTATAGATCTAGTGTACTTGGCCTGATTGAGGATTGTATCTCTAGGGTACATGAGGATTTGGAAGCTATTTATTTGTGGTCCTGTAATAATAAACTAAGGCTTAATCATTCAAAATCTAAGTGTTTGCTGATATACAGGCGTGTACTAAATATGGATGGTTTTCCGTCAGTTTCCGTTAACAACACTGCTATTCCTATTGTTGATTCAGCTAAAATGCTTGGGGTGATCTTTAATAAAACACTTACATGGGATCTGCATATCAATTCTGTTGTGAGTAGAGTTTATGCAGGAATTCGTTCTCTATGGATGTCTAGCCATTTCATACCCATGCCTACGCGACTATTTTTAGTGCGTACATTGTTAATACCTATTATGACTTATGGATGTGAAATATTTGGAAAGCTTGATTACAATAATAGAAGAAAAGTGTTGAGATTGCCATCAATTCTCTCATCCGATACGTGCATAGTCTCAGGAGATTTGATCTTGTTTCTCAATTTAACAATTCAATTTTGGGGTGCTATATATTTCTGTTTATTTTGATTATTGCTCAATAATTTATTTAATCAAAATTATTAAGTTTAAATGTCCTCGGTATCTGTACGATCTCTTGGTATTCTCTAGGTTCAATAGAACACATCATTTGTTACTACCGCGGAATAATTTGCTTACAATATGGAATGACTTACCACAATCGATAAAAGACATGATTCAGTCCAACACTTTAATTACAATTAGAAGAAGTGTTTTTATTTTTCTTAATCCTAGTAGTTAGCATTGTTTTGTTTTCTTTTACTTTATATTGTTATTTTCTGTTTTATATTTTTTGTTAATTATGCTTTAATTGTTTAAGCTTTCTGTCTCTGTTCCATTAGTACATACTACTTAGTCATATTGTTTTTATTTTGATTTTTTTGTACAAATAAAAAAAGTTTATGTCTTAATTGTACAATAGTTATGTTAATAATAAATTTGAATTTGAAATTAAAGAAGGATAAGCGGCAAATCGAGCGGTGTATCTTTTTTTTTGTATAGTTTTAACTTCACAACTAATTTTTTTCCGCCGAAACACAGTGCTTCGTGTATCATACCTGTGGCTGCTCGAAATACAAATAAGGGTAGATACACAAATGTCTAATTTATACATGCAACTTAAATCTATATAACTGAACCCCACCTAATCCGTTATTTCTTTTTCCTAACTACCTTACGATAACCTCTAAGAAGTGACTAAAGATAAGTATAAATTGGTACAGTGGAAATGCATCATGCTCAAATGGAATTTTGCTCTTATGAAAAAGTTTAATATTTTCTGTGGTTTTTCAAATACTTATTTAAAGATAATGGAGAGTTTAAATGAAGGTATGTATTATAATATCATAAGTTTTTTACAGCATTGTTATTTTATTTTTAGATTTTATATGGGCTTAACTTGAACCATATACTTTTTTTAAAAATTGTTTTATTTTGGCTAGCTTTGACAAAGCTTTTAAAAAAATTGACAGTTGCGCACTCAAGCATTTGTTTTATACTATATTAATGAGATATTAATACAAAATCTAGACATAGTAAATAAATTCTGAATTTAGGTTCGGAACATACATAAAAAAAAAATTTTTTCAGGTGTAGGTCACACGGTGACTAATGCTAGTTTTTTTCGGGTATGGCGAGAAAGCCCTCAAGGGAACAAAATTAGTTCCGTTAGAGCTTATTTATCTCGTTTCTTTGATTTATACAATTGCTCTAATGAAGACAAGTTTATTGTTAGTGGGAAGATTCGGATATTTTCTATGATAGTCTCCAAAAAATGGCTATCTGCAGGAAAAATTATGGATAACATTTCAAAATATAATAGGCAGTGGCTAAGTGAGGAATTGGAATGAGGCGCAACCTAAAGCTAATGGCATAACAGGAAGACATCCCAAAGCGTTCGAAGAATGTGCATCTTCAACTAAAAGGAAAAAAGTTCACGATCTGTTGGAAACCCGTTCTACGTCGGAATTGTCTCTAGCAACTTCTTTGTGGTTGTGGGCCGGTGGATATACTGCTGCTGCAACCCTTGTAAAGGACTTATCTACATCACGAGAGACTGTCAGGGATTTGAAGAGCATCAAAGAGAGAGAGAGAGAGGAGGAAACTAATAAGGCTTTATCTGTAGTGCAATCCTTAGCATTATATTTAAATTTAAATCTCTCAGAGTCCAAGTATAGGTTGCTCCGAACTACTATCAACAGCTTGCATAAAGACACATTCCTCAGTATTTATGCGCTAAGAAATTTTAAGAAAACATTTTAACTAGCTGAGCAATTTATTGGAGTATCCGAAAGTCACGTGGAGGTCAATCTTCATGCTTTACTGGATCACACAATAACTAGGATTGTAGAGATGCAAGCGAAAATTATTAGTCAAATTTCTTGTCTTCAAGAACTTACTATGATATATAAGCGGGACTTTGATTGCAGTTCAGGGCATAGCTTATACAAGCAAAAATTTTCTGACGCTTCTCTTACTGACGAATACTCATTTGCTTTAGTTCCTTTGCAGTTGAAACATATGTTAGATAAACAGATTATATGGCACAATCCAAGACCAAGTTCTACGAGGTATTGTAGACCCATTAAGTTTACATTTGTAAAGGAGAGTTCCAATGTGGTAAGAAGTGAATCGGATAGATTTCAGATGCTAATTTCGAATCTGTCTTCATCTAACGTCTACGTTTTAAAACTTTGATGTAGTGATATCTTATGATTTACACTTTGGTTGATGGGAGTATATGTAATATTGTTTCAGTCACAGATAGTAGTGAGAAATGTTTCTTATGTGGCGCAAAACCATCACAAATGAATAGTTCTCTAGAGAGAGTGCCTAATGCTGAAAATTATAAATTTAGAATTTCCACACTCCATGCTTGGATTCGTTGTTTCGAATGTCTTCTCCCTATCGCATATGAGTTGCCTATAAAATCGATAAGATGAAAATAAAATAATTGTACAGAATAATAAATAAGGAAACCAAGCTGAATTCAAAGAAAAACTGGGCTTAATTGTCGAGAAGCCGAAGCAAGGTTTTGGGTCAACAAACGACGGAGACACCGCTAGGGCATTTTTCAGGAATGCTTCAATTAGTGCGGAAATTACTGGCATAAATGAAAAAATAATAAAAAAAAATCAACTATTTTAAACGTAATATCCAGCGGTTATAACATTGAATTACAAAAGTTTCGTCATTTGTTGACCGAAACAAGGGCACTCTATTTAGAAAACGTTGTTGCATGCCAGTCACTGTACACAAGCTCCTTGTACACGGAATTGACACAATAGGGGCTTTCGGCAAGCACTGTCTCAGTGAGACAACTGAGAAAAAACTTTGAGCAATCGTCTCAGTTGTCTCAGTTCAAACCAATCAGCTGATTTGCCAATTTTGACATTTAAATAATTTTGAACACTGAAAATGGATAGTAATAAATTGAGAAAAGTGTTGTTAGTTTATTCAAATAGCTCACTAAACTTTAATTATTAATTAAAATCACAAAATAACGCCACTGAGTCAACTGAGACAAGAAAATTCAGTTTCACTTGTCTCAGTTACTCAGTGGTTGCGTTCGAAATTGGTAGCTCAATATGGAACTGAGACAGTTCCCCGAAAGTGCAGTCTCAGTGAGCCAACTGAGAATATCTCACTTGTCTCACTGAGAATGTGCTTGCCGAAAGCGCCTAATATCTACTTGTATACAGCCAATAGGTCAAATGTCATAAGAAGCCTTAGAAGCAAGACACAAAGAAATAAGGAAAATTAGAGAACATCACACAAGGAAATTTTCTCGTGAAAATACCAATAGGGATCTGTTAAATTTGCTTCTTTTGTCGTCGGACCCCAAAATTTCACCTCTTCGAAACTGTAAGATACCACGTGGTAAACTTTCAGCCGAAACACTAAACTTTTTAAAAAGTTAGAATCCTTCAATTCCTACAACACTTATATCCAGTGGTGTTTTAGAAGACATTAACTTTTTTGAAACCGAAAATAGCAGCAGCGATTGTGAAGAATAAATTAGATTATGTAGATTATTCATATTGTAGGAGTAATTACTTATAATTGTAATTAAGGATCTGTTTTTCTATGTGGATTACGATATGGTTAATTTTAAGCAAATTAATTATTAATGTTTAGTAAGTAATATACTTATATTGCGGAGATGCATAAATCTGTGTAAAACAGGGCGTAAATAAATATACTTTTTTACCGAAATACGGTATTGAATTACTCCTTCCTTGATTTTTTACATAACGCACTTCTGATACCTATATTTTACACAAAATATTAATAATAAAATGATAACATAATTAAATTTGCGACTTGTTTCAAGTTAAAAAATAAAAAAAATAAGTCATTCCGGCACAGCGCGGAATTTCGAGCGATCTCATGGCTTATACTCGATGGAAAGTCGAACTCAGAAAGCTTGTGATGAAAGCGAACTAATCTTGAAGTGGGGTCCTTGGTTCTGCAGACTCCTTTCAAGGGCTTGTGGTTTATATGTATATACTGTGAATTTACGCTTTTGCAAATAACAGCGAAAATTCCTTGTAGCCCAAACAATTGCTAGTAATTCTCTCTCAATTGTCGAGTAATTCCTTTCTGCGTTATTTAGAGTCCGACTCGCATAAGCTATGTGGCGATCTTTACCTATTTCTCCCTGAGACAGGACAGCTTCAAGAGCTTGCTGGCTAATATCCGTGGTTAAGTTAAAAGGCAGAGTAAAATCTGGATATATAAGAAGTGGCGGTGAAGTGAGATTTCTTTTTATCTCGTTAAAAGCATTCTGGCAGTTTTCAGTCCACGCAAATATCACATCTTTTCGTAATAAATTAGTCATAGGACGAACAATCTTAGAGAAATTGGGTATAAATTTCCTGTAGTAGTTAGCTAAGCCGAGAAAAGATTGAACTTGTATAACAGTATGCGGGACGGGAAAGTTGTGAACGCATTCTGTTTTTGAGGGATCTGGGAGGGCTCCCTCACTGGAGCATCTGTGTCCCAGATATATGACGCCTTAGGAACAGGCATTTCTCTGGCTTTAACTTTAAATAATTTTCTCGCAAACGATTAAAAACTATTATCAATTTACTGTTATTGCCCATAAGCTGTACTAAAGGCTGTCTTGGGTCTATCTTTATGATGAACCCGTACTTGATGATAACCACTGGCAAGATCCAAAGTAGTGAAATGCGGGGAATGACCTAGTTGGACCAGGATATCTTCAATCCTGGGCAATGGAAAAGCGTCACCTATTTTTTTATCATTTAATTTCCTAAAATCGACAACAACCCTCCATCGTTTTTCGCCATTTGATCCTGCTTTCTTTGGAACCACTAACAGCGGTGTGTTCCAAGTGCTTTTTCTAGGTTTAAATAGTTTCATCTAATGTTAATTCTTGTTCTTGTCGTACGAGGCGTGATACTTGCAGAGTTTGTTTGAAAGTTTGGTTGAGTCTGCTTGAGTAAACGTATGGAATTAATCAGTTTTGTCGGTGAAATCTCGTTCACTTTTGAAGTTAGACTAGAGCCGCAATCGCTATTTGGCTGAATGCTTTAGGTATTGTAATTACTATTGGGCTCCAGCATAAGTGTGAGTTTTTTTAATGTAACACTATGGCCATTAACGTTAAGCACGCCAATTTCCTCTGTTTTCGAAACTTAGCAAATTATTAGCTAGAAAAACTCCAGATTCTACCTCATGATACTGACAGAGCATTTCTTGCTCTAGTGTTAAAGGTTCTTTAATTACTACGTGCGGCCGCGCAGGTATGTGTTCTGGCTGTGGGAACTCAATAGTATACTGCGTGATATTCTCAGTGAGAGAGATTTACTTCAAATTTGGTTTTTCTTCTTACTTTCTTGTCACCTATTGTACACACAACAGAGAGTATACTGAAGTAACTAAGTTACTGATATTCTTTTTGTTTTAAAAAATTCCTCGTCTGAAACTAATAAACCTTTTAAATCAAAATATAGACGAGAAAAGCGATATGCAGCTCAAATTATTTTTGTTGAACGAGTAATAAAAATTTTTGCGAACACATTAGGATAAAAAATACAAAAAAGGCAAGGCTTCTTTTGTTGTTCAATCCTATTGTCAGAACATTTCTATTATAAAAACTTTCAAATCACTTTTTGATTGATTGATTGATTGATTTTAAAGAAATTCTTTTGGAGCGAAACATCAATGTAGCGCAGAAAGAATAGAGAATTTTTTCTGTGGCGAAAACTTCACTTTTTTTTTTCAATTAAACTAAAATATTTTGCTTTGCAATTGTTCTATTATCACTTTGAGTGCGTGAATCCATTAGGCAGTAAATTATCTATTCAGCATTCGAAATTTACCACTAAAATACCTAACCGCATTGAATAATATTCACTTAAAATATTAAAGCCTATAGTCAAGGATATTGCAAGCTTTAAAACTATTTATCCCTATAGTAGTAGGTGAAGTGACATTGAAAGGTTCATTAATTTCATTTGCGCATGATAATTTGGGAGGAAATAGCCTAGGCTTCCATCAGAGTTTTCGATCCAATAATTTCTGTCGTTTCTACTTTTTTTCCAACGAAAAAACGCAGCTTCTTGCTAAGGAAAAATCCCCCGCACTAAGAACTTATTCGAATTACGTGGAGTCCTGGTAACTTAATTACTACTTGATGAAATTGAATATATAAATTTATAATAGGACACAAAAGGACTAGTTTTATCACCCTTGTGTTTTTTACACCCACTGAACTTAAGTTGGATATATGAAATGAAGCTGGTGCGAAAATGATTTCTTCCACGTCCATTGAAATACACTTTGCGATTGTTTTAAACAAAGAAAGCAACTTAACAGTTAGCTACACAACAGCATAGTGGCGCTCGCGCGCTTTCAGAGTTAGAATGAGAAAACATCAGAAAAGGAATGAACTGATGAGTTGGCTGTAACACTGTGACAAGTCGAAATTGTTCTTCTTCTTCGCGTCGTGTATGCTGATTGTTGCCTCTTTGTTTGCGCGAATACGTCCTACGTCTAGGTTACGGTTAAATGCATGACGACTGTGCTATGGCCACCATTCAGATTTCTTCCATTGGTTCCGTTCGTAAATAACCGTACATTTTGCGATAAAAGTGAAATAACCGTATATTTTGCGTACGGTCAGAGATCTTGGTCGTACACCGTACAAGAGCCTAAAAAACCGTACAAATACGAACAGAACCGTACGGTTGGCAACGGTATTTTATATTGGAGCGAGGCACTGTTGTCGGTTTCCAATACTGCATACAAATTCTAAAGAAAATATTTCCAGTAAATTTCTAAGAAAATATTGAGGGCTTCTCTACATCATGGGCCGCATTCTGTAACTCAGAGAGTTTGGGAGATGAGAACTTTTCTGTTCCCCTATTAAAACTCCCTAGCCCTCCATTCGAAATTCGATAAGGAAGACGTGAGAAGTATCGAAATATTGAAACGCGGCTAACTCTGTGGGGGAGGGTCGTAGAGCATTATGGTTTTTTGCTATGGATTTAGGGTCTAGAGACAAAAACATAGGTGAGCAATTTGTGAGGGATGGTCTTTTGGGGATGGGGCTCGTACCACCCAAAATGAGGGTTGTCCAAAATACGACATGTTTGGTATCAAATTAAAGAGGAAAAAGCCGGTAATTGAGTGGTGTAGTTTTTTTTATCATTTTAACTTCATAACTGACTTTTTACCGCCGACAGGCGGATTTTTTTACTTGGGTCATACACACCCCAGTTCCTACATTTTGCATGTATTTATTTTGTTCTGTGTTTCACATCCATTAGTACTCTTCTGTGAACATTTTTCTCATGGAGAGTGAATTTCCACGACTTACTAGTACTTCATAATGATGAGTTGAAAATATGTCCAATTTTGTACCAAAAAACGCCCATTTTTCTTTATCTTAAAAGGGACTGATTCACTTCTTTTGCAGTTATCTAAAAAACTATTCACAGGACTCAAATACTAATTACATTCCTAATTAAAGGGCAAAATGTAGATGCGATTTAATCCTACATACAATCTTTAATGTGATTTAAAATTTTTAGCGGGTGACACCAAAATTCATATTTCTCTGTAAGTATTACAAGAATTTTCATAATTTGTTTTTGTAAACATAGCCAGGCTATGGGGTGAGTCCAAAATTTAATTTGAAAATCCTAAGGACCTAATACTATCAGTTGAGAAATGTTCTTCTTATGTACTTCTCCACAACTAATACAGCCTAATGGAATAGAGAGTTTGATAATTCTCAATACAAATTCCCCGACTGACAGAACTCCGAGTGGAGAGTTAAGTGTCAAAAGAACTGTCATATTCATAACTCCACAACTCTCCGAGTTAGTGAATCCGGCCCCTTTTTATTATAATTATTGTTTCCATACCAGATCGTGAAATTTTCAAACTCTGCCTAAGTAATTTATCTGCATCATGTCTTATCTTCAGCACTAAGTACCGAGACTTTCCAACTTTTTGCATTTGAATGAGTTTTTTTTTTTTTTCAACTAAAGTGACAGTGATAGTAAATTACTTTATTTTTGCATCTTTTTCCATCAGACGGACAACAACTTTACATTTCAAAAAAGTTTTCCTATTTCCTTAAATCGTGTTTGGTTCTTTTCAAACATATGTGCATCATTCGCAGTATGAATAACTTTTGCAAAAGATTTCCTAACTTGGTCGATTCAGGAAAGAAAAGCTTTAAGAAAAATAAAATTTTCTTCCTCATATGCGACGACGACTACGACGACTTGAGTTTTCTTTTTCGTTAAATTCTAGTAGTAACTAATGGAAACGTCTTCTAAAGCATTAGCGACATATGTTGCAAGATGAACTGCCTTGGCCAAGGATTAAGACTCAAGGAATGCTCTTCAAGACGTTTATGTAGTTGTATGCTTCGGTATGGGTGAATTCTTGAAAGGTATTTGCAAAAATTCTCACATACTTCTTAAGAGAATAAATGTATGGAAAGGTTTGGGGGGGCGGGGGTGGTGATGTGGAAACATATGGGTTTTCTCAGAGTAGTTGAGGTTGCAATGTTTGAGTTCTTCCAATTTTTTTCTCTATCATCCCATATTTTTCCTCCTTTTTCCGGCCTTCTTTTTAAAATAAATTCCTTTAC
The DNA here is from genome assembly GCA_963924295.1 of Dioctria rufipes. Taxonomy (NCBI): domain Eukaryota; kingdom Metazoa; phylum Arthropoda; class Insecta; order Diptera; family Asilidae; genus Dioctria; species Dioctria rufipes. Next base: position 39,107,936 of record OZ002744.1, on the reverse strand, counting down.
TTACAACTTTGGATGCCCAACGTTGGGCTGGTGTGTAGTGCAGATGTGGCACTAACGATTCCCTGCGGGTGTACTGATAGATAAAGACACAAGATGCTGTAAAGGAATCAAGTAGGTATTTAATTGGCGCTCTTCTACAGGGAATATAACATACACTTTTGCTTACATCGACCCGTATTGAAACAGCAATTTTCTGCTCAAATACGTTTTGCAGAATCTGGATAAAGTTTACTTGGCAAAAGAGAGATCTTTGATACTTAAAGGATTGGTGGTTGATAGTAGTTATTTTTGCACACTCATTACACATAATCACGTTTTTTTTTTTTTTAGAATGAAAACAGAAAATTTAATCAGTTAATGGCCTCTATATTTGCCTTTCAGGTCTTAAAAAAAGACTCACATAATTATTTTTATTAGTAGTTTTCCGATAAAATCTAGGTCATTTTGTCTGTTTATGTAGATGCTGACGATGGATATCCGTTTGAATCAATCGTTAAAAGGATTTTAGTAAAAAAAAAAAATGAAGGATATAAAATAGAACGATTTGCGAGAGAGGAGCAAATATCTTAATAAAATTATTTGGATTTATTCAGTTATTCATTCAAAGGCGGTTAGTTTTCCATGTTGTTTCTTAAGGTTAGGCTAAATTGCAAAAAGGGAGTGTAAAATTTAAGTTTGAAGTGATGTAAATTTACTCTGAATTCAGTAAAGTGTAAATTTGAATTTTAAGGTTTTGAATTCATGTTGTTTCATTGAAAATACTCAAAATTTTAATTTGAACTGCCAGTAGTAGAAGACGCGTATCGTGCTGTCCCCAGTTATTCCTCAATACCAGACACCTCGTCGCAAGTTTTGAGTGTTGGAACACGAATTATTACCGTGACCGCCAAGGGGAAGAGATTTTGTACCTCATATTTTACTTGCACAGCAAAGGTAAGTCTCCTCCATTTTTCCTAAATCCATCCGCATTCAGAGTAGTGTAATTTCACTGCTGTGAATGCGATTAATCGGTACCCACTGCTAATCACCTGACTGCTTATTTTTGGTGTAAAGTTCATCACAGTAGGCCTAACACTACTGCTGCCTTCTACTCAGTCAGCGGTTTGGCTTGCAGTTCGGTCTCGTTGTCATGGTCATGGCTTATGCTCATTTGGGACAATGCAAGATTTTTGCTCTGATTTTTGCAACATTTGTGGCTTACGAAGTAATAGTTTCTCGGTGTATTGCCACTTGCCGTCTTCTAAACCGCCTGTTTTGGCCCTAAGTGAAACGAAGTTTACTTCTGATGCTGATATCAATCAGTTTCACTTACTGGATTATCAATTATTGCCACTCTTCTCAGAGGGGAATCGCTCTGATTCGAAATTATATGCCTTTCTCTATTATCCCTGGATTTACTTAAACTAATCCAGAGTTTAATTACATCCAATTCGACCAAAACATTTGACAGAAAATATTTACTAGTCGAAATGATAGTAAGAGTTTCTGGTCTCTTGTTAAAACAGTCAAGAACAACTTCACCAATTATTCGGTACCGTACCTAATTCACAACGGAGATTTGTACACGGAATCATTGGACAAAGTGATTTGTTTGCAGGTAACTTTACTGCGAATTCTTTCTTGCCACCTTCTTCGCAAAGTTCTCCTTTTCCACCAACATGCAATTACAGGCAAAGACCGTTACATTTCTGCACGAGGGAGGTCTTCAAAGTGCTCGAGGGTCTCAATGTATCTAAGGCTGCTGGTTCTGATGGTATTTCGCCTCTTCTTTAAAACTCCTATGCAAAATATTTCACCTGTCCTATTCGACAGGAGTCTTTCCTTCGGCATGGAAGCTTGCACATGTTCAGCCCATACTAAAAAAAAGGTTTCAAAACACTCATCAACACCCAATTGATGAAATATCTAGAGTCTAATCAGCTTATTAACGTTCGCCAATACGGCTTTCGTGCTGGTTGCTACTAACATTCCTTACCGAGCTTTGGAATCAATGTCTCCATAATTTTGGCGAATCTGAGATTATCGCATTAGATGTTTCGCAGGCCTTCGATAGAGTCTGGCATCCTGCACTTTTAACCAAACTTCAGGCGTTAGATCTAGACCTTCTTTTCTTATAATGGATTGAAACCTTTCTTTCTCGCCGTTAAATTCAAGTTATATTGGATGGAGTTACTTCTGACAGTTTTATAATCCATGCCGGTGTACCGCAAGGTTCTGTGCTCTCTCCTACCCTCTTTCTAATTTTTATTAATGATCTGCTAGCTCTCACTTTCGATCCTATCCATAGTTTTGCAGACAATAGTACCCTTGATTTCGTGTACTCGTTCGACTCTATAGCTGATTCCCATGCAAATGTTATAGCTGATAAACGAAGCCACATATTCAGTTCACCAAACTATGACCTCACAAAAATACTCGCTTGGGGAAGAGCGAATTGGGTTTAGTTTAATGCTTCCAAAACGCAATGGTGTCTGTTATCACTTAAAGAAGGGAATATATCTCGAACTCACCATCTCTTAACATCTTAGCCATTGAAATATCCAACAATCTTAGTTGGTCCGATCACATTTTTGGTATTGTCAAAAACGCGATAAAATGCCTCGGATTCTTGTAAAGATGCAAGAAATATTTTACTCCATCAGACTGGGCGCAAATCTACAAATCTCATATCAGGCCTAGATTAGAATGTATTTCCTGTATTTGGGCAGGGGCTGGACGCACTGCATTGTCCGCATTAGAAAAAGTCCGAAAGAAGGCCTTCCGGCTTATTAACGATGACATATCAATAGCAACTATTGATTTCCTAGAGCACCGACGTAATATTGGATGTCTTGCTCTCTTTTATCGCTACTTTGGTCTTTGCTCTGGCGTAATTTCTAGCCTGATCCCTCGTAGAATTCTTCCCTTGCGCACCATACTAGCTGTAATCCAAACTCATCCTCACACCCTTGAAGTCAAATTCGGCCGTACCGTGAAATTTCGTGAATCATTCATAAGCAGAACAGTACTAATGTGGAACAGTTTCCCATCATCTGCCCCCCCCCCCCCCAAATATGAGCCACAGATATTCAACCGTAATGCGCACCGTTACCTACTTGTCTCAACCCAATAATCCTCAATTCCTTATTCGTGTCGTACCAAGGCTGTGCTACGGCATCATAGGATATGTCGTGAATTTTGGCAACATCACAGAAAAAAAAAAATTAAGTCAAATGGGAAATTTTTTACAAATACCAAATATTTAGTGAAGGAAAGCAGTGTTACTTGTCATAGAATATAGTCTTATATTTATCAAATGTCCTTCTGTTAGAGATTACTTCCTAATGACGGAAATTTATTCAGTTGTACAGAAACATACTAACCTAGCAGTATCGAAATTTTAGTATGATGTCGTTCACACCAAAATATAAATAAATACTGGAAGTGAATATGAAATAGCTGACAACTTATTCATCATAAAATTTCATTCTTCTTTGAGTAATACAAACTTTCCTTAGGTAGCTGTGTATTTTTACATGTGCTGGGAATGTAAAATTACTCTTCTCTTAAGTTTGTAGTGTAAAATTACTCATTTTGAAAAACACTAAGGACAGTATGCCAGCCAATGTTGATATGCTTGATGCCTTACACAATTTTGCAACTGCTGCTTATGGATTTCTAATTTCGTTGATGCGAATCTTAATGGAGCTTGTTTTTTTGTTCGTATAATTGTTGGTAATCATTTTTAATTAATGCTTTCTTCTTGTGAATACTTTTATTATTACTATTTATATGTATTATTTTGAGTTTTCTTAATATGTTTAATATGTTTAGCTATTTCGGAAAAAGAAAATAAGCCCCTATCTCACTTTCTTCGACCGCTATGACCAAAATTTCTTTACAACACGTAATTAGCGAAAAATCTCGAAAATTTGTAATAACTCGAAGACTACAAAAAAAAATTGGAACATACATGGTGGTGATTTGGGTTCCCCGAGGGACGCTCTACCACCAGGCTTTCAATTATCACTATTTTTAGGTATATAGACTTTAATCCATCAAAAATTGTTCAATAAAAAATAAAAAATTACTTGTTAAGAGTTCGATATAGATTTTTTCTGGTGTCTTATCAATGTCATTTCCAATTTTACTTTACTTTTCTTGTGGATTTTTTTAAAAATATAGACAATAACACAAAAAATTTAGTGCTATCTGACACCATATTAAGATACGATGAACGATTCTTAAAGATTCTTAGTTATCTTCAATAAAAAACAATTTTACAACGAATGATATTTGAAATAAAATTAACGCGTTTATTTGGAAAGCAACTCCGTAAAACTAATAAACGTTACAAAAACGTTTAGTTGGATGCCTTTCAGCTAATCGCATGGACAATTTGATATACATAAGGGATACAATCGGGATTACTCACAAAGCTCTACGTAGAATGTGCTTATTTTCATTATTAAACTAAAACTAGTTTAATATTTTTATTCATATATTTATTTATTTTAATAGTTATTTGAAATTTCTATTATTTCTTTAAAAATGCTGTAAAACAACCCCACACAATCTTAAGTCAACATATCCGAGATTTTCATAATTCTAAGACTATTTGTTTCTGTTATATTTATTTAAATTGTTTAAATATTTCTTAAAATCTATCATTAATTAACGAATAATCAGCGTTGTATTTTTTTAGTTAAAGCAGCATTTTCAAAAAGATAGGTTCAATGGAGTAAACTAATATAAACGTTTTTGTGGTGAATTTTATGCATTGGAATTTATATCAGTGAAGCCGCACTTTTGTGATAAGCGCAAACTATACAAACTAACGCATCCAAAGACTAGGCAAGTAAAAAAAATCGATAGAGTCTCGTTCGAATATAAAATGGACGATGCCTCGACTTGCCTTTAATGAGGTAACCAAAGGGTAAGCGAGCAATGGAAACACTTAATTTTTTCTTATAAATTATAATTTTTAATTTTCTTTAGAAATTTTATGCATTATTCGAGGCAGACAACAATGCCTCCGTCCAATATAAAATCACCGATGTCATGACCTGATGTAGGCAATCCTTAAATTTTTTCTAAGGCGTTGGAAATTTCTTAATTTTGCGATGAAACTGCATTTTCAAAAAATCATATATGGAGAATGGAGCAACCGATTTTTCTGACTTAAATTCCAAATGAAGCTTAATACTTTACATTTTTCATTTTTAGAATAAGAATTCATATTTTAATTCAGTTCCATGTTAAACCTAAAAGTGTCCGGAATAAATCGTTGAAATTGAATTGATTTCGGTTGTTTTAATTTGTACAAATATATTTTTTTGTTTGTTTCCTATCGATAACAATTATAAAAGTCGCGCGCAAGCTACGTCACCTCACCTTAATACAGGAAACAAATGTATAATTACAAGTCTAGACAGTCTCGACAAAACTAAAATTCCAATACGCACCTGATCCATTCCTCCAAGCTACATTTTTCACATTTTCCCACATTCTCAGACTTACCTGCAAAATAAACAGAAAAAGACAAATTAGTATAAAGCTTATCAAAACTTAACGTGGGAACAATGATTGGGTAAGCAGTTTTAACTATGAGAATTTTAGAATTAAAGAACACGAATTCAGACTTAAGACCGCCGTAATTTTGGTCCTGACTTTTTCAAGAAAAGCGTCAATAAAGAAAATATAATTGTGTGCTAGCTTACTCTAAAGCAGTGGCTCCCAAATTTTTTTCTTTGGCGCCCCCTTTTTAATACCATAAAGAGTCACGGCCCCCTAACCCGAATTATTTAAATAGATATGTAATAGAAACTATACGTTCGCTAGATTAAAACTTATTTATTTAAAAAAATAACATTTAGAATAACTAATCTAATTCGAAGGTTGGTGCTGCATTTCCGTAACAAGAAGTGAAATTCTTGGCGACATCTTTGAAAGTGTGCAGCGCAGGTCGCTAGCAACATCAAGCTAGTTTCGTTGTTTTGTCTTAATTTCCACTAAAACAGAAAATCCTTTCTCGCACAAGTAGGTCGTCGAAAATGGTATATAAATTTTCAAAGCCATTTCCGCGATTAAAGGATAGTTGGAAAAATATTTTATCCAAAATGAAGTAATTTCCAAATTTCCAAAGTCATTTTTCGCTACTGAATCGTGTTTTAAGTCGATTGCTTGTTCTTGCAAGTGCTCTGGAAGAATATTTAAATCAAAATTAAAAGGACTATTGTCCATTAATGAAGCTAATCTTGAAAACGAAGAAAAATTTAGTGTCCCAGCTTGCAGACGACGTTTCCATAATATCAGCTTTTCTAAAAAAGGCTTGAATGGCATCATGATAGGTGATTATATTTGTTGAAATGTTGCCTTGCAACTTTAAATTAAGCATGTTTAATGCCTCAAAGATATCAGTTAGATAAACTAATTTTATTTGAAAATTCTCATCAGCAAACGCTTCCAATAACTGTTCCTTTTTTTGTTGTCTAAGGAATTGCTGTACTTCCGTCCTTAAGTCAAAAAGTCTGGATAACATATTTCCCTTGGAAAGCCAGCGTACCTCCGTATGGAATAGAAGCTTTTTATGTTCTAAACCCAACTCATAACAAAAAGTTTCGAAAAGCCTGGTGTTTAAGGCACTATTTTTTATAAAACTTTAATAGCTATATTTAATGCTTCGTTAAAGCTGTTTGAAAGCGTATTAGCCGCCAGAGCTTGTCGATGTATAACACAGTGAATTCCTGTTGTATTGGGATTTTTATTTTTTAATAATATAACAAATCCAGAACTCGATCCTAGCATCGAAAGAACACCATTTGTGCACACACCAACAAGTTTTTCTCATGAAATATTATATTTTTCAAAAAATTCAGAAATTGCATTCATAACATCAGCAGCTTTTGAAGTCATTTTGAGCTCCTGTGAGAACAGCATCTCTTCCGTTATAGCACCATCATAAATAAAGCGCACATATAACATTAGCTGACAACATTGCGCTATATCGGTACCTTCATCACACTGAATTGCAAAAAAAGGCGATTTTCTGACAGCTTTCACCGTTTGAAGTTTGATATCTTCTGCCATTTCATGAATACGACATTTAACTGTGTTATTCGAAAGTGAAATTTGCGAAAGCTTTGTTTTGCTTCCGGAATCAAGAAGAACATCAGCAGCTTTTAAATGGCAAGGTTTAATGAGCTTTTCACCAATAGTATGAGGCTTTTTTTTCTTTTGCAATAAGCAGCGCAAGTTCATATGAGGCTTCCACAACTTTTTGATTTGCTTGATAAAATTCACCAGTATTGTCCAAATTCATACGTTTTAAATTTTGAACATTTGCTTGAAAAAACTCTTTGGGTTTTTCTTTAGATAAATGTCGTTGAAGGCATGTAGGTCTCATAGCGTCATTACTAAGAACGTCATAACATAAAACACATTGTGGACAATCCACTCCATCCTTTACCATAACTGCAAACCCGTACCTAATATACTCATCCATGTACTTTCTGTTTTTAGTGCTAGTGGATTTAGCAGAGTCGATAATAAAGTAAAAAAAAAAAGAAAACAAAAGTCACACATTGAAAATGGCTAAAAACGTGCTGACTACCAGAAATACATCCTTCCGAAATAAATTTAAAAAACAGTTTTTCTTGTAAAAAGCAATACTTGTAAAATACACGCTTAAGGATAAATACTTACCTTTATTATTAATTAAACTTAGGTCAAACAATGTCAGATTATAATACGAGTAACAAGTAAAAAATATCAACGTAATCGAACCAAATTTTTAATTAAGGCAAAGGCGTAACGTCCCGTAGCTCTGACGATCGAAACGGTGAACGACGACTGATCACTGTGCTTGCGACCGCCGCAGACCCTGGCTGGGAGCGAATGCAGTGGTCGGATTATGGAAACGGTGTCAAGAGATAGCATGATGTTTCTGTCCCTGTCTCTCTAGCTAGTTAAAGCTGGGGAGGAGCGTAGGTAAACATCTGATTTGCATGAATGACATGCTATCTCTTGACACCGTTTCCATAATCCGACCTCGGAGCGAATGTCGTTGACCAATGGCGTGGCTAGGCGTTGTTGCCGGATCCTTAATATTTTCCTATTTTTTATGAATTGGTCAAATATGATTTTTTATTATTTTAAAGCTAATAATTTTTATTAATACTTCAGGGCTCTTACCCCCCCCCCCCCCCTTAATATTGCTTCTCCCACCCCACAACCCAGTTTGGGAACCAATGCTCTAAAGAGAAACCAAAGAATAGTGATAATTGAAGATTATAAATTGATAATTTTCTATATAAACATAGTTCTTTAGTTTACAGTGCAGATTGTGTTTTTTTATTTTTCGAAATCGCAGACATTGGGGTACTTTCGACAAGCGTATGGGAGAGTTTCATCAACTCATTTTTGTAAAATTAGATTTCATTAGATAAACATATTTTTATTGATTTATATAAGAATAAAGAAAATACATAATATAACATAAAAAATATCCTAATTCAAAGTAATAATTTTCAATATTATCTCCTAGGAGCCCACCTATATATGTATGTACTTTTGTATATATGTAAGTATTAGGTATTAAAAAACTAGTAAATATTATATTTATTAAGATTAGTATTAAAAATATACTTTTCTTTTGCACGTGAAGTTCCAGGTGGATGAGTAGGAATTGGTAGCTTACAAACTATATCTATTCGGTGAATTATTGATATATCGCTTCCATCAGGTTTTACGAAGACCCAGTTGTTGCTACACATTTTGTGTAAAACTCAACAGACACACAGAAAAAAATATTTTGACAAAATCACCGTAAAATTAACGTTTTTTGCCTATAATTTTCAGCCATATAGAAAAATATTACCCTGATATTGTGGTACTTATCAATATTTCATGATTTTAGCAATCAATAATAAAAAAGATAAAATATAAAAAAATAATTCAAATTTTACGTTGAATATTATAAAAATCAGTTATATTAATTTAATACTTTTCATATAAAATATATAATAAAAATATCACTTATATATGGACATTTATTAAAGATTAATATGAAAACTATCCATTTGAAAGTATCATTTACATACTTCTTATAAATTTTACGTAATTATCGTCATTTTATAAATTCGTAACTATATTTTTGAAATGATTTTCGTATCAATAAAGCTTGAAGTAATATAATGCCTAAATTAAAAACTATTAATACGATAATAATCGTTTAATGCGAACAGTTTAAAACTATCCAACATGAGTGGGGCGTACATTAAAAAACTATTAAATTTATAACAATGTTTTAATGTTAACAACTTCAAACTGCCTACTTCAAACTAAGCAATTTCATTAATTAAGCTGAATTGTGCAATTTCCTGCAGTAACTGCACATTGACAACAAGCAGCCCTTGGTTTAATTACCATACTATTCTCATTTCCTTCTATTCTTTTGCCTCCGTTTTGTTATTATGAATATCAGTCCCACTTTTATTTATTTCCTTTTTGGTGCGCTAAAATTAATTTCACTGAAAACAAACCTTTCTAAGGTTTATTTGATAAGAAAAAGTCTTTTTGTTGGATTAAATATATATAATAATGGGTTTTCCAATAAGAGGTGTTATTTTAATTAGCCCGCTATTTCAGTAGATGTTCCTTTTGGAGCTGTCATTTTTTGATGTTTGACAAGTAGAAACTGCGCCATTAATAAAAATGGAACGATACACGATTCAACAACGCATTGAAATTATTAAAATTCACTATAAAAATGGTGAAAATGTGGCAGAGACGGTTCGTAAAACTCGAACATTTTTGGGTCGTCGTGAAGCACGACTATCTGCATTTTTTTTTTTCTATACATCCCTTTGTTTATAGGAATCCCAGTATGAACTTACATGAGTTCGAACGAGATTATACATGCTTGAGAATATATGGGATAATTAAGGTAAATATAATTACCCGTTTTATTATTACATCCCTTCCCCCTGCTTCCGTCCAGCTAGACAAAAAATTGCGCTTTGTACTGAAAAACAGGTGGAGCACAGTATGCTGAATATAAAAAAAAATAGAGGTGAAGTTAAAGAGATCCATATTTTCTAATTTTTTTAAGTTGTTTACGTAGAAAAAAACAATATCGATAAAAACTTTGAAGAAGTAGGATTCCAGAAATAGAGTTTTTCTATCACTTCTTGTATCCTAGATAAGAGAATCGATTTAAGGTATCATGATAAACATATGTTTGTGATAATTAACTCTTTTTTTGTATTTAATTATCATTCAAATGCAATAATTATTGTAAAAAATTTTTCGTAATTAGAAGCGTCTAGACAATTTATTTTGAATTATTTATTAGAAAATTCTAGAAATGAAAACTGTTTTTCATAAACATATCATAATAAGGACACTTCCACAAAGAATTTCGTGCAAGTATAATGGAGAATCTTCATTCAAGTGAATCTTTTAAGTATATTAAATTGTCCATGCGAATTGCTGGAACTCGTCCAACTAAACGTTTTCGCAATCTTTATAGATTCTACGGCTTAGCTTACAATATAAATGTATTAATATTATTTCCAATTTCATTCATTGTAAATTTGTTTTTCGTTGATAATACGGAAATGTTTAAGAATCTTTCATGGTGTCTTACTACAGTGTCTGAAAGCATTAAATTTATTGTATTATTCCCTGTATTCAAAAAATTTCACGAGAACACTAAAGTGATTCTAGATAAAATGGACAAACGTTTATTATTAAAAAATGAAATGGAAGTGATTCGATCGGTTATAAATTTCAATCAAATAATTCATTTAACGTATCTTTATTTCGGTTTGGGAATGATAGCATTTTTAGCTGCAGTACCACTGATTGCGAAAAATCATCTAGTCTTTCCTACTTGGTTTCCATTTGATTGGAAAATATCAACAGGAAAATTTATTATTGCATTCGGATATCAATTGGTGGGCATTTGTATGTTGACAATTACAACGATTACAACAAATATGATACCAGTAATAAACATAATTGTCCTAACATCTCATACTCGTGCACTATCAATGCGTGTTCAATTAATTGGAAATAATGTCGATAAGACTTCTGAAGAAAACTACACGGAATTGATAAACTGTATCGAAGATCAAGGAAATCTTAATAAGTAAGTTTTTTTTTTGTTTAATTTTTATTGAACAATTATCGATAGTTTAAATTTAACTTTTCTACATATTTATAGATATCTCATCCAAATATCGAAGATTATATCCAGAGCTATATTTATTCAATTTGTTATCACAGCTTTTACGTTGGGCATTACCATTGTCTATTTTCTTTATTTTAATGAAACGTTGATGGAAAAAATCATAGTTTTGGGATATCTTCTTGCAATTATAATTGAAGTTTTGCCATGCTGTTATTTTTGTGATGAATATGCGAATGCTGCGGACTACTTAACTAATGCAATTTTTGAGTGCAATTGGATAGATCAAAATGCCAAGTTTAAAAAGGCGATAATTATTTTCATGCAAAACTCTCAAAAGTCGAATGTAATTTTAGCTGCCAAGCTAATTCCCGTTTCGTTGCAGTCCTTTTTGATGGTAAATTTTAAAGTAAAATTAAGAAATTTTAATTAATTTAAATTATTTGCAGTTACTGAAATTCTCATTTTCGCTGTTTACTGTCTTCAGTCAATTAGATTCTTAATTTGTGGAGATCATATGGTATGCACGATGCACCATGAACAGTGTAACTTTTCCCATACTTTTCTAATTATATGTCTAGAAAATTATTGAAATGTGTATGTTGTTTAAGAACTCTTTAATATATGTGTGTACGTGTACTAATCGACTAGACTAGACTGAATTGGTTTAGAATTATAAAACAAAATATCTTAGCACAAAAGTATTATTTTCAGTGTATTTTAATAAATTGAAGTTAATATATGCAATACGAGTGATTTATTTAAAAATTCGATAGACACATACATATACTATATTAAATAATACATAAATACTTTTTTTGATATAAATTTTTCATATTTTTGTTTGTGGTTGAAAAATAGTTTTGTCAATTCTCTGCTTTTTTGACAGTTTTGTTGAAAATATAAAAGTTTTTGTGTACGCAATGCGGACTCTGGTGAAATTCTATAAAATTTAGAATGAAGAAAATTTGCATTTTCTTTTCCAATTTACTCTAACAGTTTGCAATGAATGCGGTTTGACCAACTAGAAATAATACTCATCTGTCGCAAGCCGTTTTAGAAATTTATACGATAAGTGAATAAAATTTTACGTAATTTATTGTTGTTTATTCAAAAGGGGATATCTACGTCCTAATCGTTTTTTCATAAAATCGAAAAAACTGACTGTAGCAATACCAACAGCTTTACAGAATAATAGGAGGAATATATGGCAAGGATATTATAAGTTATCTAGAATATATTATTTTGAAAAAAATTTGACTATTACTTCCGGTAATATTGGTTTGCAAAGTTTGGAAATATCCCCTTTTGAATAAAAATCTTTATAATATCCCCTTTTGTTCTGTACCATTTTGTAAATATCCCTTTTTGTGTTGTACTTTTTTGTAAATATCCTCTTTTGATTTGTACATTATACTAGAATAAAATTATTAAAACATGTTTTGAGTATTCTTATCAGTTTTTATTTTTTAATTCTTACTTCTATTTTTACTCAAAAATATAAAACAGAAACTTCTGCCTTAAAAATTTATTTCGACTAGTGAAATCGTACTGTAAATATCCCTTTTTGAAATGAAACCAAAGTAATAGTAATAATGTCATATTTTTTAATGTAAATATGCCCCTTTAATCAGAACAAGTGTTTTCAAGTAAGATTTCCTATGAGTTTATCGCGTTTTTTTCGGTTTACAGTGACGAAATCTTGAATTTCAGAATAGAGAATATAATCTCATACTTAACTTAAAAAAAAAAATGAAAATTGTAAATATCCCCTTTTGAAAAGACACTCCTCATATATTCTGTAGGTATATATCTACATCCTATTCTATTATTCTATTCTTATCTCGACAAATTTTAAGTCCCAAATTATGGTTTAATCCTTGTGTAGAGTTAGTTCAGCCAAATTGGATGAAAATAATGCAAATAGAAAAAAAAAATAATGCTATTGTTAACAACATAAATCCGCATAAGGACAAGTTGGACCCTCTACACTATAAAAAATATTTCCCTAAATTCAATGGCAACAATTTGTGCCGTTAAATTTAGGCATATTTCGCTAACTTGGAGGAAAAGTACACTTTGGGCTTTGGAGATAGATAAGTTTCACCTATCTGTAGGGAGTTTGAATTCAATAGGCTTTAATGAATTTTCTATCGTGAGAAGAGAAATTGCTTACATGTAAGTTGGGTGGTATTCAGTGCATTAAATAAATGTAAATTTTTCGACAAATTTTTTTGGAAATATCCGTGTAAAATTTAGAAAAGGGTAAACAAGTGTTTGATAAAGGGGTGTGGCGACACGTCTGAGTAAGTACTGTCATTTCCAAACTCTGGACAAATCACCGTGTAAACCGAGTTAGGTTCATTACAAAATTCACCGCTAGCGATACTTTGCTGAACGTAGAGAGCTATAGCTAGGTAGGCTGGAAATAAAATGTAAAAAAATCAATTATTGTTCAGATGTCAGTCAGAGAACAAGTTTCTCAGTTTTTTTTTACTTAGCCTTTTTCTGTGCGCAATAAATAAAGAAATCAGAAGATTAACACGGGAATCATCTTTTAATTAATGATCCTTTTAGGAAAGATAATCCTGAGATTAGTTCATTCTATACCTGAGGACGTTCCGCAGCGAAGCCTGCAGACACGTTAACAAGAACGTCGATACGTCTACCGTCGCCGAAGTAACCGTAGCGACACTGGGTCGACTCCGTTAAGTTCCTAATAGAAGATCGGTGGTCAGGCCGGATTCTCATCTATCTGGTGCACTCCCGACGCATAGGGATTCAACATTTGGTCCCGCTCAGGTTGTCATTGGGATAACCTTGAGTCCAGACTATACTTCCATATCTCGACCTGACCTCTATTCATGGATCATATGCCTATGCCGTCAAATAAACTTTCTTTAAGGTATTCCCAAGACGTCTCCTTAGCCATTTATAATTTTGGCATTTATTCAAGCAGTTGGTACACCAGCGTACTGCCTGTAAATATACCGTGTACAGTAACAGACTGTATCCGTCACGCATCCGTACTATGACGAGGTCACGTTGCTTCCACTGATGACCAGCACGCAAAAACCAGGTTACTAAACGGCCTCTCAACACAACTGTTTCAACTGTCGTGCTGGACCCTATCCAGACATCTTCCACAGACCTCTCTTCAACAACTCATCGTTGGTAGGGTAGCAGTAACCTTCAATAAGAACCTACCTGCACTGGAGTTATTCACCCGCTGTAGTTGTTTTCACAATCGCAACCGCTACACCAAGATAGGACATCGAAACTACTTCAAAAATACCTGCAAGTGAGATTATAACAAGCCCTGACTGTGGCGGCTGTTTTCCACCACGGAAACTGCTCCCACTAAAGGGGCATAAGTAGATGCGTATTGAGTAATTTTCTGCCGAATGTAGGAATTCTTTCCAAAAAAGCACGGGAACGCACAATGCTTGATGAACTATTAAACATCTGTAAATAATACATTATTATAGATGGAAATAAACATAAAGTGTAGTGAATTGTTGACTTAATGACTAATATTTTACGCAATTGGTGTCTAGAAATATCTCTTTAAAATAGATACAAATACCTTCGTTAGTGGTACTTTTCCCTCAAATTAAGTTTTCCTAAAATAATCAATTTTTTTATTAAGGAATAGGTGAAAGGAAAAAATGACTGTACAATAAAAAAATCTTTAAATAAATTTATTTCAAAGGAAACACAAAATCTAGACATAACCTACTACATCAAAATAAGCACATCATTATTTTCGAAAAAAAAAAAAAAATTAACTTCAGTAAACATAACATACAATAAAATTAGTGATGAATTGTTGCACAAATTGTTCTTACTCTTCACTATAAGGTTGCACAATTATTGAATTCTTAAAAACTTTAAAATTATTAATTCGGGCACGTCTTAAACACACAAAGATCAGAATAAAAATCATCGGGTTATAACAAGATAATGTATGCCTTGTATTTGGGGTATTTTTACTAAAGTGAAGGGTTTCGTTTTTCCATAACATTATGGAATTTCCAAATTTACCAAATGAGAGTATATTTCTATTCGATTTACTGTTGAGATTTCAGGGCTCATTGATAACAAAATAATAAAATATATGGAAAACAACACAGCTTAAGTAAAAGGACATAATTTTCATCTACAAATTACTTTTATAAAAGGTTCTATACATCACTTAAAAGAATATGTTTTTTTTTTATTTACTATTTGATTATTTTTAGGTAGCCGAAAGGTGCATTCCCATTTTTTAAGGTAACACTAGACTAATTTTACATTACATTATTACATTATTTTTGCAGTGTACAATCACATGACCAAGTACATGAACCTCCTCAGTCATTGCCACCTATTAACTTTCAGCAAGAACGTCGATTGCAACACCAATTACTTAGAAGTCATAATAGGAATATCGAGACTGACTTGCGCCGTCAACTTAATTTTCATTTGTCTCCTGACTCTAAACAAACATGCGATGACTTGGAGCACTGTGAAAATTCGCTTCAAAACCTGCAGCGGAATAAAAATCATATGCTGCAAGCGCAGATGGTACAATCACAGATTGATCTTCATCAACAGCAGCAACTACAGGATCAGCAGCAACAGGAGCAACTACAGTATCAGCAGCAGCAACAACGACACCATAAACGCCAAAGACAGCAACGAAAATCCCGGGCACAATAACAGGGGCTGCGCTCTAACAAGCAGTATCAAAAGCCGGAGCTGCGCGGACAGCAACAATTCCAGCTGTAACAACAACATCTACAGCATCCTTAGCGTCAGCAGCAGCATCAGCAGCAATTGCAGCAGCTACAACATCAATCTTTACATTCTACCGCACAGGAATTAGAATCTGCTGCTTCGTCTCGGACTTTGGTTGCGGATAGTGACCCCACCAACGATACCCCGCCTGCCGTTGGAGATGCTGTTATGATGCGGCCAGACAGGCTTCCTATATGTGTTTTCGTCTCTAGAGTTTATCCTGACACCACTGAAGACGAAATTATTAAACACATTTCATTACGTGTCGGCACTCCGAGCTCTTTGATTGCCTGCAACAAGTTATCTACTCGGCATGCTCACGAGAAATATGGCGATGGAGATATCGCAGGGGTGTGCTGGAGCCGGCTCGCACCGGCTCGCGCGAGCCGGTTGTTAAATCATTACGCGAATAAAAATTCAGATCGTTTTCATATTTTAGAAAAATGGACAATTAGGTTGCAAAGATTGTTCCCAAATAAAAAACTTGGAAAAACACGTACTTGTTTCGAAAGAATGGATAGCAGGATTGATTGTTCCTAACGGGTTAAAAAAAGAACCTAGACAAGCTTCTCTTCGCAAAAAAATTAAAGAGCATTCCCGGTCTCATGCACATCTTAAAATTCAGGAGACCATTAGTAAATGCGATAAACAAATTTGCTTACAGTAGCTGACGTTCTAAATTCAGAAGCAATTAATACTACAATTAAAATTTTTAATACCATTTATAGTCTTGTAAGCGTCATCGCCCATTTTAGGAGGCGCTTTAGAATTACAAAAAAAAAAAAAATGGGATTGAAGTTGGAAATTGTTTGCATTCCAGATTTAGTGCCACACGAATAGCAACACATATTGCAAACGAAATTAAAGTAACGGTATAAAATTCAATAATTTGAATAATAATCGATGAAGCATCGACGTTTTCTAGAAAAAGTACTCTAACCATATGTTACAATGTGAAATCGAATCTGCAGGTGAACCGGTAAGGATATTTGCAGATTTAAAAGACGTGACGTCTACAACGGCAGAGAATATTCTTAAGACGTTAATTGAGTGCTTGAAGGAATATGGTTTTAATAACGATTATTTAAAAAATAAATCTAATAGCATTCTGTTCAAATGGTGCATCGACCATGTTAGGTAGGAAGTCTGGGGTAGCCACTAAATTGGTTGAAATGTTTCCTAATTTAGTGGTGTGGCATTATTTAAACCACCATTTACAACTAGCACTAGATGATTCTATAAAAGAAATAAATCAGGTCAACCACTTTAAAATTTTCTTAGATAAAGCGTGTTCGATATATCATCAATCCAACAAGAACCCAACTGAATTGGAAACTAAAGAAATGAACATCAAAATAATTAAGATTGGTCACGTGTTAGATCCTCGGTGGGCAGTTTGCAGCTTAAGATCTGATACTGTGGTCTGGCGAGCATATACTGTAACACATTCTAGAATAGAAGATTAGCAAATACAAATTTTATTAAATATTTGGCATTGATGATAGACATATTAGAAGAACTTTCCATTCTATCAAATGCGCTGCCGATAAATTAATTAAACGTATAATAAGACCAATAGAATTGCGAAAAAATAATTTTGGAAACCATGAAAGACAAGTTACAAGTTTAATTACTTAAAATGAGTTTAATTGTATACCATTTGAAAACAACAATAAATTTAAATCCATTCCAAGAGAAAAATTATTAGATAGTGTCACGCAAAATATAAAACTACGACTTTTATCTGCTACCCACATAAATTTGAACAAAGAACCTTCGGATGATAACGATAAGTATAATAATTTTATAAAACTTTTCGAAATTTTAGATCCTTGCACGTCGTCAATAGATAAAATCGTTTCACCTTGGTTAGAAGAAGAAGGTTTAAAATTAGAGGAAATTCTAAAATATAAAATTGATATCAACTAATTCCATGATTCCGTTGATTCAAACTTAGAGTCTAAAAATATTCATGTGTCAAATATAATTTCAAAAAAAAAAAAAAAAGGAATAGCAACCACCATCGCAATTAGTAGTGCAGATGCGGAAAGAGGTTTCGGTTTAATGAATATTATTACCACAAAATTGAGAACAAGGAAGCCAATAGAGGATTATAATGCTACTCCATATGTAAACAATAATCATAAATTAGCAACCGAAACAAGAATTAGAAAAAGTGCCCAGAAATATTTTTCGGATAATGAAGTAGACATATGGAGTTTATGTTAATTCTTATTAAATAAGTATACTAATGTATACTATCAAAATATTACTTACTTATGTTCATTATAATAAAAAAATTGTATACTTTTAATTTTGAGTTTATCTTGTCTTTACTGTTTTTTTTTAGCGAGCCGGTTGTTAAATTCTTGGTAGCACACCCCTGGATATATGGCCCTGCAATTCCATTGTGCGTGAATTTCTTCCTAAGGGACGTTCAGGAAAAAAACTTGTTAGCGTAATCTCCGTCTACTACGCCGACGTAACTGGTCTTCGCTCTAAAGGCTGAATTACAATGGACGCAAGGGAACACAACTGAACGGTGTGAAATGTCAAATTTACGCAGTAAAATGGACGTCGAGGTTAGCTGCTTACAATGGACGCATAATTAATTGAAAGTCACAGTGACGTTTGACCCAAAATTTATAAACAAATATGGATAAAATCAAAAAACTATTTTCATTCCATTTCCACTCTACTTATTACACACTTACCGCAGCACAGTTTCGCTTGACGGAACAAAATAAACAATTCCAAAGCTAATTTGAGGTTATGTTTATCCGTTCAGTTGCGTTAATTTCAGATTTCATTAAACTTGCTGCGTACGACTGCGTTTTCGTCCGTCCACTGTGCGCAACTCCATTTGAAAAGCATATAAAGAAATACGGTTTGACATTTCTCTCCGTTCAGTTGTGTTCCGTTGCGTGCATTCTAATTCCGCCTTAAGACGACTCGCCTTTTTACAAGTTCGACGAATTCCTGTTTCGACGTGGTCTGCTTGACTGAGACATGGCTGTGTGGGAAGATCGCCGATGAAGAGCTTTTTGGTCCCGAGTTCTTGTTGTTTCGCCGTGACCGCCAGCGTCTGTCTCTGGATGATCCTCTTGGAGGTGGAGTACTTTGTGCTGTTCGTCTCGATCTTCCTTGTTTTTTGGTTGACTTTGTTGATTCCGGTGATCTGGAGTTTATTTGTGTGGCTCTCAGGCTATCACACAAAACCGTATTTAATGCTACAGTTTATATCCCTCCATGCCCATCTGCTGATATATTTGATTTGTTGGCTTCATGTATAGATGGGCTTACTGATGTTCTTGTGCCTGCTGATGATTTGTTGCTTTTTGGTGATTTTAACTTACCTAATGTGAGTTGGGTACACTCTCTGGACGATGAGGGCTTGCTGCCCTCTTTTTTAGCGACTCCTTAACATGCCATATATTTTATTGACAACATTATTTCTTCAGACCTAATGCAGTCTCGCGGTGTGACTAATGATTCTGGAAAATCTCTTGACTTGGTATTTTCGTCCGATCCCAATGGTACTCTCGTTAAGCGTTATTTAACTCCTATGGTTCCTGAAACAAGTCATCATCCGGCACTACATATAGTTTTGTTTTTTGGTCCTGTAACTTCATCATGTAATGCTTTTAATAACTACGAGCATTGTTATAACTTTAAAAAAGCTGATTTTAAGAAAATGAATGAATGGCTATTCGCTTGCGACTGAAACAGTGTTCTGGGTGTAAATCACATTGATAATGCTGTGAGCTCGTTTTATGACATCCTATTTCTTTGTTTTACTCACGGTGTACCACTTGTTAGTTCGCATTGTCAACCGTGGGTCAATGGCTCTTTGTAGCATCTTAAAAATTTGAGGAATAAAGCTAGGAGGAGGTTCTGTTCCTCAAGGAGCGATGCTGATTACCTAAATTATTCTAATTTGCGTACTCAGTACATATCGTACCTGACTGATTCTTATAATGATTATATACATAGAATGAGGTCGGCCTTGCGAAGTTTGTGAACTCTAAGCGCATGGATACCCTTCATCGTTGCGTCTTGGAAACATAGATAGTGTTGATCCCTTGGAGACTTTCAATCTTTTTGGTGACTTCTTTAAAACTGCCTTCTGTGATAACCACTGTGATATTAGTTATAACGATTTTATCCATTTCATGAAGCTTCCAACGACTTCTCTTCAACCTAAGGACCTGTTGTTCGATGAAGCGGCTATCTTCAAGTACATTTCAAGCATAGCTGATATTTCTTCTATTAGTCCGGATGGCGTTCCTTCCACGCTCATAAAACATTGTGCTACGTCCATCGTTTCTATTTTGTGTTATTTATTTAATTTATCTTTAACGTGTGGTGTTTTTCCTAAACAGTGTAAGCTTTCTTTGATTATTCATTTTCACAGGAAGGGTAATAAATGCGACATTTCTAACTACAGACCCGTCGCTAAGTTATGTTGTATTGGTAAGATATTTGAAGCCATGGTTTGCGATGTTTTGTCATTCCACTGCAAGCCTTTCCTGCGCTCTTTTCAGCATGGTTTTATGAAGGGTAAATCTACTACGACTAATTTGTTAGAGTTTACTAATTCTGCATTTCTGCAATTGAAGGCGGAAAGGAAGTTGATTGCATATTAACACATTTTAGTAAAGCTTTTGACCGAATCAATCATAAAATCTTGATTCATAAGCTGACTCTTCTTGCTTTTCCTTCTATCTTTGTCAATTGGCTTCATACTTATTTATCGGATCGCACGCAGCGAGTTATATTTCGCGAAGCTCTTTCTGACGTAATAGATAATACTTCTGGCGTTCCTCAAGGCAGCCATCTCGGACCCCTCCTTTTTATTATTTTCATTAATGACGTATTACTGATTTTGACTAATTCAAGAATACTTTGCTATGCTGACGATGCCAAAATCTTCCGTATTGTTTCTAATGAAAACGAGTGTTGAATTCTAAATTTGGACTTAGACACCTTTCATAAATGGTGTGCTATTAACTGTCTTCCCCTCAACATCAACAAATGTACTGTTATATCATTTTATCGTAAAAGGAGGCCATTGAACTCCAGTTATACTTTAGATGGATGCTTATTATCTAGACTTAACAAAACCAAGGACTTGGGTGTTTTCCTTAATACACGTCTCCCCTTCGAGGATCATATTAATTCCATCGTTGCCACGGCTAATGATACTCTGGTGTGGTACTTGTAGTTGTACTACCAAGAACTTACGATTTTATTTAGGAGAAAATTATAATTCCAAGGAGCCGTACTCTTTCAGTGACGTATCGTTCGTTACTGACAAGATGGCGGATGTATGGAAGAGTTCATAGCAAACCTCAATAACTCACTGTGATCTCTGCTAAATATATCATGGGCACGAACCAAAATTTATTTTTTACAATATACGCAAAAATTAAATTTTTTCTTAGAATTTAAAGCGACCATATTTCTTCAGAATCCCTGTGCATAATTGGTGGGGTTCGCGAACTGTAGAGTGTCATGAGGACAACTACTAGGCATCTGCTTTCTTACGCGAGCGGCCAAATAGTCGCGCGTAATTTGAAATGAGAAGCGTAGTGTTTTTGGTATGGAGCAAAACTTTTAAATTATGAATAGGAAAATTGATGTTGATAGAGGAGGTACGCCAGAGATCAAATCTTTGGAATACCACTAACCAAATGGACAAAGATCATAAAAAAATAATGGTTGACATTTTTCTGCAAATTTCTTCAATTTAGGATGTTTTAAGGAAAGATATCGATTACAAAATTTTACAAAAGTTTTCGAAGAGAATATTAAAATAAGGTTTTGATCAAAACTTGAAATCAATCTAAATAGCTAATAGGAAAGAGAAACATAATTTTCCGTTGTGCGAATAAAGTTCCGCTCGTGTGACAACAACGTGATTTATGGCCGCTACACACGCTCAAGCAAATCTTGTGAATTATGCATGTATCAGTCGTTTGATATGCATGAGTGTGTGTAGCGTATGGGAACTTGAGTTGAGAGAGCATGAGTGAAATCGGCCTAAAGTATTACGTACATGCAAAACTTATGACATTTCTATAGAATTGAACTAGACAAAATCGGATATTAACTTTTGCCTCCACTCGCAACGTATTATGTTCAAACTTTAATTCATTCCTATAACAAAGTCGTCAGGTTTTCTTGTACATAATATCTACGTCAGATTTTATTCATGTCAGGCTTCAGACTCAACTCAAGCGCCGACTTGCGCTACACACGATCATGCAAATCATACCCATGGCCCAGTCGTATGATTTGCTTGAGTGTGTGTAGTGGCCTTTAGCGAGCTAGGGTGAGCAAAACTGTTCAAAATGGTACAAGTGGAGCCATCTGACATTAGAACAAGGAAGTATTTTCGGAATCACTAGATAGTTCATGAGGAAGTTGCCAATGTAAGAGACAAGACTGGAAAATTTCTAAATTTCCAAATATCAATAAATTTATTCGTATCAAAATTCAACTGAAACTAGACAATCCAGGTACTACAAATATATAAATAAATAATTCAGACTAATTCAAGTTACACTAATAAATTATAACTAATCTAGAAATTGTGTACGTGGTAGCACTGGTGTTTTAAGTAGAAGGATAATTATAACGAGAAGACAACACAATAAAATTATGATTAAAGAATGATCGTCACTGATAAAAGAAACGACTGGGATTAATACTTCCAGTATAGGATGACTGAAAAAGTATTAAGTAACAAAATTTAATACAAAAAAAAAGATGTTAGTATTGCTCGGGCTTAATACTTCCGATATAGTTTGGTTAGTCAAGACATAATTTCGGTTCAAATCTACCGATCTGCATCGTTGACTGCTCAGAACCCAAGTGACTAGATGCTATATCATTTCTTCCTCGATGAACAGATCTTCAAATTTGTGTCATTTGCGTCCATTCAACTTTTATTTGGCCCTCAGCTGGATGATGTCGGAGTTTCCTCCCTCGTTGGTTGTTGTCCACTTGATTTGGGAACTTCTCGTTTTGTTGGCTTCTATTTTATGGCTGTTGCACTACGTCACCCATACATTTTAAACTTACTGTGTTAGTTTGAGGAGCGAATGGGAATTGGGAACCTGAAAGTTGGGTAGCTATATGGGATAGTCTATTATTTACAGTTCCTACCTAGTGTGTTCAAACTGTCAGAAACGGAATTGACGGGCTTACTGTTACCCTCGGTATTAGTTCCCTTTGTCGTCTTGGAAATAAATATTTGATTTATCAGTTTATGTTAAAAGTAGCGGTGATAGATATCATAAACTTTCAGATATGAGCAGATCTTAATGACGGGGTTCAGGTGATATTGGATTTTCTCCAATTGTTTCATGAATTGGTGGAAGAGATATTCTTGTGTAGGTGTTATATTATCGGTTTCACAAACCACTTTATTGGCCAAGAATTTCCCATCTTCTCTCCTATGGAGGCCGGTGCAGAAGATATTGAGTTCCAGATGGGCTTGGGGTTAAGAATTAATAACTCCTGAACCGTCACAGATAGAACATAAAGGTAATATGTTACATTAAAGAGGAGAGTACGGGCTTTCAAAATTTTGTAAAAAAAAGTGTATGTTAGTGGGGTATTTAAAAAAAAATGGAGAGGAAAACATTAAAGAAAATTTTGAAATTGAAGCGTCATAACTTTGGAGTGGAAGGGGTATAGGAGTAGTTGATGAGTTGTTGGAAAGGCCATGAGCTTCTGCATACAATGCCGTCTTAAAATAGACCATGTAGGGTATACGTTTGAAGATATAACGTGTTTAATGACAAAAGAGCATATTTTATTTATCGTAACTCGACAGGGTGACATTTTGCCGCCGCAACCGAGCGACAACATGGCGACGAGAGGGCGCCAACAGAGCGACAACATGGCGGTAACAGAGCTACCACAGTGCGACAACAGGGCGACAACAGAACGACGACGGGGCGACAAGAAGGCGACAACAACAACGGGGCGACAACAGAGCGACAAAAGAGAGAGAACAGGGCGACAACAGATCTACAACAGGGCGACAACGGGGCGACAACAGAGCGACAATAGAGCGAAAAGAGAGAGACAACAGGGCAACAAGAATCGACAACAGCGTAACAGTAGAGCGACAACATGCCGACAAGAGGGCGACAACATGCCGACAAGAGGTGACAATAGACCCACCACAGGGCAACAACAGAGCGACAACAGGACGACAACAGGGCAACAAAGGGCAATAACATGACGACAACTGAGTGGCTAGAGAGCGACAACAGAGCTACCACAGGGCGACAACAGAGTTACCACAGGGCGACAAAAGAGCGACAATAGAGCGACAACAGAGCGACAACAGGGCGACAAGAGAGAGGCAACAGGGCAACCCCCCCCCCCCCACCCTCCAACTTCCATACAATTTGTTATTTCATCATTCGGCAAAATATAGTCATATTAGTCTGAGACACCCTGTATAAAGACAGTAGAGCGCGGTATTAGCAAAGTGGAA